>JASDDO010000024.1:788271927-788871927 GCA_030015575.1 Agapanthus africanus | reverse complement strand
GTTTGTAAAACTCTTGTGTTCGAGAAATAGCCTCAGTGAGTGGATCCGCCCTGAAGTTTCTTTCTATGTCTCTCTTAATCTCAAGTTCGCTGAGAAAGCCATCTTCCGAATTGAGTAATACATGTCTTAGAATATGTCTGGATATCTGATGGGACCTAGTTCATAAATGAACTCCAAATCCAAACTTCTTAGACTGTATCGTCAACTGAACCTAATCAGTATCCCGCACCATGCCTCCCACATTATCCTCTTGGACCACCTGTCCATAATACTATCCCTCGTCAGAGGGAAAACTATAACTCTGACAATCACTCTGTCATCCATGTCACCTTTGAAGCCTGGAATGATAACCGTCTCCAAAAGGAGGCAGCCGTCATCAAATCCCTAGAACATGCACTTATATTCTAAAACTGCTTCCTTATGTTTTTTCAGGATTGGATCAATATAAACTTATCACATCTAGTGCAAAAACAACATCTGGTGTGGTACTTGATATCTCACGATTGACTCAATTGCCTAAGCAAGTGATCTGCCAATCATGCGCATCCCTCTCCCCTTTAATCTGTAAGACACCTTTAGAGAGGGTGACTCCATCACCTGCAGGTACACCACCATGCCAGGAGTCATCTATTCTAAAATACCATTAGAATACTGTCAAAGTACCCAGATTGGGAAACTATTAATTCTAGATCTAAAACCATAGACCTAGTAACCAGAATGTCTGATATTATATCCATATCCTTTGTGGAGAAATAACTGTGTGACGACCACAGTATAACCGATCGTAGTATAAGAATTTTATTTCCTACTTTGTGTATGTCATCCAAATACCAGGATATCACACCCTACTACCTTCTTAACAGATCCATCCCCTATTCTGATGAAGTCAAAGCCATGACTGTCACATCAAAATTAGACGATCTATCTCCGCTATATCTGCTTAAGTCTATAAATAGACATAAGCTACTTGCCCACTATGCTTCCGCTGCTCCCACTGACCACAACAACCCTCTGGCAGAATAATATATACGTGCACTTCTAAAGCTAGTTTAGAACGACGCTATACTTAACCTCCTTCTGGGTCTCATAGCCTGGAACAACAGTGGTGTCAAGTCTGGGTAAACAAGAACCTCCCTGTCACCGTCTTTGAGGCTACCGGAGTACCTCTCGGGTGTCTGAGGTTACCCACCATATCTGCGGAGTGGCTAATGGAATGTCAAACCTGATTGAATCTTTAGGTCCTATTAAATTTTCCGTAATCGTTTGCGGTTCTGGAATCACTTCCAGTTTTACCATACTCCCACTATTGCTTTCTGAAAAAATCCATTTTACTAAAACTGTGGCGAGTCAAGAACAATATCACTATTGATCTTCCAGATGGTAGAAAGTCAACCCTCGACATAGCCTGAGTCAACCCACAAACTGCCATTACAGAAACATGCCTTGAGTTATCCAGAGTCTGGTTTTAAGCATAAGCCGGACAACTCCCCGTATCTTAACATCGTTAAGATATGAACCATTCTATATCCAATATAGAAACTTTGGCACTTATTTAATTGGAACCAGATTCTAATTATGCAGCTGTCTCCAGTGCATATCAACTTAATGGAGAGAGGCTAATCAGCATTACTCAACTTAGGAATACATCCAATTATGAGTAACCTGAAAGAGATACAAGTTTCTCAAAACTATTACTATCAATTGAATACCAATCATAAGAATCTACATCTTCGATCTCTTTGAAGAATCCCGATACTTGCGACACCTGGTTCTCTACTTTATTCCTATACCCACAACTTCTCAAAACTTAGACATTGTATTTCTACGAAACACTTGTCTAAAAACTAGAGAAGTCACAAGTAAACAGAACATAGTACGAGGACCAACCCCTTTGTCCTGATGGACACTGGACAGCATACAATACTCTGTATGAGTCCCCTGAGTCGAATAACTCAAAACCTATGCATCGTAGGTTGAAAACTGTACTTATGGTTAAGAACTACTCCGCTGTTCAATGCTCCTTATCCAATCGTCAACTGATATAGGTAAATGTTACGGACATAATTTCAAAAAGTTATATCTCACTTTATTAAAATAAACGTACAGATATATCATTTTGAAATTGGTGCACAACAACGGATACTCAAAACCAAATACATGCCGTCCGGCAAAAACCCAGGCGATTTCCTCAAATATCACCAATTACAACGAATTCCGATATAATGAGGATGATCACCTTATTCCCAATAACTTACTCCCGCTCATCATCTGTAAAACCATACAGATGTAAGAATCATACCTGGTAAATACATACCCTGGAGTAAGTATCTAATCGGGAAATCAGTTTTCCTTTAACAATGCACAGTGAAACTGAAACAAGAAAATGTTTCGTAGGGGTATTCTGGTATTCCTAGTAATGCCTCTTCCATAATCCAATTTATGACTTTAACCGTATATTTCTTTGCCATCTCTCCAAATCCCTTTATTTGTCTTTATTCATTACCTTTTGTATACCCCTTTAGGCTAAGTGGTTTTCTTCCTTCCCTGCCGTTTGACACCAGCCTATGGTTTGGAAGAAGACTATCCAGTAAGTATAATAGGTATACTCTCCTAAACCAAGGAGTACTCGCAACTTGAGAGAAGGTGATGATAAAAGACAACTGAATAATACCTTATTCTATTTCTCCCGAACTGGGGAAAAAAGCAAAGGTGAAATACGAGTGGCGATGAAGTACGCGGTTTGGTCGTGAATGATAGCAGTCGCAATTTACTTTGCCCTCTTTCTAATCTCTTTATTTTGTCTTTACTTATTACCTTTTGTACACCCTACTTAGGCTAATTGGTTTTCTTCCCTCCCTACCTTTCGGCACCTGCCTATGGTTTGGAATAAGACTATCCAATAAGCGTAATAGGTGTACTCTCCTAAACTAAGGAGCCCTCGCAACCTGAGAGAAGGTGATAATAAAAGACAACTGAATAAACCAATTCTATTTCTCCTGAACCTGGATCCATCCTCAAAGAAGTCCCTTCGAGTTCGTATATAACCATACGATGGATCTATCCAATAGAAGTGGATGTCCGTAGTAATACGGGGTGTTCTTAGAAATGCAAAGGGTAAAAGATGGAGCGGCAATGACTTATGCAACTCAGACAATCCAAAAGCCAGTATTTTAAGAAGGTTCGGTCAACTTGGTCACTGAGTCATAGTCTAGGGTCGGTCAAAGGTCGCTGCCAAAGTGAGAGAGAAAAGAAATACTCTGCATGCACTCTAACCTAGATCAGAATGGTTATCACTTTATCTAATCAAGAAACCTCCCACTGTACTGTCAAATTCTCCTCCAAACCTGAAAGAAGAATCAATCGGGATCACCCGAAGAGTAAACCAACTCATCAGTGGGAATCGGGATCCAACTCTCATCGCATGATAACGTGACGGAATCCACTTACGTTATCACACTCCAGAAGGTATGCGCATGCCTGGCAAGTTTCAGTTTCTTTAGAAACTCCCGATGTGATTTTTGCCCCATGTTCTTATGACCTTGACGAAGGCCAACAAATCATAAGTCACATGTCAAGTTCTACCCGTCATTATCTTGTCAATTCGAACCCACCCGTACATACCCTTGACGAAGGTCAACAAGGTAATACGACTGTCCCAAACCAACTCATCTATCTATACAACAGAAAAGTAACAAGCAGCTACCATCCACTATGCCTTGACGAAGGCCAACAAACATAGCATGAATACTACGTGCTACCCATCTGAAACGACGGAGGGCTACGGATGGTTTTTGGCGAAAAACCTTTAACGTAATGAACTTGATCTCGTTGAAGGAACCTGATAGCTTTTTATAAAAACATAGTGGTGAAAACCTTTGCTAAAGAGGTCACTCCCGGTGAAGGGATCTCGGCTCTTTCCTCGTGGAATGAGGTGCAGGATATTCCAACTGAATACCACGATGCAAAGCAACTTGTAATCGACTATAGTGAAGTTATTACCCTGACGCAAACTTCTGCCCAAGGGGTCACTCCCGGTGAAGGGATATCGGCCCTTGCCTCGTCGAATAAGGTGCAGGATATTCCAACTGAATACCACTGTGCAAAACAAAAGAAAACGTCTTTGTAATAACACTTTTTAAAACTGTTCCAACAACATCCAAACAGGTTTGTTTTCCTTTGCATTGATCAGAATCAATGCAGTCCCATCAATTAATCACACCATAAAAGAACGAAAATAAAATGTACGTATATGCCATCCACATTCGTCACTGGGTCCCGTCATCACCCGTTAGGTTACTTAACTAACGACAGAGTGGGGGCTAGACTAGCGTGGGTGTAAAACATATACAACATCTACTAGTATATATACCAATATACAATAATCGCTCCAGGTGTGATATATGAAACATTACAGAAAAGTAATAAGCATCACAGAACAATACAGATAATCCGGGATCCCCGAGTTTCACAGAGCCGCTACTGAAACCCGACGTTCTCCCGGTCGTGTGGATAGCCTGTGCAATGAAACCTAGACCCCTACGGGTGCGGCGAGTTACCCGCTAAAACCTGAAGCGAGGCAGCCCCCTACAGCATAGTGAATGGACCACCCTGCACTTCACGGAATCCGGTAACTTGAGCACCCCTTCTTGGATCAACCTGTACCCCCTACGAGTGCGGCGAATAGTCTGCCAATTCTAGAGTGAGGCCCCTCTGCCTTTCAAAGCCATGAGATGCAGACCCGTTGCCCTCCAGAATCCGGCTATCCGTGCACTTCGTCGTGGGGTAAACCTAGTGCAGTAATGAAAAATATATACAACGGGTACATCGACCTCAGCCCGGTCATGCCCCAAAAGAATATTATACAAACAGGCAGAGACGGCAGTCCACATGTTGGACGCTCGCCCCACAATATCAAATGTACAAATAAATCCAAACCGCACTACCATTGCACACTGCTATCCACCACGACAAATCCGCAACATCACAGCACAACACAGAACATCAACGCGAATGTCACGTTCGCAAATCCGTCTAAAAGTACTATAGCAATTAGACAAATTTACCGCTCGAATGACATTCCCGGTCGGAGATATAATGTAAGTACTGTAAACTAACAAGTTTAAAATTTCGATCGACAAAACTTTCCGAAATAGGCCCTACGTACATCTGCTGTACAGTAATAAAATCTGGGCCCAAAAGAAATATTCCAGAAACCACAATTTTCCAAGAAGACCCTACTGTAGAAAAATGGTTTGCTGTAGCTCTAAAACGGCGGTGGAACCGCGGCCAAACTAGGGTTTGTGCGGCGGTTCCGCGGCGCTTTGGAAGCTTCAGTTGACCAAATTTCACCAGAATTCTTAAAAAAGCATGCACGATTTTCTGAGATGCTCAAAATGATTTTTAGACCAGTTTTTAAAATCGACAGAAACTTTACACAGAAAAATGCGATTTTCGAAATTCCGTTCGATCTATATTTTAAACGCGTTAGAACAAGTTAGTAAAGCTTAATGGCGTGGCTCTGATACCATGTAAGTCTACGGTAGCGTCCCGGCCGTCAATCTGACGCCAAACGCGGAACAAAAACTTTTATAACTGGCGCTATCGCATACTATAATCCGGATCTTGCCATTAACGCTAAACTAACAAACTACAAAGTGGGTAGAAATAGTATACCGAACGATCCGAGTCCTTCGGTCTTTAGCCATCATCCCACGCTTCCTTGTGGTATCTGTGATCTCGCTCAATCTCCGGTCTCCTCGTCCAGGTGGCACCACGTCAACGGATCTTTATACGGGCTCCCGCCTCTGAACCGAGGCAACTCAGACATGAAGTTTGCTAGCCGACATGTCCAAGATTGATGTAGAGAATGAGTAGAACACTTTGTCTCTCTTCATCCAAAACCATGAATGAACGGTTAATGAAGTCTCCTTTTAATGGAGTAATGAGAAAATGAGCATATCAAATTTTCATGAACCAAATTAATCATCATTTTTCTTCTACTATTTTGCTTCCAAAATTGGCCGGCCACATATAGAGGTGGGGGGGTGAGTGTAGGAGGAATGGGGTGACCATAAGTAATAAAATCCTCACAAAAGATCTTAACAAGAACAAAAGTCATTAAAGCAAAGAATGACTCACTTAACCATTTAATGCAAAATGAATGACTCACTTAACACCTCATCAACCTAGGCACCAATTCTAAAAGCTTCCTCATGACTCACTCTCATGACACGTCCAAGGAAGAAAAGATAAATCCGCATTAAACCGAATGTTTAAGACGGGTGATAGAAAACTGGCAACTTCGAAAAGCGATCCCGAAACGAATTTCAGGATAACCCCGTAACAGTATAAACATACCCGCATTTGTATTACGACCGAATACAAATACAACTGAGACAAAGATATTATATCTACACAGTATAATACATGGATCCGGCTTAAACCAAAGTCCACCAGTATTATCTGCCCGAATATGACACGTGCGCAAACACACGTGCATTTTCCGAACCGTGCCATAAAACCATATGGCCTCTAAAACGTTTCGCCCAAACTTGGGAAACTATCTGTGGGGGACTTTAATGACTCATCAGTACCCTGGCAGTGGGTTTAACCAGAAGCAAGTCAGCGGCACTAGCAGTGCGTAATGGCTGCCCATGTACTGACCTCAAGGGAAGCCGATGAGCGAACTCATCCTGGGATCCTACTGAGCCTAACCGTGACAATATACATATAGTCCAGTCCGTTCATCTATGAATATCGCATATCGAGCCTAGGGGGCTGGTTACGTCAGACCCCCAATAGCGGGATAAGTCGTGTCGGAGACAAGCCCTGAACACCCTAAGAAACTACTGGAATACTTACCAGTAATTCTCGCCTGCCTTGGCCAAGGACTTGGTGTAATGGCTTTTCTAGACACAGCGCGATCTCACCCCTAATACCGGGAGAGACGAATCCCCTGCCGATCCGCTCACTTGCCTTCATGTGGCTCGGGACTGTACCCAAAAAATACTTGTTTGTACGACTCCTTTGAGCCGTGGTAGGGTAGAAATCAAAGCACAGTGGGAACTCACACGAGACAAATGACGACCTCAGGTCGATGAACTAACCTGTACACATGTCACCATGGAACTGCTATCTGACGATGGGTATAATACCAACTAGCAGGTTCCCGGCGAGTCCTGTCCGGTGTACTCATAACCCAATGAGCACCTGTATACATCTTAGGTGATCCAACTGACACTAGTGGCTTGTGAGACCGGCCACCGCCCCTTATCGGGGTCTCGACTGTATATACTAGTCTACTCCGGAGTATCGATGCCCTGTCTCGAAACTCCTACGACTAGGGACCACTATTAAGGATGTGCTTATAGACTACCCAACTCTCACATATATGATCGTCATCATACTGTTGGTAGTCAAGCAAGATCCTAAGGGCTCTATCAACGTGTAACAGCGATCAGTCACCTGAACCTGTACACGACTGATAAAGGCAAACCAGATAGCATACTATCATCTCGAGTAAGACTGTGTTACCGGTATAGGTCCTCCTCAATCATTGCAATCACGTACCTGCGATCCAATAATTGACTTTGAGGGCACTATATCCAACAATGTCTACATATGCTAGAGGCAGTTTTTCATACTTCATCACTTTTTCTGATGATTTCTCAAGATTCGGACATGTGTTTTTATTGAAGCATAAATCCCAAGCTTTCGAGAAATTCAAGGAGTACAAACTTGAAGTAGAAAAACAAATTGGCTCGAGTATCAAGAAACTTCGATCAGATCGAGGTGGAGAGTATTTAAGCACTGAGTTTTCAGACTTCTTAAAAGAGAATGGGATTCTCTCTCAGCTCACTCCTCCTTACACACTACAGCACAACGGTGTGTCAAAACGGACGAATCGTACCCTATTAGATATGGTACGGTCCATGATGAGTGATGCTGAGTTACCACTTTCCTTTTAGGGACATGCATTAGAGACAACAATTTATCTATTGAATAGGGTTCCAACAAAGACCGTGTCTACCACTTCATATGAGATGTGGTGTGGGAAGAGACCATCTCTTAAAAGAGTTAGGATATGGGGTTGTCCGGCTTATGTCAAAAAACAGAATCCGGATAAACTCGAGACACGATCGTTCATGTGTACATTTGTGGGATATTCAAAACATTCATATGGATATCTTTTCTACCACAAGGAGGAACAAAAGGTGTTTGTTTCTCAACATGCCACAATTTTGGAAAATGAAATTTTTATAAATAGTACTGATGGCAATAAGGTAGAACTAGAAGAGGTTCTAGAGACACAAATTACTCATGAAGAATTGGTTGAACCTGATATTGCAGTAGAACAACAAGAACCTCAGCCGCTCCGGAGATCTAGGAGAACTTCTCGCCCACCGGAGAGATACTGTGGTTTTCTCATTGATGGTGATAGAGAAGATTGCATCATGGATGATGATGACGCTACTAGTTTTCAACAGGCTATCACGAGTGGAGACTCAGTGAAGTGGTTGGATACCATGAGATTTGAAATGGAGTCCATGTACACCAAAAAAGTATGTACTTTGGACGTTGCACCTCCCGGGATAAAACACGTAGGGTACAAATGGATCTTTAAGAAAAAGATTGGTGTAGATGTACAGGTAGAGACCTATAAAGAAAGGCTTGTAGCGAAAGGTTTTCGTCAAAGACCAGGACTGGACTATGATGAAATTTTCTCTCTAGTAGCAATGCTTAAATCCATTCGGATCCTACTTGCTATTTCTACTTACTACGACTATGAAATCTGGCAGATGGACGTTAAGACTGCATTTCTAAATGGTGATTTAGAAGAGTGCGTTTATATGGATCAGCCAGAGGGCTTCACAGACGGTGGGAGCAGCGAAAAAGCATGTAGGTTGCTTAAATCCATTAATGGGTTAAAGTAGTCATCTCGGAGCTGGAACATCTGTTTTGATGATACAATCAAAGAGTTTGATTTTATCAAAAATATAGATGAACTATGCATTTATAAGAAGATTGTAGGGAGTACTGTCGCTTTCCTCGTATTGTACGTAGATGACATTCTCTTGATAGGAAATGATATTCCTATACTACAAACGGTCAAATTATTCTTATCACAAAGGTTCTCCATGAAGGACCTGGGTGATGCCTCGTGCATTTTGAGCATAAGGATCTATAGAGATAGATCCAAGAGATTATTGGGATTGTACCAAACAAAGTACGTTGATACCATCCTAAAAAGGTTTAGTATGGAAGATTCCAAGCGTGGTGCCTTGCCCGCTTACCATGGAATCACTCTCTCTAAGGACTTCTATCCGAAGACTGATGAAGAGAGAGCTCGCATGAGCATTATACCCTACGCTTCAGCCGTAGGATCTATAATGTATGCGATTATATGTACTCGCCCTGATGTAGCTTATGCACTAGCTGTAGTGAGCAAGTATCAATCCAACCCAGGGGAGCAACAATGGATAGCCGTGAAGAACTGTCACGCCCCGCTTCCCAGAGTGCGCTAAGATAGACACGTGACAGAGCCAACCATGCTACCTGTGGATAGGAAACATCCCTCCACAGTCACATTACGGCTGTCTAGAGATATCAAGAACAGTAGAAATAAAATAAACTATCAGCACATGTCCATGAGCCAGAATAAACGAGTCAAGAAATAATATGCGGAAGCAATAGATCCAATAAACAATAACATCTGGAAAATAAACATTACTAAACTGGATACTAACTGGATACTAACAGGATCCTCACTGCTCGGCCTGACGGCGGAAATACTCCTGATCAGCCTGTGACAAGGGTAGATGATCTGGGGCATGCAAAACCCAGACGTCAGTGCGTCGTAATATCAACAATAATATAATCAGGAGATAACATGATATGCAGGCATGAATCATAAACAGTAACATGAATGTAATAAGTAAACACGGATATAGAACAGTGAAGTGTATCCATGTATGTGACGTGCAGTGATCAGTCTACACTGTGCTACTGGGCTATCTATTCTAAAGTTTGTTTGAAATCAATTAATGTAATCTTCATCGTAACCCATCGGTCTATGCCCCTTTCATTCCCCACGGGACCACTGTAACAAGGTATGATAGACTGTGAGTCTATGTCTCATTCATACCCCACGGGACCACGGTAACATGATGCAATAGCCCTTTGAGTTATGTTCAACTACATTCTTGATTTCCCCATACCCCCAAGTTATGTGTTCAAGTCAAGTATTGAATAATCTGGAGCTAATGCCAACACAGGATCAAGCAGGTATAGGTTTGTCTGTATAAACAACAGGATATGTCCGTAAGGACAACAGGTCAAGATTGTCGGCATTAGTAACAAGATCAGATATCAAGTTAAGCAGTGATATATCAGGTCATGTTAAGTAGTGGTGTATCACGTCATGTCAAGTAGTGCACAGGTATCAAGCGGGTGCTCATAATCAAACTGTAGCAAGTATTGAATCACGGTAAAAGTACGGATGCACAATGTATATCAGGGATCACATATACAACTCCATGACTACGTATGATGCATATTATCAAGCATGGTGCACTAATACAACAGTAACATAAAATAATATGGTCTCGGCATGCAACTAGATATGTAATAAACCGTACGGATACAGACGGATACTATAAAACTGTAAATCGGTAAAATTTACTGAATATTAAAACACAAGCACTATTATTTATTAAATAGATATTGATATAATAATATTAACATGGATAACATATTCAAATCGATTAATAATTATAAAAGTGGTATTGATTAACCATGCACAAGAAAGTTCCGTTCAGAAATTCAGCGTCACCCTGATTTGTAAAATAGCTTAAAAATAACAAACGTTCTTCAAAAGGGACGTGTCTTATACCAAAACAAAGATAATTCAATAAGGTTTTCATTTTTATAAGTTGAAATATCTCAGGTTGTTCCTACAAAGAGATATGAACATTCGAAATTGAAAGTTTGCTGCTGGAATTTCCCTGGACAGCAGTTTAGAGATATTTTCATTCGCATTTTACGTTATCTAAACAATTTATTTTGCAAGTAAATATTTCATAGAGTTATAGTATTCTGAGTTATCTTTGCAACGAACTAAAGAACGTATACTAATGATTTTTTATGATTTATAATGAATTTTATAAGGTAAGGTGTACAGTAAATTTCAGATTTGTCGTATCCGCTTTGCAACGACGTTTCATGTGTAAACTATAATATTTTCAAACTATATTTTGTATAACATTAAAAAATGCAGATTATAAACTAATTAAAAATAATAATAAGAAATATTACGACGATATATATTTTAAATGATATGGATGCAAACGGGTATCCGAAAATGGTAAAACTTTAATATGGATGTACAATGCAATCAACATGTGATATTTTTATTCATATGGATGCAAAATAAGATACATAACATGTAGCAAGATGAATTAGCATGCGACTAGATATGTAAATAGTGATATGAATGCACACGGATGTCCGAAGACAGTAAAATAGTAAAATGGTAATGTGGGATGCATAATTAAACAATAAGTAATATTATTATTCACATGTGTGCAATATATTGTAGTATAGCATGTAGCAAGATTAACTTGCATGCAACTAGATATGAAATAAATTGTGCGGATGCAAACGGATGTCGTAAAATAGTAAAATGATAACAGGGGATGTACAATACACTAAACATGAAATATTATTATTAATATGGATGTAGTATATATATTAATATGGATGTAGTATATATCATAGCATGTAGCAAGATAAACTTGCCTCGATCGAATCACGCGACGGATACACACGGCACGTCCGACATCGGTAAAGCGTCGCAACGCACACGCGGCACGCGGGACGGGTCCAGGCAAAGCAAGAGGGTGATCACACAGGCAAGATACGTTCACTGAATCACTCAGATCGTCAGCGACGAGCACGGCTCAGGCGGTGATCACCGGAATCAAGAAACAATATCAAGAAGAAGAAAGAAGAAAGAAGAAAGAAGAAGAAGAAGTAAGAAGAAGAGGCTGTGTATTAAATAAGGAAAGAAAAAAATAAATAAATAAAATATATATAAATATATATATGGAGAGGAGAGAGAGAGAGTTTGTTAGGAAATTAGTTTAGATTTAAATTTAAAAAATCTTTTATTAGTTAACTAAATTTTAATTTGTATCGGTTTATAAAATTAATATTATATAAATAAAATTTGAATTCTGGTAAATACAAATATAGTCCAAAACATGCCCGGGTCGGGTCTAAAATTCAGTTTTAAAATACGAAAAATATACATGTCGACCAAAATAAAAAATGAATGTCCGGGTAACGAAAATGCATACCCCCAAGAACGGATGCACGTACGTGCGCGTAGCCATCCAAACAAATCTGTTTCACTGAACGAGACAAGAACAAGGTGCGCGGATGCTACGACGGAGCTAGGGGTATCATGCAGGCCATGCAATATATTTTTAAAATATTTTATGTGACTTAAAATGTTATATTGTCAAAATGCAAATGCCAGATAAAATGCCAGTATGGAAGATGTATAAATTAAAATGAAAGTGCACAAGTCCATGTAACAGGTCAGGATAAATCATAAATATGAATCACAACAGGTTTCAAGTAAGCGGGTCGGGTAGAATGCAAATACAAATGTCAAATACACTATTCGCACCCAAAACACAGTAAATCAGGAAAATACCATAAATAAAGAAATACTTGAAGTAGAACTGGTATAAACGAACTAGGGTGTTACAAGAACATTCTTAAGTACTTACGAAGGACTAAAGAATTGTTCTTGGTGTATGGTAATGGGGATCTCCAAATGGAGGCCTTTACCGATTCCAGCTTCCAAAGTGATAAGGATGACGGTAAATCTATCTCAGAGTTTGTATTTACCCTCAATGGAGGGACGGTATGTTGGAAGAGTTCCAAACAGGATACCGTTGCAGACTTCACGATGGAAGCTGGGTATATTGTTGCAAATGATGCTGCCAAGGAAGACGTCGGGATAAGAAAGTTCGTTGCGGAGCTAGGAGTAGTTCCAACCATTATTAATCCAATACCATTGTATTGTGATAATAATGGAGCTATGACGTTGGCCAAAGAACCCAGATCCCATCAAAAGTCCAGACACATCCTCAGGTGATATCATTTGATCCGGGAGATAGTTGATCGCCAAGAGATCGAGATTCGGAGAGTAGATACAAAGGATAACACCGCGGATCCACTCACCAAGGCCCTTCCACAGCCGCAACATGAGCGACTTTTTGAGATGTTGGGTATGAGATACGCTAATAATTGGCTTTAGTGCAAGTGGGAGATTGTTGGATATATGTATACCCTAGAGGCCATTATATGTATAGTGGATACTTGGACATGTATATATGTATATTTGATATATGACTTTCTTGCTCGACATGATAGTATGCTATCTGGTTTTACTTTATCTGACATGTTTACTTGACACTGTTCATTTGATACATGTTGATAAAGCCCTGAGGATATTTGCTTAACTTCTATAGCTATGATGAAGATCATACTAATGGGGCATGTATGGTCTATAAGCATATCCTTAAATGTTCCTAGTCGTAGGTATATCGAGACAGGGCATTGATATTCCAGAGTAGACTAGCGTGTACGTTTCTTGACCCAGATGATGGGCGATGGATGATCCCATATCCATTGGTGTTGTGACATCGAAGATTGTATATGGGTGTTCAGTGGAGACTGGGTACACTGAACGGACTCACTGAGAATTCCTATATGGTATTATATCTATCGTCGGATAGCAGTTCTCTGGTGACACTGGTTCAGGTTAGTCTGTAGACCCGAGATCGCCATAGAGTCTTGTGTGTTCTCCTACTGTACTTTGATTTCCACCCTACCACGGCTCTACCGAGTCGTGCAAACATGTGGCTTTTAGGTATAGTCCTGAGACACATGGAGACAGTGAGCGATAGGAGGGGTTTCGTCTCTCCCGGTATTGGGAGTTGATGTTGTGCAATGTGCGATTGGCTTTGACTTGAAGTCCCTGGCCAGGGCTGATGAGATTTACTGATAAGTGTTATCAGTAGTTTCTCGACCGGTCATAAACCATATCGACATGACTTATTAAGTTATTAGGGCTCAACGATTCCATCCCTAGACTTGATATGCAACATATCAGATGAAGAGACCGGACCGTACGGTAAGTGTTGCCAATGGCTCGACAGGAGTTTTGACGGGTTCGCTTGTTTTTCTTCTGATCGCTCAATACCCGGGTGGCCGTTATGTTTAGCTGACCTCTTGCGGCTTGTAGGTGTTTTGATATATGTTTAGCTGACCTCTTGCGGCTTGTAGGTGTTTTGATATGATCATCACCTACTGCCGGCATATTGATGAGTCTTAGAGTCCCACACAGGATTTTTCTAGCTCAGGCGAAATGATGTGGTGTGCATATGTGATATGCGCAGGAGCTCGATTAAATTCGAATATGTGATACCGTATTTTAATCGAGCGTTCACTATTGGTTGGGTCGTATTTGATATGACCAATTTATTAAATCAAGTGTTGATTTAATATTAACTTTTAGCTCATTTTTAATTAAACCTTTTCTTTTGGATATATGTATATATGTTTATACATACACATGATGATATGCATGCACACATACATACATACATATGTATCATGGTTGATGATACATAGAAGATGGCAATACAAGACTTACATGGTTGATAAATATCTTCTATTTTGTTTATGGATTAAAGAAAAAGGAAATTAGCTAAATAACTCATTCTTTCTACACAATTCTTAGTTGACCTTTGAATTAACCCTAGTTAGATTTCCTTTGTTTTTTAACTCATCCACAAAATATCTAGATATTTAGATAACCATGGTTATTTTTTAGAGTGTCTCATATATATTCTTTGTTTTTCATTTTATTAAAAAAAAGTTTTTATCACAATATTTTGACAAAAGCTTTACCATTTTCCTCTTCCCCCTTCTTCAATCTCTCTTGAGTTTTAAAAGAGTGAGGAACTTAAAAAGAAAGGGTTTTTAAGTGAGTTCACAAACCACACAACCATTCTACACTACCCTAACCCTTTAGTGTAGAGTGTTTGATCTTGACCTAGAAATCTCCGGGTGGATCATCGTAGACGACGAAGGACCTTGAGCAAAGTCGTTCCAAGCTTCGTGCAAAGCCGTAGGAGTCTAAAAGAGTGAAGGAGTTGTCTACAAAGGTTGTATTTCCTTTTCCTTTAGTTTAGACTTCACATATTGTTGATATTACCCTAATCTCTACTTACGATTCGTAGTTCGTTTGTAATAGCCCTCTAGAATTTGAAAGTTCACTACTTTATGATGTTGTAACCCAACTAGAGGCGCTAATACACACCAACATGGTTTATTAAATCAAGTGTTGATTTAATATTGACTTTTAGCTCATTTACATAAACCTTTTTCTTTTTGATGTATGCATGGATGTATGTACATGTTGATGTGCACACATACATACATACAATTGTATCATGGTTGTTGATAAATAGGAGATGGAAATGCAAGACTCACGTGGTTTGAAAATATGTATATTTTTGTTTTTGATAAAAAGGAAAAAGGAAATTAAATATGACTCATTGTTTCTACACTCTTCTTGGGTTGACCATTGACTTTAACCCTAGTTTGATTTCCTTTGATCCTTGGCTCATCTACAAAAATATCTACATATTTGTTTAACCATGGTTTGATGTGAGAGTGTCTCACATATATATTCTTTTCTTTTTCATTTTATTAAGTGATAATCACAAATTGATAAAAGCTTTGCCATCTTCATCTTCCTCCTCTCTCAAGCTCTCTTGAGTTTTTCTAGTGAGTGAGATAGATAAAAAGAAAGGGTTTTGAAGCGAGAATACAAACTACATCATCATTCTACACTACTCTAGCCCATTAGTGTGGGGTGTTTGCTTCATCTTCATCCTTGATCAAATGGAGCTTGGAGCTTTAGCAAAGGGACTTCGGGTGGATAGTCGTGTATGTGGAAGGAGCTTAAGCAAGCCAGTTCAAACTCTAGGAGATCCAAGGAGTCACTCAAGGAGGTCTACAAAGGTTATAATCTCTCCACTTAGTGATAGATTTTTTATAGTATGTGAAACTATTTGTTGTTACCCTAAAATTTCTAATCCGATTCATGGTTAGTTTGCTTAGCACCTCCTAAAAATTTTATAGTGGAATGAGTGGTGCTTCCAAACCCTAGGTATGGTGCTAAGGAAACCCAACAACCTCTGCCGAATTCACGGTGACTTCATTCACAAATTCCCCAATCCGTTGCATCATACGGTGGCGTCATGGCCCTTCAAAGTTTGGGGCACCGACATAGTTGGCCCGATTGATCCTCCGTTATCCAAAAGACACCGGGTCATATTGGCCGCAACTAACTACTTCTCCAGATGGGATAATACTGTCCCGCTAAAAGAAGTCAATACAGAAAATATTCCGACATTCTGCTGGCATAATATTCTATACCACTTCGGTACACCAAGAAGAATCATTTCTGACAACGGGCCTTCTTTCAAGAGCTTCAAATTCTTAAGGTTCGCTACACAGCAAAAGATAGATTGGAGATATTTCTCCATCCATAATCCAAGAGCCAATGGGCTAGCCAAAATCTTCAATAAAACTTTTTGCAAGCTCTTAAGGAAAAATGCTTCAGCCAACAAAAGTGACTGGAATCTCAAACTCCACGAGGCGTTGTGGGCATATCGTACCATGCACCACACTCCAACTCAGTCCACTCCATGCTCACTACTTTTCAACGTGGAGGCGATCCTCCCCCTTGAATTCAAAATTCCAAGCCTAAGGATGGCTGTCCAGTATGGTTTGACGGAGGAGGAAAACGCCCTCCTTTGGCTCGAAGAGCTCAACGCTCTCGAAGAAAAGAGACTCGCAATACAGCAAAATCTGGAGCTGTACTGAGCCCAAATGTCATAGGCCTATGATAAAATAACCCGTCTCCGTGTTTTTAAGAAAGGAGAATTGGTGTTGGTTCTCAAAAGACTGATCATCCCCAATCGACATGCTAAGAGAAAATTCGAGCCAAACTGGGAAGGGGCATACGTCATTGAGAAAGTGTTCGACGGAAGATCCTACTAACTAATAAGGACTGAGGGATAAAAGCCCATGCCACCCATCAATGGCCGATATCTCAAGAAATACTATGTATGAGTTCTCCAAGTTGCAGACGAATTGAGCACATCGCCTCCTACGGTCTGGATCATATATCCTGTAAAACCATATACAATCCATAGGCGCAAATGACCCCTATTTCTCCTAAGTCCTACCGGCTAGACTACATTTGAAGTCCTACCAGCGATGAAGAAAAAATAAGAAAAAAAGTAGAAGAATAAAGTATGTCTATAAGCAAAATGGGTACGGATGAAGACCTGAAAGGGCTCCATGAGTAAAAACAATAGGGCTGCCGGTGAGTTTATGAAAACCCAAGCGCAAACTCGTAAAAAGAGATGAAATACACTCGCAAAGTTCTCTCGACCTTGTAAGGAGAAAATCCCCGCGTGAGATCCTTACGACTCACAAAAGAGCAACACACTTAGGAATCCCCACGATTCCTAGGGAGAAAATACACCTGCGAGATCCTCTCGGCTCGTAGGGAGAAAATTCTTTTATGAGACCCTTACGGCTCATAAAATTGAAAAGCCTTAGCTGATAAGGATCTAAAACTGTCTCCTATGCCATCGCTTCCCAACGGGTAACGGCAAATGATGAGTTTCTCCTGATACTACGTTTCAGTGTTAGCTGTGCTGATGCCGACCCAAAACTCAAAACCCAAGTTTTCCCAACGGAAAATGATGAGTCACTCCTGGCACTATGCTTTAGTGTTAGCGGTGCGGATGCAGACCCAAAACTTAAAATCCAAGTTTTCCCAATGGCAAATGATGAGTCGCTCCTGGCATAATACTTCAGTGTTAGCGGTGCTGATGTCGACCCAAAACCCAAATCCTAAGTCTTTCCAGGGTAAATGATGAGTCGCTCCTGGCATTGTTCTAGTGCAGCGATACTGATGCCAAACAAAATCCAAATTCCAAGTCCCACTCAAATTCAAAAGTCCCGCCAGACGATACAGAAATCAAATAAATCAAATCAAAGTCCCACCGGCAGTGGTTCCAACCTCCAAAGGTCCCGTTGAATGGACAAGAACTCCAAAACCAATCAAATCAACCAATTCAACAACACCAATGACCTTCTCGGTGAAACCAAGCTCCACCTCGGAAACAAATCAACCCTGACACCGCAAGAAGCGGAGCAAGTCAAATCAAACCCCGACACCGCAAGAAGCGGAGTAAGTCAACTTCAACCATGACACCGCAGAAAGCGGAGCAAGTCAAATCCAAACCCTGACACTGCAAGAAGCGGACCAAGTCGGAAAAATAGCAGCAATGACCGTTCAAGTCATAAAAAGGGAAGCATCGACCCTTTACAGGAACCAAACCAAATCAATCTCCATATAGAAAAAGATCCATCAATGTCATGCACACAACCAATACACGCGGTGTGCATTTATTGATGGGGGCACTTTGTTAGGGTCAAAAATTACACCCCGGTTGACCAAGTCAAAGTCAGTCAACCCCCAGCCAAGCAGGCCCAAGCCGAAGCCAAGTAGGCCCAAGCCTAAGTCAAGACCGAGCATGGAAGGAGTTGGCTCCATGCCAAAAAGGAGGCAATAGATTAGTTCAAACGCAATTTTTAGAAATAAATATATGAAAAATGGGAAAGAAGTCAAAATTTTGTAAACCCCGTGGCTTATGTGCAAAAAGAAATAAGCACATAAAGCATGGGGTGTCATAAGTGTCGTATGGAAAAGCCCAAGGAGCTATATGTAAAGAGTGTAGCCTATAGAAGGTAAACATGATGAAAAAATCAACAACTTTCATTCTCTTAAAAAATTCTAGGGTTTATGCCTCCATCTTCTCTTTCTCAAGTTTTCTCTCTCTTCATCTTCATTTCTATTTAAATCAAGAGCTTAGCACTCTTTTTCTAAAAACTAAATAAAGTTTCACCATAAAACCCTCGAAGGGGAGTTTAGATCTTCCATCAAATCCCTAAAAAGAATATTTTTAATCTTACCTCCCTTTTTCCCCAAGATCCAGCAAAAAGAGAGGAGGAGGAAAAAGTCCCACCTCCAAAAATCCTATTTTGGGGGAATCCAAGGCTTAAGAGAGAAGAATGGGGTCCCCTTTGATCAACTCCAAAGATCTTTAAGGAGTTCAACTCTAGAATCCAAATTCTCAAAGAAGTTTAACTCCAAATTCAGAAATTTTAAGAGTTTAACTCCAAATCCAAATCTTTTGGGAGTTTAACTCCAAATCCACGCCTAATTCTTGTTCGGGAGTTCAATTCCATGCCCAAGGGCTTAGCCCCTTCTTTCACTGGTGTTTCCAGCGGTCGTGTGCGCGGCACGTGACCCGCTGGCACTCGGCGGCCACGCGCAGGGCATGCGACCCGTTGGCGCCCGGCGCCCACACGCTACGCACGCAACCCGCTGGCACCCACCGGTCACGTGTTGTCTCATGCATCCTTAGGACGTTCCTCACCCTTCTTTTTTCTCACACGTTCCACACTCAAAACACATCCCCCGTTAGAAATTTTTTTCTAACGGGGCGCAACCCCGTACCCCGCAAGGGACTGCTTTTCCCCTTGACCCCCAGCCTGCTATCTAGGTAGCGGGACCCTCGTAAACTCTGCGAGGCCCCCGATATGTCCAAAACACAACTTACACACACCGCACATTGAGTTCGCATGACTAGTTTTACCCATCAATCAGAGGTTCCCTTGCTCTAAAAACGAGGGGTAATTAACGACAGCTTATTCTGCGGCTGCCAAAGATTCGGATCCACACAATCAATAAAACCCGGCCTACCCCAGACAGGGGTAATATATAATATGCCTGACAAGCGATGTATATTTCCTATCTTAATAGGCTAACGAAAAACACTTTATAGAGAGCAAGTGGTTTAGCATTAAACTTGCAAAGTGAGTGAGTGATAGTATAGGGTATATGAATGAAAAAGGATGGCAATCAACTTGTTAACAAAATAACATATCTAAGCACTAAGCAATCTTAATACTAGTGTGATTCTAACTTTAACATTGCAACATGGGGTCTTGGAGAGAATATGGTGTATGATAAGGTTACCAAGTAATCATAAAATCACATACTATATCAAACCAATACAAGTTAGCAATCTTAAGATTACAATCAAGATTTGAGCACATTAAACATCACAAGAGATGGAGGAAGGCAAAGCCATTCATCTCATATCCTTACCATCACCATAACCAAAGAGATTTACTCAAACACCACAAAATAGAAAATGAAACACATGATAAGAAACATAAAGAAAACAAGTAAATACAAGAAAACAAGTGCAAGTTCTTTATTCATATTTGGAAGGACTTAAGTACAAGATAGCATACAACTTCAACTTCCACTTTCCAAGCTCTCAAATAAGAGCTTGCAAGGGGAAGAAGAAGTGGGCAAGCATTACAATCTATTTTCCCATTCAAGAATCTAACCCAGAACATAATCTGATATCTGCTATATATAGGCAACCAAAATCAAAAGTTGCATATAAGAATGGACTGACAAAAACACCAGGGATCCACCAAACTTGGACGAGCCAAAATGGTAATGTATTGGCCGCAATTTGCAGAAAATAAGATTAAATTTGCGGCCATTGTGAGGAGTCTAGGGACAACCTTTGGTCAATAGTCTTCTGGTCTCAAAAGCATCTCTCTATGGTCTCAATTTATTTTAATTTACACTTGGGTGAAATTTAAAGCAATGAACAAAGAAGGAAAGTGATCAAGTGGCAATGGTTCACACTTCAAATCAACTCTTATTAAAACATTCTATTTGCACATCCACTTGCATGATACCATGATTGGGTTTGCCCACTTGGTGATGGTTCATGCCCACTTGATGCATATAATCAAATCCTTGTTCACACATGATCATGTTGGACCAAAACAAGAATTTAATTGTACACAACTTCATTTGTCGCAAAACTTATTTGACTTGATCTGTATTCTATCTCATTTGCAGTTCTGGCTAAAAACTATCGTTTCGGTACATGTTGTGTACCGTCTCCAGTATTTTTGGCTGTGTACCTGTAATCTGTACTAATAAGCAGACACAGATTAAATAGCACTGTTTATAGACAAAATAATAGGAAATGAGCGGTATGAAAATGTAATAAATCGTGCTGAACACATAACACTATTACATATTGATAAAGCCCATAGGATTCATGCTTGACTGGCAAGGTTATGATAGCGATCACACTTGTGAGAACTGGGTAGTCTATAAGAACATCCTTAAATATTCCTAGTCGTGGGGATATCGAGACTGGGTATCAATATTCTAGAGTAGACTAGTGTATACGTTTCTTGACTCCGACGAGGGGCGATGGCCGGTCTTACAGCCATTGGTGTTAGTCAGTCACCAAAAATTGTATAAAGGTGTTCTTTGGGTTTTGAGTTATATTGGACGGACTCATCGGGAACATTCTAGATGGTATTATAACTATTGTCAGAAACCAGTTCCCAGATGGCATTAGTATAGCGTAGTCTGTCGACCTAAAATCGTCATTTGCCTCGAGTGTGTTCCCACTATACTTTGATTGCTTTTGGGTGCAGCTCCGAAGCACTTGGAGGCAGTGGGAAATTGAGGATATTCTTTTTTCCCGGTATTAGGAGTTGATGTCGCGTAGTAAACGGTTGGCCGTCAGCATAAGACCTAGGCCTAGGTGGATGGGATTTACTGATTGCGATTAGTAGTTTCTCGATTGATGATAGGGCTTGATATCGGCACGATGTTGGATATATATGCCCTAGAGGCCTACATTGTATAGGATGCTTGGGATATGTATGTACATGACAGTCTTGCTTGATATGATAGTACGCTATTTGGTTTGACTTTGTCTTAACGTATGATATATTTTACTTGGTATTTATATATATATGTTGATAAAGCCCATATGGTGTTTGTCTGACTACCGGCGTTTGTGATGGCAGTCATACTAGTGGGAGCTGGATAGTCAATAGGCACACCCTTAGATGTCCCTGGTCGCAGGAGTATCGAGATTGGGCATCGATACTCCGGAGTAGACTAGTGTATATATATCTAGACCCTGACGAGGGGCAATGGATTGGTCCCGCAACCATTGGTGGTGTTCACCTAAGATTGTATACAGATGCTCACTGGGTGTGAGTACACCGGACAGGACTCGCCGAGAACTGACTGGATGGTATTATACCTAACGTCAGATAGCAGTTCTCAGGTGACATGTGTGCAGATAGTCCGTTGACTTAAGGTCATCATTTGTCTCGTGTGAGTTCCCACTGTGCTTTGATTGTTACCCTACCACGGCTCAAAGGAGTCGTGCAAACAGGTTTCAGTTGGGCACAGTCCCGAGCCACATGGAGGCAGTGAGCGACTGTTAGGGATTCGTCTCTCCCGGTATAGGGAGTTGATATCGCACTGTGGTCGTTTGGTCATTACCATAAGTCCCTGGCCAGGGCTGATTGAGAATTACTGATAGGTCGATCAGTAGATTCTCGGATGGTGATAAAGCCATACCGACACGACTTGTACGGTTATTAGGGGTCTGACGTCCACCACCTCCCTAGACCATACATGCGATACTCTTAGACGAACAGACCGGACTGCGCGGATATTGTCACAGACAGGCTCTGTAGGATTTCAGATGGGTTACCTCATCAGCTTTCTTATCGACAACTACCCGGGGACCGTTACGTACAGCTAGTGCCGCTTGCGGTCTGTGGTTAAACCCACTGCCAGCGTAGTAGTCGAGTCTTTAGAGTCCCACACAGAGATTTCCCAAACCCAGGCGAAAAGATATAGAGGTCGTATGGTTTTACGACAAAGGTTCGGACGCATACGTGTTTGAACGCACGTACGACATTCGGACAGTTTTTACTAGCCGGCTTTGGTTTAAGCCAGATTCTAGTATCAGGTTATTGGATTTATACAGTCTAAAGTTTTTCCGTGTTTTCACGGATGAGAGGGGCGTTCTCGTAATTTTCCGAGAAGCTTCTAGAAGGATGTGACATGGAGAGAGAGGTGGCATTTTCATTTAATGAATTAGTGACTCATTGTGAATGATTCATCATATCATTAATGCATTATTAAATGCTTAATGACTCATGTAATGAATCACCCACTTGCATTAATGAAACATGATGAATAATCTCTTTTTATTCATTTCTTTTAATTCATTATGTTTCATATATATCAAGTGAGAAGCTTTTTTCATTATAATAATATCATTATCATCTTCTCACTCTCTCTCTTCAAGTTCTCTCTCCTTCACCAAGCCTAATCTTACCGCTCATGAGTTGAGAACAAGGATTAGGAAAGACTAATTACTCCATAACCTATCTCTACATCATCTTAGCTACTCTATTTAGCAACTAGAGAAACTAAGTAACCTCAAGTTTAGAGGTTATAGCTTGGATTAGGGTTCTCGGGTGGATCGTCTATCACGGGAGAAAGCCGAAGAGGACGTGGAGATCCAAGGAGGCCGTAGACAACATCAAGACGAAGGACTAGAACCATTTGGTATAATCTCTTGGCATAGTAGTTTAAAACTCTATAGCTTTTGTTAAAACTTGTTTAGCAAACGATTCATACGGTTAATCGATGTTTGATCATAGAACGAGATTGTTATTCATATTTCCGCCTCCCCACAAGTATTGGGGTGTTGAACATCGACTTACAGTGGTATCAGAGCCTAGCTAAACAACTTTTAACTTTATTGCAAATTTGTACGAATTTCGAACGGAAAAACGAAGCCGGAAAACCCTAAAAACATCAAGTTCCTGTCGAAATTTAAATGAAGTCCAAAATTTTTTCAGGGATGTTCAGAAAGCTTGTAATGACACCAGAAGAACACCCAAGAAAATTGGGGTCATGATTCGACCAAACGGCCGCGGATCCGCGGCGGATCCCACACGATCCGCCGCGGTTCCGCCGCCGAGTTGGTGGGTCATGAACCCAAATTTCTTGGGTGGGTTCTCTGTAATATTTGGGATTTTCTGGAATATTTAATTTTTGCTCAGGTTTCAGTTTTACAGAGCAGTTTTTGGAGCAATATTAAAGATGTTTAATCGATCGAAATTGTACAGTATTTGCATATTGGATTATATCTGTGATTGTATAATGTGTTCGTAAACCTCCCCTAACTGCTAGTATGTCAGTTGGCAGGGGGTTGCACATTTCAGAAATGGATTTTAACTGTTTGTGTATATAAACTGTATTGGACTGTTGTGGTGATTAGCTGGGTTTTGTGATGGGTTATTGTTTTAATTCATTTGATGTAAATGTAATTCGTTGTAATATTATTTTGCGGGGCACTTCCAGGTTGCGGTTGTAGCCACCGTTGTATTATTTCATTTTACTGTTTTTGCTCCTAGGACAGACCCAAGGTGGGGTGCACAAACTGCCGGGCGGGTAGTTTGCCGCACCCGTAGGGGTCGTGGGTGGGGTAATAGCTATTCATCACAACTGTGTAATCCGTCTTTCGTTGCAGGCTCAAATGAAATGCGAATTGCTAGCAAATCCAATATTGTTTATCTGTGATCTGGAATGCCTATTATTGCGTCTGACGAATGTACAATATCTATATATGATAGCTATTTAGACGTCGCTTATGTTTTACACCCGCGCTAGCCCAGCCCCCGCTCTGTCGTTAGTTAAGTAACCTAACGGGTAATGACGGGACCCCGTGGCAAATGCGGATGGCATAAGAGGACGTTGTATTTTCGTTGTTATCTGTAATGGTAGGTTAAAGATGGGACGCATTATTATTAATGCAAAGAAAATAAAACCTAAACTGAATCGTTGGAACAATTTCTAAAAACCACTCGGTTTTCTTGAAAAAGCAAAATTTTAAATGCGGAGCTTAAACCACTCCTTTAAATAAAAGCTATCATAGTTCCTTCGATTAAATCAAGTTCACTACGTTAACGGTTTTTTGCCAAAAACCAGCCGTAACCCTCCGTCGTTTCAGATAGACAGCACATCGTATTCATGCTATGCTTGTTGGCCTACGTCAAGGCATAGTGAATGGTAGCAGTGTGTGTGCCTATTTGTTGCATAGATAGATGCATTAGTTTAATACAGACGTACACCTTGTTGGCCTACGTCAAGGGCTTGTACGATGTATTTAAATTGATCAGGACAACGACGGGTAGAACTTGACTTGCGTCTTATGACTTGTTGGCCTACGTCAAGGTCTATAAGAGCTTGGGGTAAAAATCACATCAGGAGTTTCAAACATAAAGGAAACTTGCAGATTTAGCTTACCTTCTGGAGTGTGGTGACTAGAGTGGCTTCCATCTAGGGCATCATACAATGATAGTTGGATCCCGATCCCACTGATGAGTAGGATTACTCTCGGGAATTTCTCTCACTTAACAATCAATGCTATAAACCAAGTAGGTGCCTAGAAAGGTGTTAGAGGGGCTACGCCTCCAAGGAAAAGAGGTTCTTTAATTAAGGAACTTCGCGAAAGCGTTGGAAAACCTCCCTCGAAGTACCAACACCAGCCTGGCTGAAAGGTTAAGCAAGTATTGTGACGTGTGATTAAATCCTGACTAGTTCTTCTTTTAGGTTTTGAAGAAGGATATGAGGAAACAGTGGGAGCCATCCTGTTTAGATAAATTAATAAACCAATCTAAACTTGCAAGAGCATATGCTGAGTGTTTTCTTTTCTCTCTCTCTGGCAGCTACCATGACTGGACTAAAACTATTGCTTGAAAAGAATATACTAACCGGGCAGAACTATAAAGACTGGCTAAGAAACGTCAATATTGCGCTGACTTATGACAAAGTTGCATATGTTACCACCGCTGTTCCTCCCCTTATCCTAGGACCAGATTCCTCAGTTGCGGACAAGGAAGTTCGTAAAACCTGGGATCTAGACTGTGAGCGAGCTAAGTGTATCGTGCTGGCGTCCATGAATAATGAACTCCAGAAACAGCACGAGAGTATGGATATTGCATCCATATTCCTCCATTGCAAGGAATTGTATGGTGAACACTCCCGTATCGCGAGGTACGAAACCTCAAGGAAACTCTGCCAGATGAGGTTAGCTCCAGGATCGCCTGTTGGAGAGCACGTCCTCAAAATGATCACCCTCATTGAGGAACTCGCAAACCTGGGATGCGTGCTAGAGAATGATTTGTATATCGACTTGATTTTGCAGTCCCTTCCCCACACCTTCTCTCAGTTCGTGCTGAACTTCAACATGCACGAAATGGAAGCGGATCTTCCAAACCTCCTCAATATGTTGAGGGTAGCAGAGACCTCCTTGAAAAAGGAGAAGACCCCCGTTCTGTATGTTGGCCAATCATCTTCTTCTAAATCTAAAGCGAAAGCAAAAGGGAAGAAGAAGATGAAAGCCACCAAACCGAAGGGTGGGGTCAAGAAGGTGCAGGGAACGAACAAGGCAGGAAGGGTGAAGGCAGAAAAGAACGAGTGTTTCTATTGTCACAAGCAGGGGCACTGAAAGAAGGATTGTCAGGCCTTCAAAGCCAAGGACATGAAGCAAGCTGTTGCTTCTGCTTCAGGTGTGTTCGTAATCGAAAATTGTCTTTCAGTTAACTCTACTTCATGGGTACTTGATACCGGTTCTGGTTCTCACATCTGTAATTCTTTACAGGATCTGAGAAATAGTAGAGTACTGGGGGCAGGTGATATGACTCTCCGGATGGGCAATGGAATGCATGTAGATGCAGTTGCAATAGGGGAATATCACCTAGGATTGAATAGTGGACACATTTTGGTATTGTATGGCTGTTTTTGTATTCCCAGTATGTTGTGTAATATTATATCAGTATCTTTGTTGTCTAAATAAAGGATATAATTTTGTGCTTGAAAGAAATGTCATGAACATTCTCCTAAATCAAGAACTGATTGGGTTTGGCACACTGGAAAACGGCATATACATACTAAATCAACCTCAAATTTTCAATATTCAAAACACGCGTAAAAGAAAGGCTCCAGATTCGAATCAAGCCTTCCTATGGCATTGTAGACTTGGTCATATAAATAAAACAAGGTTGACTAAGTTACATAAAGATGGATATCTAGATTCGTTTGAATATTCATCATATGCAACTTGTCAATCATGTATCAAAGGAAAAATGACCAAATCTCCGTTCACCGGACACGGAGAAAGAGCCACCGAACTCTTGGGACTAGTACACAGTGATGTATGTGGTCCGATGTCTATACATGCACGAAGTGGTCACTCCTACTTCATCACTTTTACTGATGACTTCTCTAGGTATGGACATGTGTTCTTAATAAAACATAAATCCGAGACTTTTGAGAAGTTTAAGGAGTATAAAAATGAAGTAGAGAAACAAACTGGTAAAAGCATCAAGACACTTCGATCTGATCGAGGTGGAGAATACTTAAGTACCAGTTTCCTTGAATACTTGAAAGCAAATGGAATACTCTCTCAGCTTACTCCACCTTATACACCTCAGCATAATGGTGTATCAGAACGAAGGAATCGCACGCTATTAGATATGGTGCGATCAATGATGAGTAGTGCTGAGTTGCCACTTTCCTTCTGGGGATTTGCTCTAGAATCAGCCGCATATCTATTAAATAGAGTTCCAACTAAGTCTGTACCTACCACTCCATATGAAATGTGGTGTGGGAAGAGACCATATCTCAAGTATATCAAGATATGGGGGTGTCCGGTATATGTTAAAAAGCATAATCCGGACAAGCTCGAAGCACGATCGGTTTTATGCAAGTTTGTAGGATACCCCAAGCATTCAAGGGGGTACATGGTCTACCACACTGAAGAACAAAAGGTGTTTATCGCTCGTCACATTGTCTTCTTAGAAAGCGAATTTCTTGCAAAAGAAATTAGTGGGAGCGCGGTAGAACTGGAAGAAATTCCAGAACCTCAAACTGCAACCGAAGACTTAGAAGAATCTCAGATTTCAATAGAACATGACGAACCAACGCCACTCCGCAGATCTAGTAGGCTTTCTCATCCTCCTGAAAGATACTATGGTTTTCTTCTTGATGGGGATCGAGAGGATTGCATCATCGATGATGATGAGCCTACTAGTTTTCAGCAGGCTATCACAAGTAGCGACTCAGTGAAGTGGCTGGATGCAATGAGATCCGAAATGGAATCCATGTACACCAATAAAGTATGGACTTTAGAAGTTGCTCCTCCTGGGGTAAAACCAGTTGGGTGCAAATGGATCTTCAAAAAGAAGATTGGTACATTTGGACAAGTGGAAACGTACAAAGCTAGACTAGTAGCAAAAGGTTTTCGTCAAAGACCAGGATTGGACTATGATGAAACTTTTTCGCCAGTAGCTATGCTTAAATCCATTCGGATCATGCTTGCCATTGCTGCCTTCCATGACTATGAAATCTGGCAAATGGATGTAAAAACAGCTTTTCTAAATGGACATCTAGAAGTGAGTGTTTACATGGATCAACCAGAAGGTTTCTTAGACAGTGGGAGCAACGGAAGAGTGTGCAAATTGCTTAAATCCATTTATGGGTCAAAGCAAGTATCGCGGAGTTGGAACATCTGCTTTGATGAAACAGTCAAGGAATTTGACTTTATCAAAAATGTAGATGAACCATGTATTTATAGGAAGATTGTAGAAGGAGCAGTAGTCTTCCTCGTTTTGTACGTCGACGACATACTACTGATAGGGAATGATATCCCTATACTACAATCAGTAAAGCTCTTCTTGTCACAGAAGTTCTCTATGAAAGACTTGGGAGATGCATCATACATTCTGGGCATTAAGATCTATCGAGATAGATCTAATAGAATATTGGGACTTTCACAGTCCAGGTATATAGACACTATACTAAAGAGATTTAGTATGGAAGATTCCAAGCGCGGCAATATGCCCGCTTGTCACGGAATCACCCTCTTCAAAGAGATGTCTCCAAAGACTGATGAAGAGAGGGCTCGCATGGGCATTATACCCTACGCTTCGGCGGTAGGCTCAATAATGTATGCGATGTTATGTACCAGACCAGATGTAGCTTACGCACTTAGTGTGGTAAGCAGGTATCAATCGGACCCAGGTGAGAAACATTGGATAGCGGTAAAGAACATTCTCAAGTACCTGAGAAGGACTAAGGAGATGTTCTTGATTTACGGTAATGGGAACCTCCAGGTAGAGGCTTTTACCGACTCCGGCTTCCAAAGTGACAAGGATGATTCTAAATCTATTTCGGGTTTTGTGTTTACCCTCAATGGAGGAGCGGTATGTTGGAAGAGTTCCAAACAAGATACCGTCGCAGACTCAACTATGGAGGCTGAGTATATAGCTGCTAGTGAAGCCGCAAAAGAGGCTGTCTGGATAAGGAAGTTCATTTCTGAACTTCAGGTAGTTCCGTCCATTGCCAATCCAATACCTTTGTATTGCAATAACAATGGCGCTGTAGCTTTAGCGAAGGAACCAAGGTCCCATCAGAAATCCAGGCATATCTTAAGGCGGTTTCACCTGATCAGGGAGATCGTGGATCGTCGGGAGATCGAGATACGGAGAGTAGACACAAAAGACAACACGGCAGATCCATTCACCAAGGCCATTCCTCAAGTACAGTTCGAGAGGCTTTTTGAGATGTTGGGCATGCGGTACGCAAGCAACTGGATCTGGTAGAAACAGTGGGTACTCATTGCGCCAATTATAGGCCTTAGTGCAAGTGGGAGATTGTTGGATATATATGCCCTAGAGGCCTACATTGTATAGGATGCTTGGGATATGTATGTACATGACAGTCTTGCTTGATATGATAGTACGCTATTTAGTTTGACTTTGTCTTAACGTATGATATATTTTACTTGGTATTTATATATATATGTTGATAAAGCCCATAGGGTGTTTGTCTGACTACCGGCGTTGTGATGGCAGTCATACTAGTGGGAGCTGGATAGTCAATAGGCACACCCTTAGATGTCCCTGGTCGCAGGAGTATCGAGATTGGGCATCGATACTCCGGAGTAGACTAGTGTATACATATCTAGACCCTGACGAGGGGCAATGGATTGGTCCCGCAACCATTGGTGGTGTTCACCTAAGATTGTATACAGATGCTCACTGGGTGTGAGTACACCGGACAGGACTCGCCGAGAACTGACTGGATGGTATTATACCTAACGTCAGATAGCAGTTCTCAGGTGACATGTGTGCAGATAGTCCGTTGACTTAAGGTCATCATTTGTCTCGTGTGAGTTCCCACTGTGCTTTGATTGTTACCCTACCACGGCTCAAAGGAGTCGTGCAAACAGGTTTCAGTTGGGCACAGTCCCGAGCCACATGGAGGCAGTGAGCGACTGTTAGGGATTCGTCTCTCCCGGTATAGGGAGTTGATATCGCACTGTGGTCGTTTGGTCATTACCATAAGTCCCTGGCCAGGGCTGATTGAGAATTACTGATAGGTCGATCAGTAGATTCTCGGATGGTGATAAAGCCATACCGACACGACTTGTACGGTTATTAGGGGTCTGACGTCCACCACCTCCCTAGACCATACATGCGATACTCTTAGACGAACAGACCGGACTGCGCGGATATTGTCACAGACAGGCTCTGTAGGATTTCAGATGGGTTACCTCATCAGCTTTCTTATCGACAACTACCTGGGGACCGTTACGTACAGCTAGTGCCGCTTGCGGTCTGTGGTTAAACCCACTGCCAGCGTAGTAGTCGAGTCTTTAGAGTCCCACACAGAGATTTCCCAAACCCAGGCGAAAAGATATAGAGGTCGTATGGTTTTACGACAAAGGTTCGGACGCATACGTGTTTGAACGCACGTACGACATTCGGACAGTTTTTACTAGCCGGCTTTGGTTTAAGCCAGATTCTAGTATCAGGTTATTGGATTTATACAGTCTAAAGTTTTTCCGTGTTTTCACGGATGAGAGGGGCGTTCTCGTAATTTTCCGAGAAGCTTCTAGAAGGATGTGACATGGAGAGAGAGGTGGCATTTTCATTTAATGAATTAGTGACTCATTGTGAATGATTCATCATATCATTAATGCATTATTAAATGCTTAATGACTCATGTAATGAATCACCCACTTGCATTAATGAAACATGATGAATAATCTCTTTTTATTCATTTCTTTTAATTCATTATGTTTCATATATATCAAGTGAGAAGCTTTTTTCATTATAATAATATCATTATCATCTTCTCACTCTCTCTCTTCAAGTTCTCTCTCCTTCACCAAGCCTAATCCTACCCCTCATGAGTTGAGAACAAGGATTAGGAAAGACTAATTACTCCATAACCTATCTCTACATTATCTTAGCTACTCTATTTAGCAACTAGAGAAACTAAGTAACCTCAAGTTTAGAGGTTATAGCTTGGATTAGGGTTCTCGGGTGGATCGTCTATCACGGGAGAAAGCCGAAGAGGACGTGGAGATCCAAGGAGGCCGTAGACAACATCAAGACGAAGGACTAGAACCGTTTGGTATAATCTCTTGGCATAGTAGTTTAAAACTCTATAGCTTTTGTTAAAACTTGTTTAGCAAACGATTCATACGGTTAATCGATGTTTGATCATAGAACGAGATTGTTATTCATATTTCCGCCTCCCCACAAGTATTGGGGTGTTGAACATCGACTTACACACGACTTATCAGGTTATAGGGGTCGACGTTATCCACTCCCTAGACCGGATATACGATACTCTTAGAAGAACAGACCGTATTGTATGATACATGTCGCTGATAGCCTCAGTAGGGTTTCGAGCGAGCTTGCTTGTTGATCTCCTTTTCAACAATATCTAGGTAGCCGTTACGTACAGCTAGTGCCGCCGACATGCTTGTGGTTAAACCTACTGCCAGCGTATTGTCGAGTCATTAGAGTCTCACACAGAGGGTTTCTGGCTTTAGCGAAATATTGTAGTTGCGGTACATTGGTACATGCTTGGCTTCGATTAAAACTAGTGTACTTTATTCACTGACGGTAATCAGACGGCTGTAATACTAGCCTGTCTTTCTAAAAAGACGGATATAAAATCGGGTGTCGATTTAATACACACACACACACACACATATTGTATATGTATTTACTAATATTATGTCACTATTAATTAATCCCTCTTTTATGTATTTTAAATATCTTGGATAACAATTACAAGTATATGTATTTGGTATGTTTTATTACATCTAAATATATTTTGTTTTTGTTTATTCTTTTCCTTTTATTTTCTTAAGCTTATGTTATTCTTTAGGCATAACATATGCTCACCATATTGTAGTATGGTGACATGTGTAATCAAGAGGAGGTGATGGACACTTGGATGATTGGTTTGATCCAAGGGCTTGGGTCGTTTTGGGAGAAAAATATTTGTAACCGTTTTCTTTAGAAATGGTTAAGGTTTTTTTCATACTTCTCTTTTTCATGAGAGCTCTTTTTCATACTCCGCTTTTTCATGAGAGCTCTCATCTCCTTCTTCCTCCTCTTTTTATACTTTAGAAAGGAAAAATGAAATAAAATGAGAGAAAATTAGTAGCAAGTTTGAACTATAACTCCTAACTACATAGTTTAGCATCCTAAATACTTAGCTTATCTCAATTTGAGATTGTAGCCAAAGTTCTTGAGTCTTCAAGGTGGGTCATCTTTGATGGAGAAGATATACATGTAAGCTTGTTCCATGGAGCTTCAAAGAGCCTACAAAGGAGTCCAACACAATTTGGAAGCACTTGAAGATACTACAAAAGTTGTAATATCAATATATTAGCTAGTTTGCTCTCTTTTCTTGTTACAAGTTATAATCTTTAGCTTAGATTCTAGTGGTGGGACTAATTGCTCTTTAGGTTTTTTAAAACCCCAAGATAACATCTTTTAAAATTGCTTAATAGAGTGCACTAGTTTTTTCAAGTGGTATCAGAGTTACTAGGTATTGGATACCGACCCATGGGGAGTTCTCACTGTGTGACAGTGTGGCGAAGCATAGGCTCTTACCCTCAGGGTGTCCCGAGACCGGAATGGTTCTGGCGGGTTGTAGTCCTCGTAAGAAAGCATACGTAAAAAGTAGCTGCTGAGCGACTTATGGGCGCCACAGCCAGTTTCCGCTGCGCTGACTGACCCTTCAAGTGGTATAAGAGCCGAACTAAAGATTTGAACGTGTTTGGATGATTTTAGAATTATCAAAACCCATTTTAGCAAAAAAACTTGTTTTGAAAATTTACATGAAATACTCTCATTTTCGCTTGTGCCAGAGCCACCGAATTATTGTTTTGGACCAAGATTTCTAGTAGGCTAATGTGCATCCAAACCCACCCTATTTGTGCTCGGTTCGGTCCTGAAATGGGGCCGAACCGATACGAGGCTGAATCGGCCACTGGATCAGCCTCATTTCGGGGCTATTCGAGGGCAATTCAGTCTCGATGCGTGGCCGATTTGGCCCGCGTTTCAGCTCAAATAGTATAGGGGTTTGGGTGGGTTAACTGGGTTCATTTTTGTGCAAAAATGAGGTAGTTTTCCTTGCCGGGGCCCTTGAATTTCAATATTTGGAAATTTCGAGTGACCGCCCCGCGGGTTTTGTGATTCTAGTTGTCATTGTTTTGGTTTCTTCTGCGACTGTGAGTATCATAGCGTTTAGTAAAACGTTGTCTAATTGCTATAGGTATTAATTAGACAGGGTTACAAAATTGATACTCGTATTGATATTATGTGATATTTCTTGATTATGGTTGTGTTGGATTGCTATGATTGATAGCTTGATGTATGTAATATTAGATGCTCTGTGATGAGATAATGCATATTCATATTGTGTGGCGAGCATCTGAATTGTGGACTGCCGCCACTGCGGTTTGTATATTATTCTTTGGGAACACGTCTTGGTTGCGGATGTAGTCACCTTGTATATTTATTTTCTTTACATGCACTAGATTTTACCCATGGCGAAGTGCTCGAGCAATCAGATTCTAGGAGGCAATGGGTGGTCATCTCAAAGGTGTTAAGACAGGGTCATCCCATTCTAGAATTGATACGGTTGCTCACCACACTCGTAGGGGATACATGATTGACCCGCGGAAGGATGCCCAAGTCACCGAATTTTGGAAGTGCTGGATGGCCCATTCACTTCGTTGATTGGGGTTGCATCGCTTCTGAGATTGGCGGATGGCTTGCCGCACTCGTAGGGGTCTAGGGTCGGATACTACGGGCTATCCACACGACCGGAAAATAGCATTTTATATTTGGATCCATTGAAATGTATTTTCCCAGTTTATCCGCATTTCCATACTGTGTTTGCTTTTGCTGTGATACTTCTATGATGTTACTTGGTATCATACATGAGACAAATGTTTATATATTATATATATATTTAGTAAATGCTATATAAGTTTTTCATCCATAGTAGTTATGTCCCGCCCTGCCGTAAATTAAGTAATCTTACGCTGAAGCCCTGGGACCCTGTGGCGAATGCAGATGGTATATACGTGCGTGTCTATTTTCGTTTCTTTCTGGCATGATATGTTTAATTAATGGGACTGCATTAATTCTGATTAATGAAAGTTTATACAAAAGAATTTCCAATCCAGTTTTAAAAAAATGTCCAATTATTTAAATAGTTTATACAAAACAAATTTGATTTTGGGTGTTGAATTAAGTTCCATGGGCCTACCTCTTTGGGTTTGATAATGATTAGGCTAATCGGCTTTAGGATGCGCCTTGTTTGATAGGCTATATTCAAATCTTTAAGGCCTAGTCCCCTGTTTCGAAAACCTTATTTCGTAGGATTTGAAGGCCAAACTCCAAAATTTCCAGACGAAACCCCGGGCTAGGCCTGAAATGAACAGATTCCTTAACTTGATCAGCAATAAAGTAAAAAATAAAAACAAACATGAGTCAAAGCCCAAGGAAGAGTGTCTTAATTGCCGATAGATACACAAACGATCAGACAAGGTTAGCTAAGTTTGGTTATCTCCATAACCAACTTTCTAACTAACCTCAACTATAAAATAAAATTCAATCCCTGCTCATTCTCTTCACTGCAATCAAATCTCTCTCCTTCATTAATTCCCAAAAGAAATCAACATGAAGATGAACACTGATGCAATTTCCATCTTCATTATTTCTCTCTTGATCTCAATGGATATATCCTCAGCTCAAATCACAACCTCATGCACAAGCTCTCTGATCAGTAGTTTCACCCCATGCTTGAACTTCCTCACCGGAAGCACCAACGGCGGCGGATCCCCGACCGCCGGCTGCTGCAGCGCCCTGGGATCGCTTATCGGGAGCAGCACGGACTGCGCCTGCCTTATACTCACAGGAAACGTCCCTATCAATCTCCCGATTAACCGGACACTGGCCATCACGCTTCCTCGTATATGCAACTCCCAAAAGGTTCCCCTCCGATGCAAAGGTAAAACTTCGTAGATCCAGCTTCATGTTTCACACATTTATCGATAGCCGATCGTGTCTGATAAATGAATATTAATTTTGGTTGCAGCTTCGGCTACTCCGCTCCCGAGTTCAGGTAACAAAAACTCATTAGTATCCATATACCTGTACTTTCCGTATCAAGTCGGATTAATTCTGATAAATGTATTTTATTACAGGTCCCATAGCTAACGCACCAGGACTTCCTCCTCTTCCACCATTCTGTAAGAACTGCAATTTCTTTTAGTAACACATATAGATGTAATTTCTATTCAAATTGTATGCTCATTTTTTCCCCTGAAATGCTTTCTACAGCATCTGAACCACCAGCAGTGCCACCAACAGCGAGTGATCTACCGGCGCCTCCACCTGCAGATTCAGGATTGAACCAAGGACAACGACCCCTCGTGTTGCCTAATTCGGCTATCAAGCCCTCGCTCTACTCGTCCCCGGCTTGCTTGCTTGTGCTCATGATAGGAGCTATACTATTGAACTACAATTAGACGTGAATTCCGCATATTACGCGTGTGACAGATTTTTGTGTATTCTTTTCTGGATTTGTCGAAGTCTATTTGTTGGATTCATACATTGGATTTGTATATTGTGATGTAGCAAATAATACTATTCATATAATTTATTTTTTTATCTTATTCCTTGTCATGTTCATCACAAAATTCTCCAAATAAAAGTTAAAAAATTATATATACATATTAAAGGATGAAATTTGCCAACCGTAGTCCTAGTCCGCATTCTATTTTTCTTTATTCATATGTGACCGTAATCTTCTCATAAGACAAATTAAAATAGATTGTTTAGGCTCAATAAACAATAAGAAATAGTTGGTGAAGTTTATTGGAACATGTTACATGTGTCTTATAACAAGTCGAATTTAAACAAGTTACAAAAATTCGAATGAATTGATGAGTTTGGTTAATGGCAGGTATGAATGAGACACTTCCAAATCGTATACAATAATAATATATTTAATTTAAAGAAAGTTTAAAGATGGGTTTGTTTGATTTGATATCTCTATTTAAAACTTTAAGCGAGCTGACACAGTCCTAAAAATTCAGCCTCAATATTTTTTTATTTTCTTTCTCGCACTTGAGATATGTGAATAATATAGTCTCAGGATGAAAAACGATAAGAGCTATATTAGTATAAGATATCAGATGAGACAAACTTTTATAAGGTTTGAATCATATTGGATGGAACCCATCTATTTTAAAAGGCCGTGTGTTTCTTATATATATTAAGAACAAGAAGTATGTGTCCCAATTGATAATTGTCTTGGCTAAAGTGCAGGAAATACCTTTAACTTCCATCTCAATAGCAGAAAATACACTTAACTTTCTATAACCTGCTTTTGCACCCCTTAACATTAATTTATTCTCAAAAATAAATTAAAGTTGAGAGAGACGAAGTATGGATTTTATAAAACTAGGGGTGCTTCCTGCTATTAAGGAAAAAACTAAGGGTATTCCTTGCAATTTAGCCTAATTATGTAATTTCCTATCAATTTTAGTGGTGTTTTCATCTTTATGTAAAACTAGGGGTGCTTCCTGCTATTAAGGAAAAAACTAAGGGTATTCCTTGCAATTTAGCCTAACATCTTTATGTAATTTCCTATCAGTTTCAGTGGTGTTTTCAACAAACACTAAATCCGATCTCACTCTGCAACTATGGAAGGAGAAATTTAAATAAATCTCTCAACGTTTTTCACAATCTGGTAAAATTGGTGAATGGAAAGTACATTTAACATGCAATCTTACTACTCGATATTGTGCATATTAACGACTGTACAAAACGGTTGCTAATTCCACATGAATGGTCGCTAAAGTGTATTAGCGACCGTCCATATTTTATAGGGTCGCTAATACTCGGTCGTTGAAACATCGGCCGTAATAAACGGTCGCTAATACATACGGTTGCTGATAATTATCAGCGACCGTTTAACACCGACTTTGATACCAACACATGGGCAGTCCATGTGGATTTTGAACGGTCGTTAATACTGTATTACCGACCGTTCCTGTATCATAATACGGTCGTTGATACCAAATAATTGGATAAAAAAATACCTAAAATCACAATATACCGTACAATAATATCTGTAATCACAATATATTATCCAAAATAGTGTTTTGAATACAAACCAACACATAAACACAATACACTATATATCCAACAATACCAATAACTCAAACCAACACATACATGAACTAAAATTGTAAACACAAACACATACATGAACTAAAATCATAATAAACCAACACATATTCAAACCAACTCAAACAAACATATACAACAATAGTGTTTTGAATACAAACCAACAAAATACGATATATATCCAACATTATCAACAACTCTCCAAATCGCGCGCAATCCCAAGTTAATCAACTCTGTAAACCCCGCAAATCCAATCAAATAAATGAATACATGAACTAAAATCATAACGTTCGAAATAACGCTAGCTAAACTATAAAACAAACACGCGCGCGCGCGTGCACACACACATATATACACACACACACACACCACACACACACACGTACCCCACTAACTCCCGCCGATGCCATCGCCATCAGAAGCTCGTCTTAATATGTATCGATTGGTATCCTCTCAGTCTTCCACCGAAAAAAATTAAGAGAAGAACGCTCCCTGTGGCGAAGACGGAGGCTGAAGGTACCCTCCCTATAGCGGAGGCTGAGGGTAGTACAGTCCCTGTGATGGAGGAGGGTAATACTTGTTGGTTATAGTGCTTTCAAGTCAATTATTGTAATCGCAGGTATGCGATTATGATGATTGAGGGAGGACCTGCACGGGTAAAACAGTCTTACTCAAAATGATAGTATGCTATCTGGTTTGCCTTTATTATCATATACATGTATTATGTCGTATTACAGATCACTATTACATGTTGATAGAGCCTATATGATTCTTTCTTGACTACCAGCATTATGATGGCGATCATATATGTAGGAGCTGGGTTGTCTATAAGCACATCCTTAAATGTCCCTAATCGAGAGAGTATCGAGGCTGGGCATCGATACTCCAGAGTATATTAGTGTGTACTTATCGAGACCCCGACGAGGGACGGTGGCCGGCTTCATAAGCCATTGGTGTCGGTTAGTCACCTAAGATAGAATATAGGTGCTCATTGGATTATGAGTACACTGGACGGACTCGCCGGGAACATGCTAGTTGTTATTATACCTATTGTCAGATAGAAGTTCACAGGTGACATGAGTGAAGGTTAGTCTGTAGACCTGAGATCATCATTTGTCTCGTGTGAGTTCCTATTGTGCTTTGATTACTACCCTACCACGGCTCAAAGGAGTCATACAAATAGGATTTAGTTGGGTACAGTCACGAGCCACATGGAGGCAGTGAGCGGATCATCGGGGATTTGTCTTTCTCGGTATTGGGAGTTGATGTCGTGTGGTGCACGGGTAACCATCACCAGAAATACTTGGCCAAGATAGACGAGAATTAATTATTTGGATCAGTAGTTTCTCAGTTGGTGATGAGCTTCATACCGACATGAAATATCGTGTTATTAGGGGTCTGACTTTATCCACCCCCCAGGACTGGATATGCGATATTCTTAGATGAACAGACCGGACTGTACGGAGATTGTCACGGACAGGTTCAGTAGGGGTTCGAATGAGTTTACTCGTTGGCCTTTCTTTCGCTCAATACCTGGGTACCCGTTACGTACAGCTAGTGTCACTGACGTGCTTGTGGTTAAACCTACTGCCAGCGTATTGACTTGTCTTTAGGGTCCCATACAGAGGGTTTACCCTGGTTCTGGCGAAATGATGTAGTAGCCGTATTGGATATATGCAGGGTTCTGATCAATTGATTGTACTATATATCCGGACTTTCGATCGGACGGTTGATAATACTAGCCGGCTCGGGTTTGAGCCGGATTATTAAATCAGGTATTGATTTAATAATTTATGTGTATATATTTCGATATGTATATTCTAGTCATATGTTCTTTGTGTTACTCTATCTCTTCGGGTATTCGTATTTCGGTACGAATACAGATATGTATATACAGTAGAGTGTAATCCGTATTTATACAGATAACATTCTAGAAGGTGGACGCCTCATTTTAGATTTAACCATTTATTGTAAATGGTAAATAAGGTGGAAAAAGGAAGAAGAGAGTATGGTTTGACCCATGCTTGAATAGTGTTGACAAATGAATTGTTAATTCATTTGTGTTCATTATTCAAGTATGGTTGCATTTTAAAACTGGAAAAATGGGTTTTATAAAACATGACTTCATGTTATTTTCACACTTGATGAAAATTGTTGCATGGTTCACTTTGAGATGACATTCTCATTCTCACCATCATGCTATACTCTCCTCTTGAGTTTCTTGTGTTCCTCCCCCTTCATCCTCAACCTTCTCTCTACAATTTCATGGGTTGAGTATCAAGAGAGGAAGTGAGATAGATAAACACTTTGAACACTTCACTACATCCTAAGCACTCTAGATTAGCAACCTAGAGTCCCTAGTTGCTTCACTTGATTTTTGGTGTGGAGCTAGAGCCATGAGCTACACCCCTCAGGTGGATCATCTTCAATTGAGGAAGACCGGCGACCAAGTTTAGTTGAGAATGCCTCAAGGAGCTAAGGAAGATGGTAGAAGACCGAAGGACACGGTTTATTTGGTATAACCATCTCTAACCTTGTAGTTTAGCTCTTGTAGTTTGCTAATGTAGCTTTATGGTTCGATTCTATACGGGTTCGTTAGCGCCAAGTTTTTTTAACTTCATTTTTGTTCCGTATCGTCCATGGTAGATGGTCAGGGCGCTATCGTAACCCAACAATACGGTCGCTGCATCGGTGAAGGGTAATATGCCGGTTGCGATGGCCATGGACCAGGTGCTGACGATGGTTGTGAATGCAGACCATATTGTTACGAGAATTGAGTCCATTGCTCCTGCATTTGAGTTCTCCATGCCACCGCAGCTTTCTCCCTTTTCTTATCTACTTCATCCCTCATCCTGAGCTACTCTTTTAGCTCTTCGATCTCTCGTGACTGGTCCATTTTTGGGTTTGAGCGAGCGGTTGACGTCCTTGAAGTTTTGACGAAACGTTGGATTTAGGTGCCCTCAAGGCAATTATTGTAATTGTAGGGGGACCTATATGGATAGAACATTCTTGCTCAAGATGATAGTATGCTATATTGTTTGTCTTTATTATTCGTGTGTATATGTTTTACCTGTTATTACATATCGCTAATACATGATGATAAAGCCTATAGGCAGGATTATGATGGGGATCATAATAGTGGGGCCTGGATAGTCCATAATCACATCCTAAAATGTTTCTAGTCGTAGGAGTATCGAGACTGGGCATCGGTATTCCAGATTAGACTAGTGTATACGTTTCTTAACCCGAGAAGAGGGCAATAGCTGGTCCCATAGCTATTGGTGTTTGACACCGAGGATTATATACTGGTGCTCATTGGAGAATGAGTTTCACTGAACGAACTCACTGAGAACTCCTAGATAGTATTATACCTATTGTTAGATAGCAATTCTATGATGACATAAGTACAAGGTAGTTTTTAAACCTGAGATTGTCATAGTGTCTTGTATATACTCCCACCATACTTTAATTACTACCCTACCATGAATTTAAAGAGATGTGAAAATAGGTTTTAGTTGGATACTGTGCCGAAGAACATGGAGACAGTGAGAGGTTGATGGGATTCGTCTTTCCGGGTATAGGGAGTTGATGTCGCACAATACAGGACACGACCATAAACAGAAATCTGTGGCTACGGCTGTTGAGATAAACTGATAAGTGTCATCAGTTGTATCTCTGATGGTTACGTGTCACGACCCGGAAAAGCCACATGACTGGCACTTGAATTTTGTGAAGTCTATAGGAAACCATCTAATTCAAGTAAGCCAAAAGCCCATAAATCTAAACCTTTTTAAGGAAAAATAGTAGAGGTTCAGTTTTGAAATAAGGTACACTGAAATCAAGTTTATTCTTATATATATAGATCAGTAGTAATATATGAAACACTATATTTGTATCTAACTTGAAAACCTTTTGTCATTTAAAATTTGGGCAGCACTGTAAGTCTACGGCAGCGCCCCGGCCGTTTATCCGAGACCAAAATACGGAAACGAAAACTTTTTCTAAACTTGAAACCGGCGCTAACGCAGACTTTAATCCCGGATCGAACCATTAACCTATAACTAGCAAACTAGAGAAGGGTTAGAAAGGCTATACCGATCGATCCGTGTCCTTCGGTCTTTGGCCACCTTCCCAAGCTCCTCACGGCATCTCTGATCTTCGGTCTTCTCGTCGGAAAGGGCACTACATCAATGAGTCTTTTTACGGGCTCCCGCTTCGTCCGAAGCAACTCAGACACGAAGTTTGCCAGCCGACGTATCCAAGGTGATGTAGAGAATGTGTGTGATAAGTTTGTCTCAAGCATCCATTGATTCTCAACACATGAGAGTGTATGGATGGAGGTTGAAGATGATGCCATTAATGGAGATAGTGAGCTCAAGAAAGAAGGAAGAAGAAGGAGAGCTTTCTTTTGTGTTGTATGATCAAAAATGAGAGTGAGATAGAAAATCATAAACACAAGAGTAAACTCTTCCCCTTGGCTGCCCTCTCTCTCTCTCTCTCTTCTTATCATTTGAACTCATAAATCAATCAAATAATGTGACACGTGCACAAAGAAAGAGACCATGAGTCATCACTTGTGCATGTGTCACAATTAATGCTCCTAATCATGACTTTGAGCTCATTATTTCCATTTGTAAACATTAACCTAAATGTTTACAACAATAAAAAGATATGGCAACATCTAAAGTAAACTCGTGACGGATCACAAGGATACCCCTCACCTGTATATACAGACCTGCATCCGCATTCCGACTGAATGCGAATGCGATGAGACTAAAATAATCCAACAAATCTAATACTAGGATCCGGCTTAAACCAAAGCCCACTAGTATGATCCGTCCGATCATGATCCGTGCAATACTGCACGTATATGATCGAACCCTGCCATATATCATACGACCTCTACAACGTTTCGCCCGAAACTTGAGAAACTGTCTGTGGGGGACTCTAAAGACTTGTCAATACTTTGACTGTGGATTTAACCACTAGCACGTCAGAGGTACTAGCCGAACGTAACGGGCTACCAGGTATTGACCAAAAGGGAGGTCGATGAGCGAACTCATCCTGACACCCTACTGAGCCTGTCAGTGACAATATCCGTACAGTCCGGTCCGTTCGTCTATGAGCATCGCATGTCAGCCTAGGGGGTTGGTAAAAGTCAGACCCCCAAAAGCGGTACAAGTCATGTCGGAGTGTAGCCCAGAACACCCCGAGATACTACTGGAATACCTACCAGTAAATCTCCTGCCTTGACCAAGGACTTCGTGCAATGGCTCTCCTAGACACAGCGCGATCTCATCCTCAATACCGGGAGAGACGAAACCCCTGCCGATCCGCTCACTGCCTCCATGTGGCTCGGGACTGTACCCAACTAAAACCTATTTATACGACTCCTTTGAGCCGTGGTAGGGTAGTAATCAAAGCACAGTGGGAATTCACACGAGACAAATGACGATCTCAGGTCGATGAACTAACCTGTACACATGTCACCAGGGAACTGCTATCTAACGTCAGGTATAATACCAACTAGCATGTTCCCGGCGAGTCCTGTTCGGTGTACTCATAACCCAATGAGCACATGTATACATCTTAGGTGATCCAACTGATACCAATGGCTTGTGAGACCGGCTACCACCCCTCGTCGGGGTCTCGACTGTATACACTAGTCTACTCTGGAGTATCGATGCCCTGTCTCGAAAACTCCCACGACTAGGGACCTTTTAAGGATGTGCTCATAGACCCCAGCTCCCACGTATATGATTGCAATCATACTGCTGGCAGTCAAGCAAGAATCCTAAGGGCTCTATCAACATGTAATAGCGACCTGTAAGGTCACCTAAAACATGTACACGATAATAAAGATAAACCAGATAGCATACTATCATCTTGAGTAAGACTGTCCTACCAGTATAGGTCCTCCCTCAATCGTTGCAATCACGTGCCTGTGATCCAATAATTGACTTTGAGGGCACTATATCCAACAATCTCCCACTTGCACTTAAGGCTAATTATTGTGATGTCGCATACTCACAGCCCGTGTGATACCGAACACCCAACTCCTCTACTAATCAGTTTCACAAAGCCCATTTGCGAAACTATTGCATTCGAGGAATTGCCTCAGTGAGTGGATCTGCCTTAATGTTTCTTTCTATGTCTCTCTTTATCTCAAGTTCGCGGAGAAAGCCATCTCCCGAAATGAGCAATGCCTGTTTTAGAATATGTTTGGATATCTGATGGGACCTAGTTCATAAATGAACTCCAAATCCAAACTTCTTAGACTGTTTCGTCAACTGAACTTAATCAGTATCCTGCGCCACACCTCCCTCAGTATCCGCTTGGACATCCTGTCCAAAATACTGTCCCTCATCAGAGGGAAAACTATAACTCTGACAGTCACTCTGTCATCCAGGTCACCTTGAAAGCCTGGAATGATAACCATCCCCCGAAAGAGGATGTTATTATCATATCCCTAGAACATCCACTTATATTCTAAAACTGCTTCCGAATGTTTCTCCAAGATAGGATTAATATCAACTTATTGCATCTAGTGCAAAAAACAACGTCTGGTGTGGTACTTGACATCTCATGATTGACTCAATTGACTAAGCAAGTGATATGTCAATCATGCACATCCCTCTCCCCTTTAGTCTGTAAAACACCTTTAGAGAGGGTGACTCCATCACCTGCAGGTACACTACCGTGCCAGAAGTCGTCCATTCTAAAACACCTTTAGAATGCTGTCTAAGTACCCAAATTGGGATACTACCCAAATCCAAATCTAAAACCATAGATCTAGTAACCAGAATGTCTAATATTATATCTATATCCTATGTGGAGAAACGACTGTGTGACAACCAAAGTATAACCGATCGCAGTATAGGAATTTCACTTCCTACTCTGTGTATGTCATCCAAATACCAGGACATTACACCCTACTACTTTCTTAACAGATCCATCCCCTATTCTGATGAAGTCAAACATATGACTGTCACATCAGAAATAGATGATCTATCTCCGCTATATCTGCTTTAATCTATAAATAGACATAAGCTACTTATCCACTATGCTTTTGCTGCTCCCACTGACTACGACAACCCTCTGGCAGAGTCATATACACGTACACTTCTAGAGCTGGTTTAGAACGATGCTATACTCATCCTCCTGCCGGGTCTCATAACCTGGAATAACAGTAGTGTCAAGTCTGGGTAAACAAGAACCTCCCTGTCACCGTCCTTAAGGCTACCAGAGTACCTCTCGGGTGCCTGAGGTTACCCACCATATCTGCGGAGTGGCCAATGGAATGTCAATCCAGATTGAATGTTTAGGTCCTATTAAATTGTCAGTAATCGTTTGCGGTTCTGGAATCACTTCCAGTTCTACCATACTCCCACGACTGTTTTTCTGAAAAAATCCATTTTACTAAAACTGTGGCGCGTCAAGAACAATATCACTATTGATCTTCCAGATGGTAGAAAGTCAACCCTCGTCATAGCCCGGGTCAACCCACAAACAGCCATTACAGAAACGTGCCTTGAGTTATCCAGAGTCTGGTTTTAAGCATAATCCGGACAACTCCCCATACCTTAACATTGTTAAGATATGAACTATTCTATATCCAATATAGAAACAGAGGCACTGATTTAATTGGAACCAGATTCAAATCATGCAGCTGTCTCCGGTGCATGTCAACTAAATGGAGAGAGGCCGATCAGCATTAATCAACTTAGGAGTGCATCCAATTATGAGTAAACTGAAAGAGAAGAAAGTTCTCATAATCATTACTATCAACTGAATACCATACACAAGTATCTACATCTCTCGATCACCTTGAAGATTCCTGACACTTGCAACACCTGGTTCTCTATTTTATTCTTATACCTATAACTTCTCAAAACTTAGACCTTGCATTTCTATGAAACACATGTCTAAGAACTAGAGAAGTCACAAGTAAACAGAATATAGTACAGGTACCAACCCCTCTGTCCAAATGGACACAGGACAACATACAATATACTTTGTATAAGTCCGCTGAGTTGAATAACTCAAACCCTGTGCGTCGTAGGTTGAAAACTGTACTTATGGTTAAGAAGAATTACACCGCTGTTTAATGCTCCTTACCTAACCATCCACTGATATAGGTAAATGTCATGGACATAATTTCAAAAAGTTATGTCTCACTTTATAAAAATAAACGTACAGATATATCAATTTGAAATTGGTGCATAACAACGGATATTCAAATCCAAATATTTGCCGTCCGGCAAAAAGCCCAGGCGATTTCCTCAAATATCACCAATTACAACGAATCCCGATATAATGAGGATGATCACCCAATTCCCAATAACTTACTCCCACTCATCATCTGTAAAACCATACAGATGTGAGAATCAAACCTGGTAAATACATACCCTGGAGCAAGGGCTAATTGGGAAATCAGTTTTCTTTTAACAATACACAGTGAAACTGAAATATATAAATGTTTCGAAGGGGTATCCGGGTATTCCTAGTAATGCATCTTCCATTATCAGATTCACAACTATAACCGTATATTTGTTTTCCATCTCTCCAAATCCCTTTATATGTCTTTAGTCATTACCTTCTATACACCCCTTTAGGCTAAATGGTTTTCTTTCTTCCCTACCGTTCGGCACCAGCCTATGGTTTGGAAGAAGAAGACTACCCAATAAGCGTAATAGGTGTACTGTCCTAATCCTAGGAGCACTCGCAACCCGAGAGAAGGTAAAGATAAAAGACAACTGAATAAAACCTTATTCCTATTTCTCCTGAACCAGAATCCATCCCTGAACTGGAACAAGTTCCTTCGAGTTCGTATATAACCATACGATGGAGTATCTAAATAACTGTGGATCTTTGTAGTGATACGGAGTGTCCTGGAGAAATACAAAGGTGAAGTAGGAGTGGCGATGAAATACTTGGTTTGGTCGTGAATAGTAGTCGCAGTTTACTTTGCCCTCTTTCTAATCCCTTTATTTATCTTAACTTATTACCTTATGTACACCATCATTAGGCTAATTGGTTTTCTTCATTCCCCACCATTCGGCACCTGCCTATGGTTTGGAAGAAGACTATCTAATTAGCATAATAGGTGTACCGTCCTAATCCAAGAAGCACTCGCAGTCTGAGAGAAGGTAAAAAGAAAAGACAACTGAATAGTCCTATTCATTTTCCCCAGAACCGGAAACCATTCTCGAATCTGGAACAAGTTCCTTCGAGTTCGTATATAACTATATGATGGTTTTATCCAATGGAAGTGGATGTTCGTAGTAATACGGGGTGTTCTGGAGAAAAAGGGTAAAAGTAGGAGTGGCAATGAGGTATGCAATTCAGACAATTCAAAAGCCAGTGTTTTAAGAAAGTTTGGTTAACTTGGTCACTGAGTTATAGTCTAGGGTCAGGTCATGGTCGCTGCCAAAGAGAGAGAGAAAAGAAACACTCTTCGTGCACTCTAACCTAGATCAGAATGGTTATCAATTTATCTAATCAGGAAACCTCCCACTGTAACCTCAAATTCTCCTCCAAACCTGAAAGAAGAATTAGTCGGGATCACCCAAGGAGTAAACCAACTCATCAGTGGGAATCGGGATTCAACTATCATCGCATGATAACGTGATGGAATCCACTCACGTTATCACACTCCAGAAGGTATGCGCATATCTGGCAAGTTTCAGTTTCTTTAGAAACTCTCGATGTGATTTTTACCCCATGCTCTTATGACCTTAGCGAAGGTCAGCAAATCATAAGTCGCATGTCAAGTTCCACCCGTCATTGTCCAGGTTAATTTGAACCCACCCGTATAAGCCTTTGACGAAGGTCAACAAGGCTATACGACTGTCCCAAACCAACGCATCTATCTATGCAACAGAAAAGTAACAAATAGCTACCATACACTATGCTATGACGAAGGCCAACAAACATAGCATGAATACTAAGTGCTACCCGTCTGAAATGACGGAGGGCTACTGATGGTTTTTGGGGAAAAACCTTTAACGTAATGAACTTGATATCGTTGAAGGAACCGGATAGCTTTTTATAAAAATATAGAGGCAAAAACCTTTGCTAAAGAGGTCCCTCCCGGCGAAAGGATCTCGGCTCTTTCCTTTAGAATGAGGTGCAAGATATTCCAGCTGAATACCACGATACAAAACAAAAAGTTAATCGGCTATAGTGAAGTTATTACCCTGACGCAAACTTCTGTCCAAGGGGTCACTCCTAGTGAAGGGATCTCGGCCCTTGCCTCGTCGACTGAGGTGCTGGATATTCATAACCGAATACCACTATGCAAAACAAAAGAGAACGTCCTTGCAATAACAGCTTTTTTTGAAAAATGTTCCAACAACATCAAACAGGTTTGTTTAGCTTGCATTGATCCGAATCAATGCAGTCCCATCAATTAATCACACCAGAAAAGAACGAAAATATGATGTACGTATATGCCATCCGCATTCGCTACTGGGTCCTGTCATCACCCGTTAGGTTACTTAACTAACGACAGAGCGTGGACTGGACTAGCACGGGTGTAAAACATATACAACATCTACTAGTATATATATATATCAATATATAATAATCGCTCGAGGCATGATAAAAATGCAACATCACAGAAATGTAATAAGCATCACAGAACAATACAGATAATTTAGGATCCTCGGGTTTCGTTTGAGCCGCAAGTGAAACCCGACGTTCCCCTGGTCGTGTGGATAGCCTGTGCAATGAAATCCTAGACCCCTAAGGGCGCGGCAAGTTACCCGCAAAAACCTGAAGCGAGGCAGCCCCCTTCAACAAAGTGAGTGGACCATCCAGTACTTCACGGAATCCGGTAACTTGAGCACCCTTCCTTGGGTCAACCTATACCCTCTACGAGTGCGGCGAATAGCCTACCAATTCTAGAGTAAAGCCCCCTCCGTCTTAAAGCCATGAGATGCGGGCTCGTTGCCCTCTAGAACCCAGCTATCCGTACACCCCACCGCGGGGTAATTCTAGTACAGAAAAGAAAAAATATATACAACAGGTACATCAACCTCAGCCCGGTCGTGCCCCAAAAGAATAATATACAAACAGGCAGTGATGGCAGTCCACATGTCGGACGCTCGCCCCGCAATAACAAATGTACAAATACAACCAAACTGTACTACCATTGCATCCAGGCTATCCACCACGACAAATCCGCAACATCACAACACAACACAGAACATCAACGTGAATGTCACATTCGTAAATCCGTCTAAAAGAACTATAGCAATTAGACAAGATTTACCACTCGAATGATATTCACGGTTGCAGATATAAAGACCCAAAGTCAAGAAAGACCAGTGAGTGGTTGCCCAAAGGCGACCACGAACGAGTAAGCACTGTGAACTAACATATTTAAAATTTTCGATCGACAAAATTTTCCGAAGTGGGCCCCAAGCACAACTGCTGCACTCAAAATAATCTGGGCCAAAAACAAAAATTCCAGAAACCACAATTCCAAGAGAAAGACCACCTGAAGAAAAATGGTGCAGTGAAGCCCCAGAACGGCGGCGGAACCGTGGCCAAAACATGGGTACGGCCGTGGTTCCGCGGCGCTTCTGTGGGATCACTCTACCAAATTTCTACAGTGATCTTAAAAAACACTGCCTGATTTTCTGAAACACTCAAAATAATTTTTCGACGACAAAAAAAATTCGACAGAAACTGCAAAATTGGAATCGCGGTTTTGGAAATTTCATTCGATCGATATTTTAAATAAGTTAGAACAAGCTAGTAAAGGTTAATGGCGTGGCTCTGATACCATATAAGTGTACGGTAGCGTCCTGGCCGTCTATCCGAGGCCAAAATGCGGAAACGAAAACTTCTTCTAAACTTGAAACCAGCGCCAACGCAGACTTTAATCCCGGATCGAACCATTAACCTATAACTAGCAAACTAGAGAAGGGTTAGAAAGGCTATACCGATCGATCTGTGTCTTTCGGTCTTTGGCCACCTTCCCAAGCTCCTCGCGGCATCTCCGATCTCCAGTCTTCTCATCGGAAAGGGCACCACATCAATGAGTCTTTTTACGGTCTCCCGCTTCGTCCGAAGCAACTCGGACACGAAGTTTGCCAGCCGACGTGTTCAAGGTGATGTAGAGAATGTGTGTGATAACTTTGTCTCAAGCATCCATTGATTCTCAACACATGAGAGTGTATGGATGGAGGTTGAAGATGATACCATTAATGGAGATAGTGAGCTCAAGAAAAAAGGAGGAAGAAGGAGAGCTTTCTTTTGTGTTGTATGATCAAAAATGAGATTGAGATAGAAAATCATAAACACAAGAGTAAACTCTTCCCATTGGCTGGCCTCTCTCTTTCTTCTTATCATTTCAACTCATAAATCAATCAAATAATGTGACACATGCACAAAGAAAGAGACCATGAGTCATCACTTGTGCATGTGTCACAATTAATGCTCCTAATCATGACTTTGAGCTCATTATTTCCATTTGTAAATATTAACCCAAATGTTTACAACAATAAAAAGATATGGCAATATCTAAAGTAAACTCGTGACGGATCACAAGGATACCCCTCACCTGTATATACATACTTGCATCCGCATTCCGACTGAATGCGAATGCGATGAGACTAAAGTAATCCAACAAATCTAATACTAGGATCCAGATTAAACCAAAGCCCACTAGTATGATCCGTCCGATCATGATCCGTGCACTACTGCACGTATATGATCGAACCCTGCCATATATCATACGGCCTCTACAACGTTTCGCCCGAAACTTGAGAAACTGTCTGTGGGGGAATCTAAAGACTCGTCAATACTTTGGCTGTGGATTTAACCACTAGCACGTCAGAGGTACTGGCCGTACGTAACAGGCTACCATGTATTGACCAAAAGGGAGGTCGAGGAGCGAACTCATCCTGACACCCTACTGAGCCTGTCAGTGAAAATATTCGTACAGTCCGGTCCATTCGTTTATGAGCATCGCATGTCAGGCATAGGGGGTTGGTAAAAGTCAGACCGCCAAAAGCGGTACAAGTCGTGTCAGAGTGTAGCCCAGAACACTCCGAGATACTACTGGAATACCTACCAGCAAATCTCCTGTCTTGGCCAAGGACTTCGTGTAATGGCTCTTCTAGACACAGCGTGATCTCACCCCCAATACCAGGAGAGACGAAACCCCTGCCGATCCGCTCACTGCCTCCATGTGGCTCGGGACTGTACCCAACTAAAACCTGTTTACACGACTCCTTTGAGCCGTGGTAGGGTAGTAATCAAAGCACAGTGGGAACTTACACGAGACAAATAACGATCTCAGGTCGATGAACTAATCTGTACACATGTCACCAGGGAACTGCTATCTGACGTCAGGTATAATACCAACTAGCATGTTCCCGGCGAGTCCTGTCCGGTGTACTCATGACCCAATAAGCACCTGTATACATCTTAGGTGATCCAACTGACACCAATGACTTGTGAGACCGGCCACCGTCCCTCGTCGGGGTCTCGATTGTATACACTAGTCTACTCTGGAGTATCGATGCCCTGTCTCGAAAACTCCCACGACTAGGGACCTTTTAAGGATGTGCTTATAGACCCCAGCTCCCACGTATATGATCGCCATCATACTGCTGGCAGTCAAGCAAGAATCCTAAGGGCTCTATCAACGTGTAATAGCGACCTCTGAGGTCACCTAAAGCATGTACACGATGATAAAGATAAACCAGATAGCATACTATCATCTTGAGTAAGACTGTCCTACCGGTATAGGTCCTCCCTCAATCATTGTAATCACGTGCCTGGGATCCAATAATTGACTTTGAGGGCACTATATCCAACAAGCACCTCCTTTAAAATTTTTAACCCGAAAATGAATGCATAAAATATATAATATGCATCCCCAAGCGAGAGCTAGCTCTTTGCCAATTAGCAGAAACAACCACGCAAGATATAATATACAAAGCCGGAGGCGAGGATCAAAACACAGAAATGAAATAAAGAAAAAAAAGCATCATCAAGAAAACAAATACCATAATAAATACATGAGCGTGACTCTAAGGCCGAAAGAATATACAACAAAGGTTTCTAAGTCTACTAAATATACAAGTCGTGTTGATGGAGCTTTAACTAGATACAACAAATAAATATACAAGTATAAAATGGTGGACATGAAGCAATGTATCCCACCTATCAAGCAATCAACCGGAAGAAAGTGAAGTGTCAGCAAGCCGCTACGGAACCTGTACGGCTAAACCTGCAAGAAACTGTGGCACAACGGGGGCGAGTTACCAACTCGTTAGTAAAAGACATCACCGAGAAGAAACCGAATGTATGATTATCTCCTAGATCATACAGTACAATATAATAATAATAGTAGCACGGTAACATCGAGTAACAGTAGAGATGATAATATAGACATATGTGTAAGGTCAAGTACTCGTGTCCGTGTTATAAAGCAACTATATGTCATATGTATTATGTATGAATGTATCACTAAATAGGTGTGTCCAGCAACGATACAGAAAATCAGGATAAACCTGAGTACCAAGCATTGACACTCGAAAATATCATGAAAACCGTGTCCAGCAGCGACACATCATCCTTATAAATCTCTTTCTCTGTTAGTCCGGATCGGCCCGAATCATATGATCACACGACTACGGTCGGTATCCTCCAGATATCCGCCGTGTCAAATATCACCGATCGGTAGTGCTCCCCTGCCGGGCTCAACATCTCTCTATATGGCCTTCTTGCCCTGGGATACCTCACCGGGTCCACCATGTACCCGCAGACGGTGCATCCGCCTCCTCGAATCAGGTATGTGTACACACGTGGCTCAGGAACTAAGAAATCTCATGGTGGACGCCACACATCATATCACGAGAAACCACTTTTTTCTTTTGAAAATTATAATCATGAGTTTATAAATATCACTTGCGGTTTCCCCAAATCCAGAAATCACATGAATACGGAAATCTCCAAAAGAATCACAATCTATGAGTATACAATGAGATAAAAAAAATACCGACGTAAAGCCAATGATCAGTGCATAACTAGAATGTATGGATGCAAATGCATATGGCATCTAAGTAAGAACTATAATGTTTACACTAGCATTTAAGATCATGAATGTAAAAAAATACTACTTCTACAGATTATCAGATTATATGAATGAAGTAAAGGTTCTCTAGAGTGTACATAGTATGAAAATTACCGATGATGATGTGTGTGAGCCGGCAAGCAAGTGTATGTGTAACATACGTATCATCGGTAATGGTGCAGGTATCCTAGCAGACGAGACCATAATAGCTAAAGAAAACACATGTGTATATGAAATGCAAAGAGAACAACATGAATGTAATCGGAAAATGAATAATAAACGCAACATTATGGAATATACATATCTGTATAAGAGTCATACAGTTTTAGTGTTTGAAATAGCACGAATCGTGGTTATTAGAAAAGTAGGAGCTACGATGTTTTTGAGAAAAGATATATCCTTTGAAAATCCATAGCATCCTTTGGATTGTCTTTGAAAACACTTACGATTCATTAGTTTGAAAATAGGTATGACTCGAGCCTAGTCTAGCATCTACCTAAACAACTAAAAGACTAAACTAAGAACCTAGTCGGAGTGATAGGAAAATCTAAACATATTCCGAGTCGATATATCTAGTAGTCGGAGATCCAGCCTCATGGCATCACGTATGGTATAATACATCATACGATATCCTCGAGTCAAGAGTGCCGATCAATCATCATATACATCTCGTACGATAATATCCATCGTACGGCATCCCCAAAATCTAGGGTACGGGTCAAATATCATTATAAATCATCATTCGCACGGTATCAATCTTCGTACTATCAATATCATAAATCAGTGGTACGGATCTAAGGTCTCCTACAATATATTATATCATCAAAACACATGTTATCAAATGCTTGCATAAATATTGCCCAACGATCCTTTATTACATCATAACATAAACGGTGTTTCGACTCAATCACATATTATAGCCTCACGGCATCATGCCCGATATATCGACTCATATCCATATAACATATACTATCCTCATCTCATGTGTATATGTGTGTGTGTGTGTGTGAGTGTAACCAAACACACACACACACACACACACACATATACATCTATCAAGTGCGCGCGCGCGCGCGTGTGTGTGACTACACATATCCCAACGTTCAAGACTAAGGGGAAAACATGACTAAAGGTATATCTTCCTAGAATTCCACTTAATCCAACTTATAGTCTCCTAAACCCTATTTGCTAAGTATCTAAATCTCACATCGGCCTAAAAATATAAGTATGTAGAATAACCCTAAACTACGGATGCGGGGGTGCTATACGCCATCCACCCGACTTTTCCTGTAGATATACATCTACTCACCTATTTCCTTACTTGCCGAAGTCGATGACGCCTTGTCCTCCCTTGTCTTCCCGAAAATCTATGTGAAAGTACCTACAATTCAACGCATATCGTATCGACATCAAAATCATGTCCAGAAACCGATATGGCAAACGAAACATACATAGGTTAGAATCTATGGTCCACGCATGCAAGAACAACTAAACAACTCCCGACGTTCATGTACAAACGTCAAAGGACCGAGTCAAAACTAAAATACCCAAAAACCAAGTTTCAAAAGTCGCAAAACAACGCCAGAAATCAAGTAAAACGATTCTAGATTTTTATTAATGTAAAATTAGACTTCTTTGCATACAGGGTAGGTCTATTTATATAAAAAGTGAGTTAGAGACCAAGTTTCTGACCCTAACTCAAAAATTGGGCCGTAAATTGCGGCCAAATCGAATAAAACAGCGGCCAAAATATGAAGGCTTGGGCTTGGGTTTCTAGGGTAGCTTCCTAGTGGTCTGCACATCTCACTATCTGCAAAATATTTTTCAAGGTCTCCGGGTCATAGCAGATCCTAATAAGTCATCATAATTCCCACAAAAACCCTATATCGGCAAATCTAAAGTTCAAGTCTTGGGGTTCAGTCTCTGGATTTGTCCATGGTATTAACACTACAGGGGTTATGGTCATTAACTATATCTTAATTGCACCTTTTTAATTCATAACATCCCCTAAACCTTCTTTTGGAATTTCCAAAGATCACTAAACCTCAATTTCTTAATTCTAAATCACTGTAGGAGTTAAAGAAACTTAAGTTCTAAACTAAGGGTGAAGAAATTATCTCATTTGGCAACTAGGGAAAATTCTAGGGTTGCCCAAAGTGCCCAAAGTTCCAACTTGATTTATCCAAGTGGTTTGTAGTGAGGTTGTGATCAAATTTATTGAAGGGAGTGTATGGTTTTGGCTAGGTTTTGATGGTGTTTGTGAGGTGGTGGTGAAGGTGGAAGAAGAGGATGAAGGAGATGAAGAGGAAATGAGGGAGGGAGATATGATGAGCCAAGAATGTGTAGAAGCTTCTTACTCTCTTTCTCTTCCTCTCTCTCTCCCATGCCATGCCCAATGGTTTCACTCTCTCTACACAAATATCTTCTCCTTATTTCCCTTTCTTTTTCTTCTAAAAAAAAACAAAACAATAAAAACCATACATATATGCCTAAATAAGGAATTAAAACAATGGTTCATAACAAATAAAAATTGTAAAAAGTGTATACAACATGTTTTGTTACATGTCATGCACATAAACATGATTAATGTATAATTAGTAAATATTAATCAAGTTTAACATAATTTGCATATAATTAATTTATAAAATGTCTAAATCACATAAATTCTTTTAAAATCAATAATTCATATTAATTTTCTAAACTATCGTTATATAATTATACCATTTCATTAAAACTAATTTCCATACTTTAATAATATTCATGAAATTCATTATTTTAATTATTTAAATTCCAAAAAATAATATTTTATTTTCTGAAATGTTACATTATGTGTCCAGTGCCTGTATGACTTAATGGGTTATTGGGGTCGCAAAGATTCCATCCCCAGACCCGGTACGCGACACACTATGACGATGATACCGGACTGTACGATGAATATCACCGATAGGCTCTGATTGTGTTCAGATAAGCTTGCTTGTTGACTTTTCTATTGATCAATCCTGGATAGCCGTTACATACAGCTAGTGCCGCTGACGTACTTGTAGGTTAACCCGTGAGAGGATTATCTGAAAGTATTTTAGATCAATCAGATATGATCCTAATCTACTGTCACCGTATTGATTGAGTCTTTAGAGTTCCACGCAGAGGTTTTTCCCGCTCAGGAGAAACAATGTAGTGTGCGTATGTTATACGTGCGGGAGTTCGATTAAATACATGTATTGGATACATGTATGTTAATCTGATGTTTGTAATACTAGCCGATTTATATTTAAGCCGGATTATTAAATCAAGTAGTGATATATATATGAGAATAATGGAGGAAAGAGGTCATAGGAGAGGATTTCCTCCTATGGCATCGAAAAAAATACAATCTCCACCATTTTTTCCGACGATCGACATCCATCATCATCATCATCGTTATCATCTAATATATGAATACACCAAATTTCATGTGATTCCACCACTTTTCACCGTTGAACTAGCAATGTAAAAAGTTCTATTGTCGGTAAACCATTAATTTTGCACCAACTAAATCAACGGTGAAAAATAGTATAATCACACGAAATTTGGTGTATCCACATCTTAGATGATAAAGATGAACGTGATGTATACCGACCGTCGAAAAAAATTATGGAGGGTGTATTTTTCCGACGCCATTGGAGGAAATTCCCTCATATGGCACCTTTCCTCTATTAACCTCTCTCTCTCTCTCTCTATATATATATATATATATATATATATTCTAATATTACGTTCACTTTATTTCTCTCTCATTTGTTATTCGTATTTTTGTATGAATACACATATATGTATATGATACATATATTTAGATGTATTGTGTATTTGATACACAAAGTTAATACATTTAGAAGGAGGATACCTGTAACACCTTAAAAATGCGATTAGAGTTAAGTAGACGATATAATGCTGGTTTTTAATAAATTTAACTAATAATTATTTTTCATATATTTTATTATAATTAATTAATATTTTATTTAATTATTTTTGTACATGTTGTGGTTATGCCCACACATGTTCATGCTAATCTAACATTAAGAAAGTATTGACCATGCTTTGCTAGTCATGACACTTTAACATTATATATATATTTTATGTAACAAAGTTTTTATTTAAAAAAAAAGAAAAGAAGGGTAAAGAATAAAATATGAAGGCATAAGGGAAGACATGAGGTGGAGGGGTCATTTAATGAGGTGAGAGAGAGAGCATGGCTCTCAAGAGCCATCTCCCATCTCTCACTCTATCATACCCTCACAACACTCACTCCCTCTCATCTCTCTCCTTCATCTTCTTCCTTCTTCAAATCTTTCTCCTCTTGCAATATTATTCCATTAACCTTAAGCCTAAATCAACATCAAACCTCACTAAACCCTTAACTAAGCATGTTTTAATACACTTGAGATGTATTGGACTTTGCATGGCTAGGATTTCATCCAAGTTTTGGTGAGGTAATGATCTTAAACCCTTAATTAGGCTCTAGGGGAAGTTCTTGGGTTAACTAGTTTCACTAAAATACCTTAATGTTTTAGTTTAGTGTTAATATCGTATTTTGTTAAAACTTAGGGTTCTGTTTTTAATTTGCTATCGACCCAGATGTTATTTTGTGAAGTTGCTATCACAGAGAGATAGTTTAGAAACCTAGAACCTACCCCCAAAACCTGAGTCCGGCCTTTCAAGTCGAGGCCACAAATTTATTCTTTTTGGCCGCAATTTACGGCCAAAGTAGGGTGTCTGGATTTGATTCTTAGTCGTAGGGTCTCTGTGTAAGTGCACAGCGGCGCCCCGGCCGTCAATCCGACGCCGGAATGCGGAAACGAAACTTTTCTAAAACTAAGAAATCGGCACCACCGCGCACTAAAATCCCGGATCGGGCCATTAACCTAACTGTAGTAAACAAGAATAAGAGTAGAGAAGCTATAACAAGCGATCCGTGTCCTTCGGTCTTCGCCTCCACTCCGATCTCCTCGCGGAATCTCCGGTCGTCGCCTCCTCGTCGAAATGGGTACCACATCGCCGGGTTCTTTTATGGGCTCCCACCTCTGGACCGAGGCAACTCGGGCACGAAATTGGCGAGCCGACGTGCCCAAGGGGTGATGTAGATGAAGTGTAGAATGGTTGTCTCTTGGGGGTGTGTGAAGTTGCCATGATGGAGGTGAGGAAGAAACTTTGAAATGGAGCTTTTGAACTTTGATACAAAAATGAGATGAACATTTTTCCCATACCAAAAATGAACTCTCCCTCCTCCCCTCTAAAGTGGCTGGCCCATATATCATCAAAATGGTGGAGGGAAATAATCAAAACCAAGAAGGGAGGTGAGTGTAGGAAAAACAAAGGGGTGACCACATCCAAAAATGATGATAGCAAAGTCATTTCCATTTCAAATCCATTCTAATCTCATTAATGCTAAAGAGTTGATTCAAAAAGAATATCATGATGCTAAAACCCATCATAAAGCCACATATATAAATAACCCCTCCACAAAAGATAATTTGCACACTTGCAAATTAGCCCCTCCATCAGAAAAATCCGGCCGAGAAGGAACAAAGGAAAACGGCCGAAACCGGAAAACAAACTGGCAACTTCAGAAAACTGATCCCGTAATAAATTACAGGAAAACCCCGCGACTGTATATACATACCCGCATTTGTATTCCCACTTAATACAAATGCAAAGAGACAAAATCTACACGATACAATACTAGGATCCGGCTTAAACCAAAGCCCGCTAGTATTATCCGTCCGATCACGATCCGTGCAATACCGCACGTGTCTGATCGAACCCTGCCATATCTCCATACGGCCTCTACAGCGTTTCGCCCGAAACTTGAGAAACTGGTCTGTGGGGGACTCTAAAGACTCGTCAATACTTTGGCTGTGGATTTAACCACTAGCACGTCAGAGGTATTAGCCTATACGTGACGGGCTACCGGGTATTGACCAAAAGGGACGTCTGTGAGCGAACTCATGCTGACACCCTACTGAGCCTGTCAGTGACAATATCCGTACAGTTCGGTCCGTTCGTCTATGAGCATCGCATGGTGGGCCTAGGGGGTTGGTAAAAGTCAGACCCCCAAAAGCGGTACAAGTCGTGTCGGAGTGTAGCCCAGAACACCCTGAGATACTACTGGAATACCTACCAGTAAATCTCCTGCCTTGGCCAAGGACTTTCATGTACTGGCTCTCCTAGACACAGCGCGACCTCACCTCCAATACCGGGAGAGACGAACCCCTGCAGATCCGCTCACTGCCTCCATGTGGCTCGGGACTGTACCCAACTAAAACCTGTTTGCACGTCTCCTTTGAGCGTGGTAGGGTAGTAATCAAAGCACAGTGGGAACTCACACGAGACAAATGACGATCTCAGGTCGATGAACTAACCTGTACACATGTCACCAGGGAACTGCTATCTGACGTCTGGTATAATCCCAACTAGCAGGTTCTCGGCGAGTCCTGTCCGGTGTACTCATAACCCAATGAGCACCTGTATACATCTTAGGTGAACCAACTGACACCAGTGGCTTGTGAGACCGGCCACCGCCCCTCGTCGGGGTCTCGACTAGATACACTAGTATACTCTGGAGTATCGATGCCCTGTCTCGAAACTCCCTCGACTAGGGACCTTTTAAGGATTTGCTTATAGACCCCAGCTCCCACGTATATGTCGCCCTCATACTGCTGATAGTCAAGCAAGAATCCTAGGGGCTCTATCAACGTGCAATAGTGATCAGTAAGGTCACCTAAAACAGTACACGATGATGAAGAAAAACCAGATAGCATACTATCATCTTGAGTAAGACTGTCCTACTGGGACAGGTCCTCCCTCAATCATTGCAATCACGTGTCTGTGATCCAATAATTGACTCTGAGGGCACTATCTTCAACAATCTCCCACTTGCACTCAAGGCTAATTATTGCGATGTCGCATACTCACAGCCCGTGTGATATCGAACACCCAACTCCTCTACCAGTCAGTCTCACAAAGCTCGTTTGCAAAACTATTGCGTTCGAGGAATAACCTCAGTGAGTGGATCCGCTCTAATGTTTCTTTCTATGTCTCTCTATATCTCAAGTTCGCGGAGAAAGCCATCTCCCGAAATAAGCAATACATGTCTTAGAGTATGTCTAGATATCTGATGGGACCTAGTTCATAAATGAACTCCAAATCCAAACTTCTTAGACTGTATTGTCAACTGAACTTAATCAGTATCCTGCGCCATCCTCCCTCAGTATCCACCTGGACCACCTGTCCAAAATACTGCCCCTCGTCAGAGGGAAAACTATAACTCTGACAGTCACTCTGTCATCCAGGTCACCTTGGAAGCCTGGAATGATAACCGTCTCCCGAACGAGGCTGTCGTTATCATATCCCTAGAACATCCATTTATGTTCTAAAACTGCTTCTTAATGTTTCTCCAGGATTGGATAAATATCAACTTATTGCATCTAATGCAAAAACAACATCTGGTGTGGTACTTGACATCTCATGATTGACTCAATTGCCTAAGCAAGTGATCTGCTAATCATGCACACCCCTCTTCCCTTTAGTCTGTAAGACACCTTTAGAGAGGGTGACTCCATCACCTGCAGGTACACTACCGTGCCAGGAGTCGTCCATTCTAAATACCTTTAGAATGCTGTCTAAGTACCCTGATTGGGACACTTCCCAAATCTAGATCTAAAACCATAGATCTAGTAACCAAAATGTCTGATATAATATCCAAGTCCTATGTGGAGAAACCACTGTGTGACGACCAAAGAATAACCGATCGTAGTATAGGAATATCACTTCCTACTCTGTGTATGTCATTCAAATACCAGGATATCACACCCAACTACCTTCTTAACAGATCCATCCCCTATTCTGATGAAGTCAAACCTATGACTGTCACATCAGAAATAGATGATCTATCTCCACTATATCTGCTTTAGTCTATAAATTGACATAAGCCACATGTCCATCAATACTTCCGCTGCTCCCACTGACTACGACAACCCTCTGGCAAAGTCATATAGACATATACTTCTAAAGCTAGTTTAGAACGACGCTATAGTCATCTTCCTGCTGGGTCTCACAGCCTGGAACAACAGCAATGGCAAGTCTGGGTATACAAGAATCTCCCTGTCACCATCCTTGAGGCTACCGGAGTACCTCTCGGGTGCCTGAGGTTACCCACCACATCTGCGGAGTGGCCAATGGAATGTCAAACCAGATTGAATGTTTAGGTTCCTATCAAATTTTCAGTAATCGTTTGCGGTTCTGGAACCACTTCCAGTTCTACCATACTCCCACTATTGTTTTCTGAAAAAATCCATTTTTATTAAAACTGTGGCGAGTCAAGAACAATATCACTATTGATCTTCCAGATGGTAGAAAGTCAACCCTCGTCATAGCCCGGGTCAACCCACAAACAGCCATTACAGAAACGTGCCTTGAGTCATCCAGAGTCTGGTTTTAAGCATAAGCTGGACGACTCCCCGCATCTTAACAATGTCAAGATATGAACTGTTCTATATCCCATACAGAAACAGAGGCACTGATTTAATCGAACCAGATTCAAATCATGCAGCTGTCTCCAGTGCATGTTATGTAAATGGAGAGAGGCCGATCACCGTTACTGTAGCGTCTTGAAAAGTCGTTTTGGAGTTTTCCTGAAAATCGGTGAAAATTCGGTATTTTTCCGTAAACCGTCTTTTTGTTATTTTGCAGTTTAGGACTAGTTATACCTAAAATGGATAGGTAATTGCTTATTTTTAGTAACTAATGAGTTACTTATTAAATTTTGGTCATTTAAAATTTTTTCCCTATTTTTCAATTTTTTTATATTATTTTAAGCCAGTAAGAAAATACATTAAATTAGCGATAAATACAAATTTTTCTGGGCTAATTTTAATCTTTAAAATTATGTTAATTAAAATCTAGTTGTAATATAAATTTTTAGTATTTTATTTTGAGTTTTAACTAATTTTTATTATAAAAAACGAAATTTATTGAATTTAAGCTTAAACTTGCAATTTTGGACTTGTAGGGGGTCTTTTTGCATAAATTTTTTTTTTGTGCACTCTCTCTCACTTTTCCCTCACCCTAGGCCGGCCCATTTCCAGCAGCTCATGGAAGAAAATTCCATGCTCTTTTGACTTATATATTGTGTGGAAATGGGGTTTTATTTTAAAGGTTTTTGAATTGTTTTTGGGTATGGTCTTTTGTGGTTGGTAGGAGTTGACCAAGACTTTTTTCCCACACCCCACACCATCCCCTCTCCCTCATTCTGGCTGAATTCCAGCAGTCCCCCTTCATCTCTTTTCTTTTCATCTTCTTCAAAAAATTCTTCAAAGTTTGCTCCAAAAATTGCAATTTAAAGCTCACAAAATAACCCCATCCTTCATCCCTTTTTCCTTCACCTCCCTTGCTTGGATCATGATGCTTTGAGGCCATCAATTGAAGCAAATTTCTTCTTGCTAGATCCATAGATTTGAAGTATAATTTCTACTCTTTTAAGTTGATATGGTTAGAATTCTTTAATCTAGTTGTTTAGTGTTAATTTTAGTGTTAATCCTAATCTAGTTTTTTTTTAGTTAATGGTTGAAAATTAAACTAGGGTTTCTTGAAACCATGTTTTAGTCAATTAAATCTTTTTAATTAACCTAGTTGTTTACTTAACCAATCTATATGGTTACTTTGCTTAAGTGGCTTGATGTTATGCTAATCTAAGTTAACTTGTGTGAAATTTTCATTGTTGTTGCTAATTACCAAAAATCATTAGAAGGGTTTGTGTTGGAATTATGGTTTGATGCATAGTTAATGGTTTAAAATTATTGTAGCGGCTATCTAGTGGGTTAGTTGGAGGTTTGTGTTGGATCGTGAGCACTTTATCGCATAGCGGCGATGTTGCGTCGTTTTTTTTTAGAATGTTTGTGCTTACTAGTTTTGTGATAAAGGTAGGTGATAAATTATTTTTGATGTCTTGATGACATTTTTAGCGTATCCTATGACTTTTAGGTTGTGTGAGTGCGGATGTTTGTGTGTACGGGTTTTAGTTTTGCCGGGCGACCAAATCGACGATTTTTGCAGTTTTTGCGATTTTCGCGTGTGTTCCGCGCACCTTGTGCACGTTGTACCTAGCTTGTGAACGTTAGTATTTTTGTTTGGGTTTTGCGTCGTTCTTGATATGTAACCTTATGTTTGGTATTGATGTAAATTCCAGGTTCAGTCGCGGAGACGTCAGACGCGGCACGAAAGGGGAAAGCAGTGATTAGACGTGACTAGCTAGGGATTCCGGTGAGTAGATGTAACATCTACGGGGGACTATCGTTGGATGGCGCAAGCCGCCCGATAGTTTTAGTAACTTAAAAGATTCTTAGTGATGTTAGTAATTAGGGGTGTAGTACTTATATGATTATTTGCTGCATCCATGCCTTATATTGACATACATATGCGAACCCATTTTATAGGACACCTGCACCATTGCCAGGGTTTTTATATGCAGCACGAGCACTATTCATGCTTACACACATCCCCTGGTAATTGCCATGCCACCACACTAGATAACCTATAATTTGAAACCTTTTACTAATTGATGCTTAAACCTGTGCTATTGCCTTTAATTCCTTAAAATGAAATCGTAGGATTGCTATTCATGTGCATGTACCTTATCATATTATTTGTTCATGCCTAGTCTATTAATCATACATCGTAGCTTAATTATTGATACCATATGCATTCATCACCATCGATATATGCACTTATGAGGATTTCTTGAGATTTTATGATATTTCTGGATTTCGGGGGAAAGCCGCAAAATTTCTAAACTTATTATGTTTTTAAAATATGTAATTGCGGTTTTCTAGTGATGTAAAGTGTCGTCCACCATGAGTTTGCTGTGGTTTTCGAGATCCGTGTCGAGGAGTGGAGGAACCGTCACGGGTACATGGTGGGCCCGGTATGGTACCCCGGGGCAAGATGAATGTGGTGTTGACGTTGAGCCTGGCAGGGGACGGATTACCTACCGGTGACTGTTTGGCACGGCGGATATCCAGAGGATACCGACCGTGGCCGCGAGATGATGAGATTTTGATATTGAGCTGGGTCAGCCGGATGGCTGAGGCCAGAGATACTATGACATGGATATATGAGATTTGTGATAGTTTTGAGGTGTCGTTGCTGGACACAGGTTCTTGTTGATTCTATTGGTATTGTGCTGCTATTTCAAAAGAGATTCTTAAAGGGAAAAACATGATTTCTTATACTTACACATTCAGATCACGAGTTGATTCGCATTGCATTCATACCTGCTAGTATATTCATATTGCGTACATACTTGCCATTATGTCCTGCCTTACCTGTATTTAGATGCTAGGATGCTTGTGTGCGTGAATACGATAGCCTGTGTAGATGTTATTTATTACTCACGAGTTGGCAACTCACCCCCGTTGTGCCATAGCCTTTTGCAGGTCCGCTCCGTCAGTACAGTAGCGGCGGGCGCTCTTGTTTCTTTTGCCTGGACTCGAGGTTTTGCTCTTAGGTGGGTTATATTATTATTTTTGCACCACCTTGTATATTCTTTGTATCTAGTGTACTCCATCTACTGTTTCTATCAGTATTGTTGTATATTGACCTAGAGATGAGACTGTGAGATTTGTGGACTTTTATGCTGTATTTTGGGGTCGAGCTCACTTGAGTCGACATGCTGTTTTTCTCATGCTTCCTTATGATTATTTCGCATGTTGTTGCTTTATATTGCGTGGGATTTGTGACCGCCTTGTGGCGAAGAGCTAGCTCCCGCTTGGGGATGCCTTATTTGTTGGATTCATATATATTCTTGTTGTACCCATTTTGGGGGCCAGTATTTACAAAGGAGACTCTGCCGAAATTTTCGGAAAAATTTGTATTGTTTTTAAAAAGGTTTTTATATGATTTATTTGATAAACTCGCTTTCAATGGATTGGTTTTCCTTCATTCTTTTGCTTATTTGGTTTTGGTTTCTGGGCTTTGGCTTACTTATTTTACGGACGTCTTGAGATGTTTCGTAACTTAAGTGCCAGTCACGTTCCGTACCCTGCGGGTCGTGACAAAGTTGGTATCAGAGCGATAGGTTTTTCCTTTTTGAGTGTAGGATGACCCTTGGTAGATGGAGTAAGTGACTTAAGCAGGGTAACGTAGCGTGCGTATGTCCGCGGCATACTTGCGATACGATACTCCGCCTAAGTGACTTTAGGATATACTTGCTTGAAAATTCCTTCTTCAATTCCGTGTATCCTATGATCCTATTGCACTGTTCTTACTATCCGTTTTCCTGTAACAGCCACTATGACGCCGAAGGCTACGAGGGCACAGAGGGCTGCCGCCACAGACGAGATTCGAGCTGGCTCGTCCGAGACTAGGACTGAGCAGGGTGGTATGCCTACGCCGCAGGGACAGACCGATCCACCTTCCCCAGGCCGTATGGGTAGGCTTGAGACTGGTATGGAGGAGTTGCGACAGATGATGGGGAGTATGCAGGAGCTACGTCAGATGGTAGGATCCCTAGTTGCAGCCAGTCGTACACCGAGGCCGGATGACGTACCTACTACATCACAGACGACTATGATACCTGCTCCTACTACTACCACCGTGACCATCCCGGTTTCGCTACAGGATTTCATGAGGCTGAGACCTCCAGTATTCACCGGCACCGAGGCAGCGGAGGACCCACAGACGTTCCTTGACAGTTTAGCCAGGATCTGCCGTTCGCTGAGATGTTCGGATGATCGATGGGTAGAGCTTGCGAGTTTCCGACTAGAGGGTCTCACGCAGACATTGTGGGAGTCAGTCTTGAGAGCTCGAGCTGCAGGTCTACCGCCTATGACTTGGGCCGAGTTTACAGCGGTCTTTCTAGCTCGTTTCCTCCCAGAGAGTGTTCGTGACGCCAGAGCTCGTAGCTTCGAGGTCTTAGTCAAGACACCTGGGATGACGGTGTCTGAGTATGACATCCAGTTTACACAGTTATCCCGATATTCTCCGTATTTGGTGGATACCAAAGAGAAGATGGTAAAGAGGTTTGTACAGGGACTTGATGCCCAGCTATATCTTGCCATTGGCGCCCAGCACTACGACACTTATTCAGCTGCTATGGATGCGGCATTACGGATGGAGGCACGCATATCACAGACTTCGGCCGTTTCTGGGCCGAAGAGGATTCGCACCGATGTACCGTCTCAGAGGCAGCGCGCCAGATTCTTTCCGAGAGATAAGCCTGGCAGAGGATTTGGACGGGGACAGTTATATGGTTCTTATCCCCAGGGACAGCGGCCGTCGCCAGGGTGTTTTGGGTGCGGGAGTCCGCACCATCTTGTCAGAGACTGTCCGACGAGACGACAGGGAGCAGCGACAGTTCCGCATGTGACCCTACCACCATCACCACCCCCTCCTCAGAGAGCCCTACTTCCTATCACTGGTGATGCTCCACGCCAGTTAGGTGCACCCAGAGGCCGTGGACGCGGCGGTCCTGTTCAGAGAGGACGAGGAGGCAGAGGCCGAGGTTGAGGTCAGCCCGCTATCGGTGGAGGACAGGCCCGAGTATTTGCTTTGACACCGTGGGATGCGCAGGCATCCAATGCCGTTGTGACAGATACCTTGCCAGTTTGCTCTTTCGACGCACGGGTATTATTTGACCCAGGTTCCACACATTCGTACGTCTCTGCACACTTTGCACCGATGTTGGGCCGTGAGTCGTCGTCGTTAGATCAGCCGCTTGTTGTTATTACCCCAGTAGGCGAGTCGTTTGTCGCTCGTTTTGTATTTCGATTGTGTTCCGTTCGTATCGGGGAGAGGGAGTCATCGGTTGATTTGATTCTCCTCGATATGTTGGACTTTGATGTGCTTCTGGGCATGGATTGGCTAGCCACTTGTTATGCTTCGGTGGACTGCCGTGAGAAGGCAGTCAGATTTAGCTTTCCGGGAGAGCCAGTCCTTGTTATTCAGGGAGACCGCAGCGTCACCCTTCCCAGGTTGATTTCGTCTCTTCGCGCAGGTCAGCTCTTGCGGAAGGGATGTCAGGGATTTTTAGCGTATATTTATGATACTCGAGCTGCAGAGGTTCCGTTGGACCGGGTCCAGGTTATTTGTGAGTTCCCTGATGTTTTCCCTGATGAGCTACCTGGGCTACCACCTGAGCGCGACGTTGAGTTCTGCATTGATTTGATTCCCGGCTCGGGGCCTATTTCTATACCGCCTTATCGGATGGCCCCGGCAGAGCTTCGAGAGCTGAAGGATCAGTTGTAGGATTTGTTGGATAAGGGGCTTATTCGACCTAGTGTTTCTCCGTGGGGTGCTCCGGTCCTGTTTGTCAAGAAGAAGGATGGAAGTTTGCGCTTATGTATCGACTACCGCCAGCTGAACAAAGTTACCGTTCGGAACAGATATCCGTTGCCACGCATTGATGATTTGTTCGACTAGCTTCAGGGTGCGGGATATTTTTCGAGGATCGACTTGCGATCAGGATACCATCAGCTGCGAGTTCGACAGGAGGATATACCGAGGACAGCTTTCCGCACGTGCTATGGCCACTACGAGTTTTTTGTGATGTCGTTCGGACTCACCAACGCCCCAGAAGCATTCATGGATTTGATGAACTGTACATTCATGCCGTATCTTGACTTGTTCATCATCGTGTTTATCGACGATATCTTGGTGTACTCCCGGAGCAGAGAGGAGCACGAGCAGCACTAGCGAATTACGTTACAGACTCTGAGGGAGCACCAGCTGTTCGCAAAGTTCTCCAAGTGTGCATTCTGGCTGGACAGCGTCGGATTCTTGGGTCACGTGGTTACGAGAGACGGCATATGTGTGGACCCGAAGAAGATTGAGGCTGTTCAGCAGTGGCCCCGACCTAAATCGGTTACTGAGATCCGTTGTTTTCTAGGCCTGGCGGGCTACTACAGGCGTTTTGTTCAGGACTTCTCCCATATAGCTGCACCTTTGACCGGTTTGACCCGGAAGGGAGTTCCTTTCGTCTGGACGGAGGAGTGCGAGCGCAGTTTTCAGCAGCTGCGGACATGTTTGACTACGGCGCCGGTATTATCTTTGCCTTCGGGATCAGGCGGATTTGTGGTCTACTGTGATGCTTCACGAGTAGGGTTAGGATGCGTATTGATGCAGCATGGCCGGGTGATCGCTTATGCTTCTCGGCAGTTGAAGAAGCATGAACAGAACTACCCCACTCACGATTTGGAGATGGCTGCAGTGGTCTTTGCACTGAAGATTTGGCGACATTACCTATACGGCGAGTCGTATCAGATATTCACCGATCACAAGAGCTTAAAGTACATATTTCAGCAGCGAGACCTGAATCTCAGACAGCGTCGTTGGATGGAGTTGGTGAAAGACTACGACCGCGAGATCTTATATCACCCAGGCAAGGCGAATGTAGTGGCAGATGCGTTGAGTAGGAGGCCCGGGGGTAGTCTATCCCTTTTGCGCGCAGTGCAGAGGCAGTCGTCAGCAGATTGGCAGATGTTATGCGACAGCCGAGTTGAGTTCGAGTTCACTCAGACAGGGGGACAGCTCACGCATGTTCGTGCATGCCCACAGTTGCTTGACCGTATATATGAGGCACAGCGCAGTGACGACCGTTGCTCGGAGATCATGGCACAGATGGGTCAGGGCAGATTTTCCGAGTTCGTGATTGACGATCAGGGGATTTTACGCTATGGATCTAGACTGTGCGTACCAGATGCTGATGGATTGCGGCGCGACATTCTTGAGGAGGCACACCGATCAGTGTATAGTGTCTACCCCAGTTCCACCAAGATGTACCATGATATGAGAGAGACCTACTGATGGGACAGGATGAAGAGGGACATTGCGGAGTTCGTTTCGAGATGCCTGACTTGTCAGCAAGTCAAGGCCGAGCACCAGAGGCCCGCAGGAGAGCTACAGCCGTTACCCATTCCAGAGTGGAAATGGGAGCAGATTTCGATGGACTTCGTTGTGGGTCTACCCAGGACCAGTCGAGGGTACGACTCCATCTGGGTGATCGTGGATAGATTGACGAAAGCGGCTCACTTCCTACCAGTGAAGACCACTTTCAGCTTCGCTCAGTATGCTCAGCTCTACATTGACGAGATCGTGCGACTACATGGCGTACCGACTTGTATTGTGTCAGATCGAGGCACCCAGTTCACCAGCCGACTATGGCAGAGACTCCAGGAGGCTTTGGGCACTCGTTTGAGCTTCAGCACAGCATTTCATCTGCAGACCGACGGACAGTCAGAGCGGACTATTCAGACTCTCGAGGACATGCTCAGAGCGTGCATTTTAGACTTCGGCGGTAGCTGGGATCGTCATTTACCTCTAGTGGAGTTCTCCTACAACAACAGCTTCCAGGATACTATTCAGATGGCACCTTTCGAGGCATTGTATGGGAGGAGATGCAGATCGCCCGTCTGTTGGACAGAGCTCAGCGAGAGCAGTATTTTGGGGCCGCAGCTTGTTGAGGAGACGATAGCGAAGATACAGTTGATTCGAGACCGGATGAGGGCAGCTCAGAGCAGACAGAAATCCTATGCAGACAGGCGCCGTCGCAGATTAGAGTTCGCAGTTGGCGACCATGTTTTTCTGAAAGTCTCTCCGATGAAGGGCGTGATGCGTTTTGGGCAAAAGGGGAAGCTTAGCCCTAGATTCGTAGGTCCCTTCGAGATCATCGAGCGTGTCGGCGCTTTTGCGTATCGTTTGGCTCTCCCACCCAGTTTTTCAGATGTTCATCCCGTCTTCCACGTATCGATGCTACGCCGTTATCTTCATGACCCTTCCCACACGATTCAGCATCAGACAGTTCAGCTCGAGCCCGACCTTTCGTTCGCCGTGGAGCCAGCTGATATTTTGGATCGGCAAGTGAAGAAACTTCGATCAAAGGTTCTGCCGTCCGTGAAAGTTCTTTGGCGCAGCCCGAGCAGCGAAGAGATCACTTGGGAGGCCGAGGGAAAGATGCGGAAGAAATTCCCTCATCTCTTTGAAGGTACGCGTAGTTATATTTTTTTAAATCCGGGGACCGAATTTCTTTAAGGGGGGAAGATTGTAGCGTCTTGAAAAGTCGTTTTGGAGTTTTCCTGAAAATCGGTGAAAATTCGGTATTTTTCCGTAAACCGTCTTTTTGTTATTTTGCAGTTTAGGACTAGTTATACCTAAAATGGATAGGTAATTGCTTATTTTTAGTAGCTAATGAGTTACTTATTAAATTTTGGTCATTTAAATTTTTTTCCCTATTTTTCAATTTTTTTATATTATTTTAAGCCGGTAAGAAAATACATTAAATTAGCGATAAATACAAATTTTTCTGAGCTAATTTTAATCTTTAAAATTATGTTAATTAAAATCTAGTTGTAATATAAATTTTTATTATTTTATTTTGAGTTTTAACTAATTTTTATTATAAAAAACGAAATTTATTGAATTTAAGCTTAAACTTGCAATTTTGGACTTGTAGGGGGTCTTTTTGCATAAAATTTTTTTTTGTGCACTCTCTCACACTTTTCCCTCACCCTAGGCCGGCCTATTTCCAGCAGCTCATGGAAGAAAATTCCATGCTCTTTTGACTTATATATTGTGTGGAAATGGGGTTTTATTTTAAAGGTTTTTGAATTGTTTTTGGGTATGGTCTTTTGTGGTTGGTAGGAGTTGACCAAGACTTTTTTTCCCACACCCCACACCATCCCCTCTCCTTCATTCTGGCCGAATTCCAGCAGCCCCCCTTCATCTCTTTTCTTTTCATCTTCTTCAAAAAATTCTTCAAAGTTTGCTCCAAAAATTGCAATTTAAAACTCACAAAATAACCCCATCCTTCATCCATTTTTCCTTCACCTCCCTTGCTTGGATCATGATGCTTTGAGGCCATCAATTGAAGCAAATTTCTTCTTGCTAGATCCATAGATTTGAGGTATAATTTCTACTCTTTTAAGTTGATATGGTTAGAATTCTTTAATCTAGTTGTTTAGTGTTAATTTTAGTGTTAATCCTAATCTAGTTTTTTTTAGTTAATGGTTGAAAATTAAACTAGGGTTTCTTGAAACCATGTTTTAGTCAATTAAATCTTTTTAATTAACCTAGTTGTTTACTTAACCAATCTATATGGTTACTTTGCTTAAGTGGCTTGATGTTATGCTAATCTAAGTTAACTTGTGTGAAATTTTCATTGTTGTTGCTAATTACCAAAAATCAAGAGAAGGGTTTGTTTTGGAATTATGGTTTGATGCATATTTAATGGTTTAAAATTATTGTAGCGGCTATCTAGTGGGTTAGTTGGAGGTTTGTGTTGGATCGTGAGCACTTTATCGCATAGCGGCGATGTTGCGTCGTTTTTTTTAGAATGTTTGTGCTTACTAGTTTTGTGATAAAGGTAGGTGATAAATTATTTTTGATGTCTTGATGACATTTTTAGCGTATCCTATGACTTTTAGGTTGTGTGAGTGCGGATGTTTGTGTGTACGGGTTTTAGTTTTGCCGGGCGACCAAATCGACGATTTTTGCAGTTTTTGCGATTTTCGCGTGTGTTCCGCGCACCTTGTGCACGTTGTACCTAGCTTGTGAACGTTAGTATTTTCGTTTGGGTTTTGCGTCGTTCTTGATATGTAATCTTATGTTTGGTATTGATGTAAATTCCAGGTTCGGTCGCGGAGACGTCAGACGCGGCTCGAAAGGGGAAAGCGGTGATTGGACGTGACTAGCTAGGGATTCCGGTGAGTAGATGTAACATCTACGGGGGACTATCGTTGGATGGCGCAAGCCGCCCGATAGTTTTAGTAACTTAAAAGATTCTTAGTGATGTTAGTAATTAGGGGTGTAGTACTTATATGATTATTTGCTGCATCCATGCTTTATATTGACATACATATGCGAACCCATTTTATAGGACACCTGCACCATTGCCAGGATTTTTATATGCAGCACGAGCACTATTCATGCTTACACACGCGCCCTGGTAATTGCCATGCCACCACACTAGATAACCTATAATTTGAAACCTTTTACTAATTGATGCTTAAACCTGTGCTATTGCCTTTAATTCCTTAAAATGAAATCGTAGGATTGCTATTCATGTGCATGTACCTCATCATATTATTTGTTCATGCCTAGTCTATTAATCATACATCGTAGCTTAATTATTGATACCATATGCATTCATCACCATCGATATATGCACTTATGAGGATTTCTTGAGATTTTATGATATTTCTGGATTTCGGGGGAAAGCCGCAAAATTTCTAAACTTATTATGTTTTTAAAATATGTAATTGCGGTTTTCTAGTAATGTAAAGTGTCGTCCACCATGAGTTTGCTGTGGTTTTCGAGATCCGTGTCGAAGAGTGGAGGAACCGTCACGGGTACATGGTGTGCCCGGTATGGTACCCCGGGGCAAGATGAATGTGGTGTTGACGTTGAGCCTGGCAGGGGACGGATTACCTACCGGTGACTGTTTGGCACGGCGGATATCCAGAGGATACCGACCTTGGCCGCGAGATGATGAGATTTTGATATTGAGCTGGGTCAGCCGGATGGCTGAGGCCAGAGATACTATGACATGGATATATGAGATTTGTGATAGTTTTGAGGTGTCGTTGCTGGACACAGGTTCTTGTTGATTCTATTGGTATTGTGCTGGTATTTCAAAAAAGATTCTTAAAGGGAAAAACATGATTTCTTATACTTACACATTCAGATCACGAGTTGATTCGCATTGCATTCATACCTGCTAGTATATTCATATTGCGTACATACTTGCCATTATGTCCTGCCTTACCTGTATTTAGATGCTAGGATGCTTGTGTGCGTGCATACGATAGCCTGTATAGATGTTATTTATTACTCACGAGTTGGCAACTCACCCCCGTTGTGCCATAGCCTTTTGCAGGTCCGCTCCGTCAGTACAGTAGCGGCGGGCGCTCTTGTTTCTTTTGCCTGGACTCGAGGTTTTGCTCTTCGGTGGGTTATATTATTATTTTTGCACCACCTTGTATATTCTTTGTATCTAGTGTACTCCATCTACTGTTTCTATCAGTATTGTTGTATATTGACCTAGAGATGAGACTGTGAGATTTGTGGACTTTTATGCTGTATTTTGGGGTCGAGCTCACTTGAGTCGACATGCTATTTTTCTCATGCTTCCTTATGATTATTTCGCATGTTGTTGCTTTATATTGCGTGGGATTTGTGACCGTCTTGTGGCGAAGAGCTAGCTCCGGCTTGGGGATGCCTTATTTGTTGGATTCATATATATTCTTGTTGTACCCATTTTGGGGGCCAGTATTTACAAAGGAGACTCTGCCGAAATTTTCGGAAAAATTTGTATTGTTTTTAAAAAGGTTTTTATATGATTTATTTGATAAACTCGCTTTCAATGGATTGGTTTTCCTTCATTCTTTTGCTTATTTGGTTTTGGTTTCTGGGCTTTGGCTTACTTATTTTACGGACGTCTTGAGACGTTTCGTAACTTAAGTGCCAGTCACGTTCCGTACCCTGCGGGTCATGACAGTTACTCAACTTAGGAGTGCTTCCAATTATGAGTAACCTGAGAGAGAAGCAAGTTCTCTTAATCATTACCATCAACTGAATACCACACACAAGTATCTACATCTTCGATTACTTTGAAGAGTCCCGATACTTGCAATACCTGGTTCTCTACTTTACTCTTATACCTATAACTTCTCAAAACTTGGACCTTGTGTTTCTACGAAACACCTGTCAAACTAGAGAAGTCATAAGTAAACCGAATATAGTATGAGGACCAACCCCTATGTCCTCATGGATACTGTACAACATACAATACTCTGTATAAGTCCCCTGAGTCTAGTGACTCATTCACTGTGTGTCGTAGGTTGAATACTGTACTTATGGTTAAGAAGAATTACACCGCTGTTCAATACTCCTTACCTAACCATCCACTGATATAGGTAAATGTCATAGACATAATTTCAAAAAGGTATATCTCACTCTATAAAAATAGACGTACATATATATCAATTTGAAATTGGTGCATAACAACGGATATTCAAAACCAAATATTTGCCGTCCGGCAAACAACCCAGGCGATTTCCTCAAATATCACCAATTACAACGAATTCCGATATAATGAGAATGATCACCTAATTCCCAATAACTTACTCCCACTCATCATCTATAAAACCATACAGATGTGAGAATCATACCTGGTAAATACATACCTGGAGCAAGTGTCTAACTGGGAAATCAGTTTTCTTTTAACAGTACACAGTGAAACTGAAACATCGAAATGTTTTGATGGGGTATCCCGGTATTCGTAGCAATGGCTCTTCCATTATCCAGGTTCACAACTGTAACCGTATAATTCTTTGCCATCTCTCCAAATCCCTTTATATGTCTTTAGTTATTACCTTCTGTACACCCTCTTAGGCTAAATGGTTTTCTTCCTTCCCTACCTTTCGGCACCAGCCTATGGTTTGGAAGAAGACTATCCAATAAGCATAAGGGGGTGTACTGCCCTAATCCTAGGAGCACTCGCAATGCGAGAGAAGGTGAAGATAAAAGACAACCGAATAAACCTTATTCCTATTTCTCCTGAACCAGAATCCATCCCCGAACTGGAACAAGTTCCTTTCGAGTTCGTATATAACCATACGATGGAGTATCCAATAAACTGTGGGTCTTCGTAGTGATACGGAGTGTCCTGGAGAAATACAAAGGTGATTTAGGATTGGCGAAGAAATACTTGGTTTGGTCGTGAATAGCAGTCGCAATTTACTTTTCCCTCTTACTAATCCCTTTATTTATCTTTACATAATACCTTCTGTACACCATCGTTAGGCTAATTGGTTTTCTTCATTCCCTACCGGTCGGCACCTGTCTATGGTTTGAAAGAAGACTATCCAATTTGCGTAATAGGTGTACTGTCCTAATCCAAGGAGCACTCGCAATCTGAGAGAAGGTAAAAGGAAAAGACAACTGAATAGTCCTATTCGTTTTCTCCAGAATCGGAAACCATCCTCGAATAAATTCCTTCGAGTTCGTATATAACCATACGATAGTTTTATCCAATAGAAGTGGACGTTCGTAGTAATACGGGGTGTCCTGGAGAAAAGGGTAAAAGTAGGAGTGGCAATGAGGTTTGCAACTCTGACAATCCAAAAGCCAGTCTTATAAGAAGGTTCGGTCAACTTGGTCACTGAGTCATAGTCAAGGGTTGGGTCATGGTCGCTGCCAAAGAGAGAGAGAAAAGAAACACTCAGCGTGCACTTTAACCTAGATCAGAATGGTTATCACTTTATCTAATCTGGAAACCTCCCACTGTAACGTCAAATTCTTCTTCAAACCTGAAAGAAGAATTAGCCGGGATCACCCGAGGAGTAAACTAACTCATCAGTGGGAATCGGGATCCAACTATCATCGCATGATAACGTGACGGAATCCGCTCACGTTATTACACTCCAGAAGGTATGCGCATATCTGACAAGTTTCAGTTTCTTTAGAAACTCCCGATGTGATTTTTGCCCCATGCTCTTATGACCTTGACTTTGGCCAACAAATCATAAGTCACATATCAAGTTCTACCCGTCATTCTCCAGGTTAATTTGAGCCTACCCGTACAAGCCCTTGACTTTGGCCAACAAGGCTATATGACTGCCCCAAACCAACGCATCTATCTATGCTGCATATGAATACCCAATAGCTACCAATTACTGTGCCTTGACTTTGGCCAACAAACACAGCTTGAATACTTATTGACTATCCATATGAAACGACGGAGGGCTACGAATGGTTTCTGGCGAAAACCTTTAACGTAATGAACTTGATATCGTTGAAGGAACTGGATAGCTTTATAAAAATATAGTGACGAAAACCTTTGCTAAAGAGGTCACTCCCGGTGAAGGGATCTCGGCTCTTTCCCCGTAGAATGAGGTGCAGGATATTCCAACTGAATACCACGATGCAAAGCAAAAGTAAACGACTATAGTGAAGTTATTGCCCTGACGCAAACTTCTGTCCAAGGGGTCACTCCCGGTGAAGGGATCTCGGCCCTTTCCTCATCGACTGAGGAGCGGGATATTCCAACTGAATACCACTGTGCAAAACAAAAGTGAACGTCCTTGCAAAAACAGCTTTTTGAAAAATGTTCCAACAACATCAGAATAGGTTTGTTTAGCTTGCATTGATCCGAATCAACGCAGTCCCATCAATTGATCACACCACATAGAACGAAAATAGTGATGTACGTATATGCCATCCTTATTCGCCACTGGGTCCCGTCATCATCCGTTAGGTTACTTAAATAACGACAGAGCGGGGACTGGACTAGCGTGGATGCAAAACATATACAACATCTACTAGTATATATATCAATATATAATATTAGCTCAAGGCGAGATAAAATGCAACATCACAGAAATGTAACCAGCATCACAGAACAATACAGATATCTGGGATCCCCGGATTTCATAGAGCCGCTACTGAAACCTGACGTTCCCCTAGTCGTGTGGATAGCCTGTGCAATGAAATCCTAGACCCCTATGGGCGCGGCAAGTTACCCGCCAAAACCTGAAGCGAGGCAGCCCCCTTCAGCAACGTGAATGGACCACCCAGCACTTCACGGAATCCGATAACTTGGGCACCCCTCCTAGGTCAACCTATACCCCCTACGAGTGCGGCGAATAGCCCGCCAATTCTAGAGTGAAGCCCCCTCCGTCTCAACGCCATGAGATGCGTGCCCGTTGCCCTCTAGAACCCGGCTATCCGTGCACCCCTCCGCGGGGTAATCCTAGTACAGAAAGTAAAATATACATACAACGGGTACATCGACCTCAGCCCGGTCGTGCCCCAAAAGAATAATATACAAACAGGCAGTAACGGCAGTCCACATATCGGACGCTTGCCCCGCAATATCAAATGTACATATAAAACAAAACTGTACTACCATTGCATCCAGGCTATCCCCCACGACCAATCCGCAACATCACAGCACAATACAGAACATCAACGTGAATGTCACGTTCGCAAATCCGTCTAAAAGGGCTATAGCAGTTAGACAGGATTTACCGATCAAATGACATTCACCGTCGCAGATATAATGTAAATACTGTAGGGTTCCTAGGCATGCTCAAGAGGTCTCACAAGGCATCAACCATGCCAAATTCTAAATTTTCCGGTGCCGAGAAACCCTAATGCGATCGTTAACTAGAGTTTAGGCGAAACAACAAGCTACTAAACAACTTTAGTGCCAAGTGAAAGGGGCTACAATCTTTGAAGATCCGGTCCTCCACCTCCATAGCTCCGTGTTGACGTCCCTCCACTGCGATCATCGGATCCCGGACTCTAGCGATGGTTTCGTCGAAGAAATGATCGGGCTAGGTCGTCGACTTTGATGCCGAAGATGATCTACGTCGAGGCAACACAAGATCAAGCTCCAACTTCACCAAGTCATGAAACTTGTGAAGAAAACACCCTATACTACATGGCAAGTGGTAGAGGATGAAGAAATAGGAAGTGAGTTCACTTTGGATTTGGATTTCTCACTTGGATTCATCACTTAAAATTTTCTAGCTTGCTTTCTTCAACTCATGAAGAAGATGAAGAAGAAAAGAAAAGAATGAATTATCTAATTTGAAAATTCAAGTGATGCTTATCATTTTGCAACCATGGGTTAGTTTAACAAGTGTAGAGAATTAACTAGGGTTTAAGTAAATGGTTAGGGTTAAGGAAAGAAACAAAATGGTCAAGCTTTCAAAGCTTCATGAAGCTTCAACAAAAAAACAAAAGTAGCAACCATTTTCTTTCTTGCCCTTAAAAATAAATGCATAATGAAAATAAATAAAACATTTAAAACCCTAACCATTAACCTAAATCATAGTTTAAAAGCAAACACACCCAAGTTTGCATGTATCATCAAACATGATACAATCAAGTGCACAAACATATATCACATATATTACTTGTGCACATCAAGTGAGAAAATCAATCTTAAGTGAACAAATACTAGTTAATGTAAAGTAATATATCAAATATATAATTATACATCAAATCATTAAATCAACACTTGATTTAACGATCCGGTCATATCGCATATAACCGACTAATATCAAGTGTATCAATGTATCGAATCAACACTTGATCCGGTAACCCGGCTATATCTCATATAATCGTCCAATGATACAAATCGCGAGAATAGAATACAGTATCACATACTGGTATTATTCTCGGTCCCGCACATATCTCATATGCGCTCCTATTTCGTTTCGCTTGAGTCAGGAAACCTCTGTGTAGGACTCTAAAGACTCGTCAATACGCCGGCAGCAGGTGATGATCATATCAAACAACCACAAGCCGCAAGCGGTCTGCTAAACGTAACGGCCACCCGGGTATTGAGCGATCAGAAGATCGACGAGCAAGCCCGCTCACACTCCTGTGAATCCAACCAGTAACACTTACCGTACAGTCCGATCTCGTCGTCTGATATGTCGCATATCTCGCCTAGGGGTGGTAAACGTCAGACCCTAATAGCTCGATAAGTCGTGTCGATATGAGGTCTATAACAGTTCGAGAAACTACTGGTAACACTTACCAGTAAATCTCAGCAACCCTGGCCAGGGATTTCCGGTTATAGCCAATCGAACACAGTGCAACATCAACTCCCTATACCGGGAGAGACGAATCCCCTCCTATCGCTCATTGCCTCCATGTGATTCGGGACCGTACCCAAAAACCACCATTTTGCACGCCCTCTTGGACGTGGTAAGGTGGAAATCAAAGCATAGTGGGAATCACACAAGACTCTATGACGATCTCGGGTCTACAGACTAACCTGTACCAGTGTCACCAGAGAACTGCCATCTGACGTAAGGTATAATACCATCTGGGAGTTCTCGGCGAGTCCGTCCAGTGTACCCAGTCTCCACTGATCACCCGTATATCATCTCTGATGTCAAACACCAATGGATATGGGATCATCCATCGCCCATCTATATTGGTCGAGAAGCTACACGCTACTCTACTCTGGTATATCGATGCCCCGTCTCGATACACCCACGACTAGGGACCTTGAAGGATGTACTTATGGACTACCATGTCCCCACTAGTATGATCCGCATCATAGTCCAGGTAGTCAAGTACACATCCTAAGGGCTTTACCAACATGTAACAGAGAGACAATCAGTGTACACGTTAAGGCAAAGAGTAACAAGATAGCATACTATCATGTCGAGCAAGAAAGTCCTCCCTATATATGTCCAAGCATCCACTACAATATACATCTTATGTATAGTAATGGCCTCTAGGGCATACATATAACTAACAATCTCCCACTTGCACTAGGGCCATCTGATAGCAGTGGTTGTAGTATCTCATACTCAACCATCCCTTAAATGTCTCTCTCTGGGAAAAGGCCTTTGTGAGTGGATCCGCCGTGTTGTTCTCTGAGTCTTCTCTCCTGACCTCGATCCCTTGGAGATCAACCATCTCCATGATCAGATGATACTGTCTTAGAATATGTCTGGATCACTGATGGGACGGGCGTTCCTAGGCCTAAGCCACAACTCCATTGTCTCACAATGGTAGGAACGAAATTCATCTCATGAACTAATATACACCCAGACTTCCTCTTTGGTAGCATCTTAAGTAGCGATGTATCCAGCCTTTATCGTCTAGTTTGCCATGGTATCTAGCTTGGAACTCTTCCAACATACCGTCCATTTACTGAGGGTAAAGACAATACCTATGACTGACTTTCAGTCGTCCTTATCACTCTGGAACCTTTCCAGTGATTCTCCCCAGGATCCATTGATACCATCTCACTACAACTAGTGAGAATTCTAACATCTAATCAGATCTATCTCATAGATCCAAAACCCAGGATTTAGTAGGTATCATTTTGATCCTATATGGAGAATCCTTGTGATAAGCGGAGATTGATCGAGCGTAGCATAGGAAACTCCTTCCCTATCAAGAGTATGTCATCCACGTACTCTACGAGGATCGTCACCACATTCCCTACTACCTTTCTGTACATACAAGGTTCATCTACCATTTTGATGAAGTCAAACTCTTTGACTACCACATCAAAACAGATGTTCCAACTCCGCGATACATGCTTTATCACATAAAACATCTTGCACACGTTTCCGCTGCTCCCACTGTCTACGAAGCTCTCTGGCTGTGTACTTATAGACGCTCTCTTCCGAATCATCATTTAGAAAAGCAGTCATGACACCCAACCACCAGATATCGTAGTCATGGTATGTAGCCGTGGCAAGTAGGATCTGGATGGACTTAAGCATAGCTACTTGAAAAGGTTTCATCATTATCCACGCCTGGTCGATGACGAAAAACTTTAACAAGTCTAGCTTCAAAAGTCTCAACTTTTCCATCTACACCAAGTAATCTTCTCAAGATATACTTGCTCCTGATGAGGATTTAACCCTTCAGATATAACAGCCAAAGTCCATACTTTGTTGGTGTATAAGGATTCCATCTCAGATCACTAAGCATCCAGCCATTCTTACAGAGTCTTACTCCTGATGGCCAGCTCGAAACTAGTTGGGTCATCATCTCATGATGCAATACTCGCTCCCACTGTCATAGAGAAACCAAAGTATCTCTCAGGTGGGTGAGGAACCCTACTAGATCGGCGGAGAGGCTAAGGTTCGTTGGTAACTATTGAATCCTTTGGTTTTATCAAATCATCTGTTGTAGTTTGTATAGCTGGAACCTTTCCAGTTCTACATTACAGACCTTGCCCTGAGCTTGTCCGGATTTTGCTTTTAGACATAGGCCAGTCAATCCCAAATCTTAACTAGCTTAAGACATGGGCTCTTCCCATACCATATCTCATATGGAGTGGTAGGCTGTGATCTGATTCGAACCTAATTTCAATAGGTATGCAGCTTCTCAAGTGCATAACCCCCAAAAGGAAACAGGTAACTCAGTAGTACTCATCATAGAGCGCACCATATCAAATAGGGTGCAATTGCTCCGTCCCGATATACCATCGTGCTATGGTGTATACGGAGGAGTAATGTTGAGAGAGAATCTCATTCTCCTTTAGAATAGTCCAGGATTTTCGTGCTTAAGTATTCTCCTCCCTGATCACATCAAAGGACATAATACTTATACCCGTTTTGGTTTTCTACTTCTAACTTATATTCTGTGAATATCTCAAAAGGTTCTGACTTGTGTTTCAACAGGAACATATGTCTGAATCTTGAGAGATTATTAGAGAATGTAATGAAATACAAAGAACCGGTCTTGGCATGTATAGACAGGGGACCTACATACATCAACATGTATCATCCCAAGAGTTCACTAACTCTTTCTCTGTTTCCAATAAACAGAGCTATGGTCATCGTATCTTTGTGACATGACCGGCAAGTTTCACAAGATGTAAATTCAAACTAATTTAAATATGCATCTAAATGTAACTTTAGCCAGTCGGGTCGCATTGATATGACCTAGTCTACAATGCCTAAGAAGGATTCGTTCATTTCTGAACTCTTCCTCTTTTGTGTGTTCCGTATACTAAGAACTGTAGTTTGATTTAGAACATCAATGCTTTTAGATAACGTGCCTAAACCAATCAACTTTTGATATAGGAAATGTTCAAAACATTATCCAACAATACAAAATTATATCATTTCTTTACTAATAAAGAGACTGATATGATTTTGTATATCAGGTTCGGTATCTAATAACATTCGTTCAGAATCAATGTATTTGGAATACAGGGTGACAGTGACCAACAGACTTGGCTGCAACACTTGCACCGTTTTCTGTCTTATGAAACTTATCACCCGTTCTCAGTTCTTTACCTATCTGTAGCCCATGTTACAAATTACATATGCGGGATCCTGATCCGGTATCTCATATCCAGGACGTAAAGAATACTGAGAAATAGTTCTGTATAATGAACACACCCGAAGATGATGCATCAGTATGCACTTTCTTCGTTTGGGCGGTACGGGAATTCTGGTAATCCCTAATTTCCTGCTCTGTCTTATAACAATTATAAGTTGGAGCGGGACCAACGTTCCCCAGCTCAGTATAACAAGCGGGTTCGGTCAATATTCCGTATTATTATCTTGATTAAGGCGTGATATGGTCGCTACCTGGAGAGAGAGAGAAGAAAACACTTAGCATGCGCTCTTGCAAGAATAGATTGGTTATCAATTTATCTAATCAGGATGTCTCCCACTGTTTTAGTCAAATCTTCCTTCAAATCCTAAAAGGAAAGACTAGCCGGGATTAGTTACACCCTACAAGTTCGCCAATCTTTCAGCCAGGCCAGTGCCGGTACTTTGAGAGAGGTTCCCCGTGCTTTCGCACGGACCTAATTAAAATAAATCTCGTTTTCCCAGGGGCGTAACCCCGTTAACACCTTTCTAGACACCTACTTGATCGGCTAATTGTAATGTGTAAAACTCTCCCAGGAATAACTCTTACTCGCAGCGGGTATCGGGATCCAACTATCTCATAGAAGGTATGCAATCTCATTGCAAATTTCAACACTTGAAATTCCCGATAGTATTTTGCCCCAAGCCTCCCATGACCTTGACAAAGGCCAACAAACCATAGGATGCTAGTCAAGTTCAACCCGTCATTTCCTGATTGAATTAAACCCACCCGCACGACCCTTGACAAAGGCCAACAAGGTCGCACGACTACCCTAACCCAATCTGCATCATATGCATAAGCAGATAAGCATCAGTCAGCTACCGCACACTACGCCTTGACAAAGGCTAACAAACGTAGCACAAATACTAACTACTACTTATCTGAAATGACGGAGGGCTACGACAGGTTTTTCTGAAAACCTATTGCGTAATGAACTTGATATCGTTGTAGAATCAAATGATTTTAAAATAGAGTGTTTTTTAGTCTTTTCTAGTTTTGCTAAAGGGGTCACTCCCGGTGAAGGGATCGTCGGCCCTTTCCTCGTCGAATGAGGTGCGGGATATATCATATATATCACTGTGCAAAGCAGAAACTATAGAAGCTATCAAAAGACAAACCGAGTGTGTAGCATCTGCCAGTTATTGCTAAAGGGGTCACTCCCGGTGAAGGGATCGTCGGCCCTTTCCTCATCGAATAAGGTGTAGGATATATCATATATACCGCTGTGCAAAGCAGAAACTGTAGCTACCTGTTTTATTTTTGAAATTCGATTCCACAACATCTTTAGGTTTCTTTTCTTTCATTAATCATATTAATGAAGTCCCATCATTTAAGTACCTAAACATCACAGATAAATACGACGTACACTTATGCCATCCGCATTTGCCTCAATGTCCCCTTGTGCACCGTTAGGTTAGGTAACTAACGACAGAGCGGGGCAGGGCTAGCGCGGGTGTAAAACATAAGTAACATCTATATAATATATCATATATACTATATACAGTATCTATCACAGAACATATCACATGATCACATCACAGATATCGCAGCAGAATAAACATATGAAACATTGGATATACTAGGACGTCCGTGTTTTTGATATGAGCCAGTATAAAACACGGATTCCACGGTCGCAATAAATAGCCAAACCCACACCCCTAGACCCCTACGAGAGCGGCAAGCAACCCTACCAATTCTGGAGTTAGGAGACCCGGACTCGACTCCTCGAGTTGGTCTCCCACTGGACTCCAGAACCCGGTTACTTATGCTCCCCTCCTTGGGTCTATCCTAGTGTGGAAAAGTAAATAATATACAAAAGGTGACATCTTCCGCAACCTGGAAGTGCCCCAATAAAAGAATAATACATACAAGTTTTTACATGAATGAAAATGAAAAACACTCATCTCACATAAAAAAAAACCGGCTATTCGAACACGACGATCCAATATAACATATCCAGCAACACATAATATCACATGTCATCAACGTAAGTAAACATGCGTATCCCAATTGTCGTTGACATATAGCAACGAAACCGGCGATATCACATATTACACTTACGGTCACAGAAAAGAAAGTGTAAAACTACAACAGTTGGAATCCGCAACCTCTTTAGACATCGCATGCCTAATCAAATGAATTACTTAGACATCGCATGCCTAACAATTATAAACCCCACATTTTCGTCTCTATATCGAAAACACTTTTCAATATCAAGTCGGGCAATTCAACAAGATTCCCAATATCCTGATCGAATGCTCGTCACAAACTTCAGTAGACGGCTGCACCCCCGATGCCGCCGACGAAGTGCACTAAGGCGGAACACCGCTGCCGCGAGCACCCGAACGGATGCCTTCGGCGACGGGGTTCTCCTACAGTCACTTGGTCGGGGCTATGGAGTGAGGCTGTCTATTAAGTTTACCCGGCGAGTATCCGCGTACGCTACGTGATTGCGATGGACTTTCGATCACATCAAAATTCCGTGGCAACCGATCAAGTGAGACTAAACCGCTAGATTTATAAAATTCATTCAGTTATCTCATAACTACTTGTGAATTCCAATTATTGTATCACATTCCGGATAAATAGAAAATGTCAAACTTTCCGATCGAACAATCGAACACCCAAGTTTTCCCGAAACAGCTCAACACATGAAACAAGTTTAAAAACATTCACTTCATGCCTCAGTACCAACGGTCCAGCCGTAGAAGGGTCAAGCCAACGCCTCACATGTGGCACGCCGTACTGCCCCAAACCCAAAGGTTCAAAGGGCAGTTCAAGACGGTCACATAATCGAGTTAAAGTTTATTGTCTTCTAGAGGGACCATCGCGTTACTTGCACTACTCAGAACGTCCTTAAACCACGAAAAAATCCAACAATTGGAAATTTCCCGGCAGGGGAAAAAGTGGGTATTTATATCCGGTCGAACTTTTTAACAGTTTCTAAAATATCCGGAAAAACATAAACGAAGTTGAATTATCCGATCAAATTAATGAGTCCCCAATAAAACCCTAGAAAACTCAACACTTGAGTGGAATTAAAAACTTCCCAAAAAAATTGCCAAGAAAGGACCTAAGAATAAATATATGAAATTTCAGGGATTAAGTCCAAATTTTGGCCGCGGAACCGCCGCCAAACCCATGGTTTCACCGCGGTTCCGCGGTCAAATTATTGACTTAGTGGACCGTACTTCACAGTAATTCTTAATTTTGCCTGCTTGTTTTTCTGAGAATTTTTAATTCACAAAAATCCACTTTTTAAAAAATGTATAGAGAAGGGTTTTGTCGGGGTTTACGGGTTCGATCGGACTTCTAACTTCGTCTACACTTCGCCTAAAGCTCTAGCTAGGCCCTGATACCACTGTAGGGTTCCTAGGCACGCTCAAGAGTTCTCACAAGGCATCAACCATGCCAAATTCTAAATTTTCCGGTGCCGAGAAACCCTAATGCGATCGTTAACTAGAGTTTAGGCGAAACAACAAGCTACTAAACTACTTTAGTGCTTAGTGAAAGGGGTTACAACCTTTGTAGATCCGGCCCTCCACCTCCATAGCTCCGTGTTGACGTCCCTCCGCTGCGATCATCGGATCCCGGACTCTAGCGATGGTTTCGTCGAAGAAATGATCGGGCTAGGTCGTCAACTTTGATGCCGAAGATGATCTACGTCGAGGCAACACAAGATCAAGCTCCAACTTCACCAAGTCATGAAACTTGTGAAGAAAACACCCTATACTATATGGCAAGTGGTAGAGGATGAAGAAATAGGAAGTGGGTTCACTTTGGATTTGGATTTCTCACTTGGATTCATCACTTAAAATTTTCTAGCTTGCTTTCTTCAACTCATGAAGAAGATGAAGAAGAAAAGAAAAGAATGAATTATCTAATTTGAAAATTCAAGTGATGCTTATCATTTTACAACCATGGGTTAGTTTAACAAGTGTAGAGAATTAATTAGGGTTTAAGTAAATGGTTAGGGTTAAGGAAAGAAACAAAATGGTCAAGCTTTCAAAGCTTCATGAAGCTTCAACAAAAAAACAAAAGTAGCAACCATTTTCTTTCTTGCCCTTAAAAATAAATGCATAATGAAAATAAATAAAACATTTAAAACCCTAACCATTAACCTAAATCATAGTTTAAAAGCAAACACACCCAAGTTTGCATGTATCTGTAAGGTTACTAGGCATCCTAATGAAGTCTTTCAAGGCATCGACCATGCCAATTTTAAAATTTATGGAAGCCGAGAAACCCTAACATGGATCGTTTACTAGAATTCTAGGCGAAACTAAAAGCTAGTTAACACTTAACTACTAGGATACGGATATACAACCTTTGTAGATCCGGATTTCCGCCTCCTTAGCTCCACGTGGTCATGTCCTCGCTGTCCATCATGAATCCTCGACTCGATCATCGGCTTCATCGGGAAAATAAGCGGAATAGGTCGTCGGCTTTGTGTCAAAGACGATCTACGTCGAGGTTGCACAAACTCAAGCTCCGACTTCACAAACTTGTGAAACTTGTGAAGTAAACACCCAAAACAACTTGGCAAGAGGTAGAGGGTGAAGAAATAGAAGGTGGGTTCACTTTAGATTTGGAATTCTCTCACTAAAACTCAAGTTGCCATTGGAGTAGCAAGCTTGAAGAAGAAGAAGAAGATGAGCTCAAGAAAAGATTATGATAAGTCTTATGATAAAATAAATTTAAATCAAATACTTATCATAACTTGAACTAGGGTTAAGTGTAGAGAATTAACCATGGTCACTTGGATGGGTTAGGGTTAAGCATGAAGATAAGGATGGTTGCTAAAGTCAAAGCTTCATGAAGCTTCAACAAATGACAAAGAAAGCCACCATTCTCATCTTATTCTTTTCCAAATAAATAAATAAATAAATGAATGAATATGCAAAACCCTAATTATCAAATTAACCATGGATTAATTCTATACACTTAACATAATGATCAAGTATCATCAAACATGATACAAAAAAGTGCACGAAAGCATATCACATATACAATGTGCATCAAGTGAGAAAAATCCGTTTAAAGTGAACCAATACTAGTTAATGCAATGCAATATATCAAATATATAATTATGCATTAAATCATTAAATCAACATTTGATTCAATGATCCGGTCATGTCGCACATAACAGACTAGTATTCAATGCATCGATTTATTGAATCAATGATTCGATAACTAGGTCATATCGAATATAACCAATCGAAAAATATATCGCGAGAATGAAATGCGGTATCACATACACGCATTATTCTCGGTCCCGCACATATCTCATATGCGCTCCTATTTCGTTTCGCTTGAGCCAGGAAACCTCTGTGTAGGACTCTAAAGACTCGTCAATACGCCGGTAGCAGATGATGATCATATCAAGCACCCACAAGCCGCAAGCGGTCTGCTAAACGTAACGGCCATCCGGGTATTAAGCGATCAGAAGATCGACGAGCTAGCCCGCTCACACTCCTGCGAATCCGACCAGTAACACTTACCATACAGTCAAGTCTCTTCGTCAGATACGTCGCATATCAAGTCTAGGGGTGGTAAACGTCAGACCCCAATAACCCGATAAGTCGTGCCGATGTGAGGCTCGTAACGGGTCGAGAAACTACTGGTAACACTTACCAGCAAATCTCTGATCAGCCCTGGCCAGGGACTTCCCTGTTACGGCCAATCGAGCACAGCGCAACATCAACCCCCAATACCGGGAGAGACGAAACCCCTCCTATCGCTCATTGCCTCCATGTGACTCGGGACTGTACCCAAAGACCACCGTTTTGCACGCCCTCATGGACGTGGTAAGGTGGAGATCAAAGCACAGTGGGAATCACACAAGACTCTATGACGATCTCGGGTCTACAGACTAACCTGTACAAGTGTCACCTGAGAACTGCCATCTGACGTGAGGTATAATACCATCTGGGAGTTCTCGGCGAGTCCGTCCAGTGTACCCAGTCTCCACTGAGCACCCGTATACCATCTCTGATGTCAAACACCAATGGATATGGGATCATCCATCGCCCATCACATGGGTCGAGAAGCGTATACGCTAGTCTACTCTGGTATATCGATGCCCCGTCTCGATACACCCACGACTAGGGACCTTGAAGGATGTACTTATGGACTACCATGTCCCCACTAGTATGATCTGCATCATAGCCCAGGTAGTCAAGTACAAATCCTAAGGGCTTTACCAACATGTAACTATAAGACAGTATAAAGAGACTAGTGTACATGTTAAGATAAATAGCAACCAGATAGCATACTATCATGTCGAGCAAGAAAGTCATCTCTATATATGTCCAAGCATCCAATATAATATACATCATCTGTACAATACTGGCCTCTAGGGCATACATACAACTAACAATCTCCCACTTGCACTAGGGCCAGCTGCTGTAGTATCTCATACCGAGCATCCCGAAGAGTCTCTCAAACTATATCTGGGGAATGGCCTTCGTGAGTGGATCCGCCGTGTTGTTCTTCGTGTCAACTCTCCTGACCTCGATCTCCCGGCGATCAACTATCTCCCGGATCAGGTGATACCGCCTCAGAATATGCCTGGACCGCTGATGGGACCTGGGTTCCTTGGCCAAAGCCACCGCTCCATTGTTATCGCAATACAAAGGTATTGGATGCTCAATGGATGGAACCACTCCAAGTTCAGTAATGAACTTCTTGATCCAGACAGCTTCTTTAGCAGCATCGTTGGCAGCGATGTATTCAGCCTCCATCGTCGAGTCTGCCACGGTTTCCTGCTTGGAACTCTTCCAGCTAACCGCCCCTCCGTAAAGGGTAAAGACAAAGCCCGACTGCGACTTAGAGTCGTCCTTATCACTCTGGAAGCTCGAATCGGTAAAGGACTCCACTTGGAGTTCTCCGTTACCATACACCAAGAACATATCTCTAGTCCTTCGCAAGTACTTGAGAATGCTCTTCACAGCTGTCCAGTGACTCTCTCCAGGATCAGCTTGATACCTGCTCACTACACTTAGTGAGTATGCTACATCGGGTCTGGTACATAGCATCGCATACATGATAGAGCCTACTGCCGAAGCATAGGGTATCCCTTGCATGCGAGCTCTCTCCAAATCAGTCTTGGGAGACATCTCTTTGGAGAGAGTGACTCCAGAGATCGTGGGCATGTTCCCACGCTTGGACTCTTCCATACTAAACCTCTTTAGTATGGTGTCAATGTACCTGGATTGGGACAATCCCAAAATCCGTTTGGATCTATCTCTATAGATCCTGATTCCCAATATGCAGGAGGCATCACCAAGATCTTTCATTGAGAATCTTTATGATAAGAAGAGCTTGACCGATTGCAGCATAGGAATATCATTTCCTATCAAGAGTATGTCGTCCACGTACAATACGAGGAAGACAACCTTACTCTCTGCCACCTTCTTGTAAATACAAGGTTCATCTGGATTTTTGACGAAATCAAACTCTTTGATAACGACGTCAAAGCAGATGTTCCAACTCCGCGATGCTTGCTTTAATCCATAAATGGATTTAAGCAGCTTGCACACCTTCCCGCTGCTCCCACTGTCTACGAAGCCCTCTGGCTGAGTCATGTACACGCACTCTTCTAAATCACCATTTAGAAAGGCGGTCTTAACATCCATTTGCCAGATTTCGTAGTCATGAAAGGCAGCAATGGCAAGCATGATTCGGATGGATTTAAGCATAGCCACTGGAGAAAAGGTCTCGTCATAGTCCACACCTGGTCTTTGACGAAAACCCTTTGCTACAAGTCTAGCTTTGAAAGTCTCCACTTTCCCATCTACACCAAGTTTCTTCTTGAAGATCCACTTGCTCCCAATGGGTTTTACCCCTTCAGGAGCAACTTCCAAAGTCCATACTTTGTTGGTGTACATGGAATCCATCTCGGACCGCATAGCATCCAGCCATTTCACTGAGTCCCCACTCGTGATGGCCTGCTCGAAGCTAGTTGGGTCATCATCCTCCATGATGCAATCCTCACTACCACCATCAATGAGAAAACCATAGTATCTCTCAGGTGGACGAGAAACCCTACTAGATCAGCGGAGAGGCTGGGGTTCGTCGGGAGCTACTGAATCCTCTGGTTCCACTAAATCTTCAGTTTGAGTTTGTGTTGCTGGAATTTCTTCCAGTTCTACCTCATCGCCACTAATTTCTTTTGCAAGAAATTCCTTTTCCAAAAAGGTTGCATGGCGAGAAACAAACACTTTTTGTTCCTCTGTATGGTAGAAAAGATATCCATGTGAATGTTTGGGATATCCCACAAACTTGCATAGAACTGACCGTGCCTCGAGTTTGTCCGGATTTTGCCTTTTGACATAGGCCGGGCAACCCCATATCTTAACTCGTTTAAGACATGGTCTCTTCCCACTCCATATCTCATATGGTGTGGTAGGTACAGATTTAGATGGAACTTGATTCAATAGGTATGCTGCTGTCTCCAGTGCATGACCCCAGAAGGAAATAGGTAACTCAGCTGTACTCATCATAGAGCGCACCATATCTAATAGGGTGCGGTTCCTCCGCTCCGATACACCGTTGTGCTGTGGTGTATATGGAGGAGTTAGCTGAGAGAGAATCCCATTCTCTTTTAGGAAGTCCAGGAATTCATTGCTCAAGTATTCACCTCCCCGATCTGATCGAAGGATTTTAATACTTTTTCCGGTTTGGTTCTCGACTTCTTGTTTATATTCTCTAAATTTCTCAAAAGCTTCTGATTTGTGTTTCATCAGGAACACATATCCGAATCTAGAGAGATCGTCAGTGAATGTAATGAAGTACGAAGAACCATCCCTGGCATGTGTAGACATGGGACCACATACATCACTATGTATCAGTCCTAAGAGTTCGGTAACTCTTTCTCCGTGTCCCGTAAACGGAGTCTTGGTCATCTTGCCTTTGAGACATGACTGGCAAGTGTCATAAGATGAAAATTCAAACGGATTTAAATATCCATCTTTATGCAACTTAGCTAGTCGTGTCGCATTGATGTGACCCAGTCTACAATGCCACAAGAAGGATTCCTTGAGTTTAGAACTCTTCCTCTTGTGTGTGTTTGTTATGCTCAGGACTGTTGATTGGTTTAGAACATAAATGCCATTGCATAACGTGCCTGATCCAACCAACTTTTGGTTATGGAAAATGTTCATAACATTGTCCTGTAATACAAAATTATATCCCTCTTTACTTAATAAAGAAACCGATATAATGTTGCATATCAGGTTCGGCATGTAATAGCATTCGTTCAGAACCAATGTATTACCTGTTGGTAATACAAGGTGATATTCCCCGACAGTCTTAGCTGCAACAATTGCACCATTTCCAACTCTAATGTCTTTATCACCTTCTCCAAGTTCTCTACCTTTCCTAAGCCCATGTAACTGATTACATATATGGGATCCTGACCCGGTATCCAATACCCAGGACGTAGAGCAAATGGAGAAACAGTTCTCAGTAACGAACACACCCGAAGAAAATGCATCAACATGTACTTTCTTCATTCGGGTGGCATGGGAATCCTGGTATTCCCCTATATCCTGTTCAGTCCTATAACTCTTATAGGAAAGAACGGAACCAACGTTCCCCAGCACAGTATAACATGCGGGTTCGGTCAATACATCCATATTATTATCTTTATTAAGGCATGAAATGGTCGCTACCTGGAGAGAGAGAGAAGAAAACACTTTAGCGTAAGCTCGTGCAAGATCAGATTGGTTATTATCTTATCTAATCAGGATGGCTCCCACTGCTTTTTATCAAATCTTCCTCCAAACCCTAAAAGGAAAGACTAGCCGGGATTAATTACACACTACAGGTTCGCCAATCTTTCAGCCAGGCCAGTGTCGGTACTTTGAGGGAGGTCCCCCGTGCTTTCGCACGAACCTAATTAATGTAAACCTCGTTTTCCCAGAGGCGTAACCCCGTTGACACCTTTCTAGACACCTACTTGATCGGCTAATTGCGATGTGTAAAACTCTCCCAGGAGTAACTCTTACTCGCAGCGGGTATCGGGATCCAACTATCTCATAGAAGGTATGCAATCTCATTGCAAATTTCAACACTTGAAATTCCCGATAATATTTTGCCCCTAGTATCCTATGACCTTGACAAAGGCCAACAAATCACAGGATGCTAGTCAAGTTCAACCCGTCATTTCTTGATTGAATCAAACCCACCCGCACGACCCTTGACAAAGGCCAACAAGGTCGTACGACTACCCTGAAACAATCTGCATCATATGCATAAACAGATAAGCACTATTCAGCTACCGCACACTACGCCTTGACAAAGGCCAACAAACGCAGCACGAATACTAAACAGTCTTTATCTGAAATGACGGAGGGCTACGCAGGTTTTTCATAAAAACCATGAGCGTAATGAACTTGATATCGTTGTAGAATCAAATGATGTTTTGAAATGGAGTGATTTTGAGGCTTTTCTAGTTTTCTAAAGGAGTCACTCCCGGTGAAGGGATCTCGGTCCTTTCCTCGTCGAATGAGGTGCGGGATATATCATATATATCGCTGTGCAAAGCAAAAACGCAAAAAGCAGTCAAAAGCAAACCGAGTGTGTAGCATCTGCCAGTTATTGCTAAAGGAGTCACTCCCGGTGAAGGGATCTCGGTCCTTTCCTCATCGAATAAGGTGCAGGGTATATCATATATACCACTATGCAAAGCAAGAACTGTAGCTACCTGTTTTGTTTAAAATCTGATTCTACAACATCTTAGGTTTCTTATCTTTCATTAATCACATTAATGAAGTCCCATCATTTAAATACCTAAACATCACAGATAGATATAACGTACACTTATGCCATCCGTATTCGCCTCGATGTCCCCTCGTGCACCGTTAGGTTAGGTAACTAACGACAGAGCAGGGCAGGGCTAGCGCGGGTGTAAAACATAAGTAACGTTTATATAATATATCATATATACTATATACTAAATCCATCACAGAATCACATCACAGATATGGCAGCAGAATAATCATATGAAATATTGGATATACTAGGACGTCCGTGTTTTCAATACGAGCCAGTATAAAACACGGATTCCACGGTCGTGATGAATAGCCAATCCCACACCCCTAGACCTCTACGAGAGCGGCAAGCAACCCTGCCAATTCTAGGGTTAGGAGACCCGGACTCGACTCCTCGAGTTGGTCTCCCACTGGACCCCAGAACCCGGTTACTTGTGCTCCCCTCCTTGGGTCTATCCTAATGCGGAAAAGTAAATATACAACGGGTGACAACTTCCGCTACCTGGAAGCGTCCCAAATAAAAGAATATTACATACAAGTTTTTACATGAATGAAAATGAAAAACACTCATCTCACATAAAAACCCCCGGCTATTCAAACACGACGATCCAATATAACATATCCAGCAACACATGACATCACATGTCATCAACGTAAGTAAGTATGCATACCCCAATTGTCGTTGACGTATAGCAACGAAACCGGCGATATGAACATACTACACTTACGGTCACAGAAAAGAAAGTGTAAAACTACAACAATTGGAATCCGCAACCTCTTTAGACATCACATGCCTAACAGTTATAAACCCCGCATTTTAGTCCCATCATCGAAAACTCTTTTCGATATCTTGTGAAACTAAACTGCTAGATCTATAACATTCATCCAGTTATCTCATAACTGTTTGTGAATTCCAATTATTGTATCCAATTCCGGATAAATAGAATATATTAAACTTTCCGATCGAACATTCGAACACCCAAGTTTTCCCGACACCGATCAACACATGAAATAGGTTCAAAGACATTCACTTCATGCCTCAGTACCAACGGTCCAGCCGTAGAAGGGTCAAGCCAACGCCTCACATGTGGCACGCCGTACTGCCCCAAACCCGAAGGTTCAAAGGGCAGTTCAAGACGGTCACATAATCGAGTTAAGGTTTGTTGTCTTCTAGAGGGACCATCGCGTTACTTGCACTACTTCGAACGTCTTTTAACCACAGAAAAGTCCAACACTTGGAATTTTTCGGCAGGGGAAAACCTGGGTATTTATATCCGGTCGAACTCTTTAACATATTCTACAGTTATCTGGAAAAACACAAAAGACGAAATTTGATAATCCGATCGAAATACTGATTCCCAATAGTACCCCAGAATACTCTTCTGTAAAGTCACAATAAAAATATCCCAGAAAACACAGCATAGAATTATATGAGTTACTGTGAAGAAAAAATTACACAAAGGAACAGTACGGCCGCGGAAGCGCCGCACATGCCTAGCATGTGCCGCCCTTCCGCGGTGGAAAAGTTGAGTTAGCCCCTCGTATTTCACAGTAATTCTAATAACACCCTGCTTGATTTTCTACATATTTTTAATTGACAAAAATCCGAATTTTTAGAAAAAGTCCAGAGAGCATTTTTAGGTTTTGGATTTCGGTTCGATCGGGTTTCAAACGTCGTCGGGACTTCGCCTAAGGCTCTAGCTAGGCTTTGATACCACTGTAGGGTTACTAGGCATCCTAATGAAGTCTTTCAAGGCATCGACCATGCCAATTTTAAAATTTATGGAAGCCGAGAAACCCTAACATGGATCGTTTACTAGAATTCTAGGCGAAACTAAAAGCTAGTTAACACTTAACTACTAGGATACGGATATACAACCTTTGTAGATCCGGATTTCCGCCTCCTTAGCTCCACGTGGTCATGTCCTCGCTGTCCATCATGAATCCTCGACTCGATCATCGGCTTCATCGGGAAAATAAGCGGAATAGGTCTCGGCTTTGTGTCAAAGACGATCTACGTCGAGGTTGCACAAACTCAAGCTCCGACTTCACAAACTTGTGAAACTTGTGAAGTAAACACCCAAAAAAACTTGGAAAGAGATAGAGGGTGAAGAAATAGGAGGTGGGTTCACTTTAGATTTGGAATTCTCTCACTAAAACTCAAGTTGCCATTGGAGGAGCAAGCTTGAAGAAGAAGAAGAAGATGAGCTCAAGAAAAGATTATGATAAGTCTTATGATAAAATAAATTTAAATCAAATACTTATCATAACTTGAACTAGGGTTAAGTGTAGAGAATTAACCATGGTCACTTGGATGGGTTAGGGTTAAGCATGAAGATAAGGATGGTTGCTAAAGTCAAAGCTTCATGAAGCTTCAACAAATGACAAAGAAAGCCACCATTCTCATCTTATTCTTTTCCAAATAAATAAATAAATAAATAAATGAATATGCAAAACCCTAATTATCAAATTAACCATGGATTAATTCTATACACTTAACATAATGATCAAGTATCATCAAACATGATACAAAAAAGTGCACGAAAGCATATCACATATACAATGTGCATCAAGTGAGAAAAATCCGTTTAAAGTGAACCAATACTAGTTAATGCAATGCAATATATCAAATATATAATTATGCATTAAATCATTAAATCAACATTTGATTCAATGATCCGGTCATGTCGCACATAACCGACTAGTATTCAATGCATCGATTTATCGAATCAATGATTCGATAACTAGGTCATATCGAATATAACCAATCGAAAAATATATCGCGAGAATGAAATGCGGTATCACATACACGCATTATTCTCGGTCCCGCACATATCTCATATGCGCTCCTATTTCGTTTCGCTTGAGCCAGGAAACCTCTGTGTAGGACTCTAAAGACTCGTCAATATGCCGGTAGCAGATGATGATCATATCAAGCACCCACAAGCCGCAAGCGGTCTGCTAAACGTAACGGCCACCCGGGTATTAAGCGATCAGAAGATCGACGAGCTAGCCCGCTCACACTCCTGCGAATCCGACCAGTAACACTTACCATACAGTCAAGTCTCTTCGTCAGATACGTCGCATATCAAGTCTAGGGGTGGTAAACGTCAGACCCCAATAACCCGATAAGTCGTGCCGATGTGAGGCTCGTAACGGGTCGAGAAACTACTGGTAACACTTACCAGCAAATCTCTGATCAGCCCTGGCCAGGGACTTCCCTGTTACGGCCAATCGAGCACAGCGCAACATCAACCCCCAATACCGGGAGAGACGAAACCCCTCCTATCGCTCATTGCCTCCATGTGACTCGGGACTGTACCCAAAGACCACCGTTTTGCACGCCCTCATGGACGTGGTAAGGTGGAGATCAAAGCACAGTGGGAATCACACAAGACTCTATGACGATCTCGGGTCTACAGACTAACCTGTACAAGTGTCACCTGAGAACTGCCATCTGACGTGAGGTATAATACCATCTGGGAGTTCTCGGCGAGTCCGTCCAGTGTACCCAGTCTCCACTGAGCACCCGTATACCATCTCTGATGTCAAACACCAATGGATATGGGATCATCCATCGCCCATCACATGGGTCGAGAAGCGTATACGCTAGTCTACTCTGGTATATCGATGCCCCGTCTCGATACACCCACGACTAGGGACCTTGAAGGATGTACTTATGGACTACCATGTCCCCACTAGTATGATCTGCATCATAGCCCAGGTAGTCAAGTACAAATCCTAAGGGCTTTACCAACATGTAACTATAAGACAGTATAAAGAGACTAGTGTACATGTTAAGATAAATAGCAACCAGATAGCATACTATCATGTCGAGCAAGAAAGTCATCTCTATATATGTCCAAGCATCCAATATAATATACATCATCTGTACAATACTGGCCTCTAGGGCATACATACAACTAACAGTATCATCAAACATGATACAATCAAGTGCACAAAAATATATCACATATACTACTTGTGCACATCAAGTGAGAAAATCAATCTTAAGTGAACAAATACTAGTTAATGTAAAGTAATATATCAAATATATAATTATACATCAAATCATTAAATCAACACTTGATTTAACGATCCGGTCATATCGCATATAACCGACTAATATCAAGTGTATCAATGTATCGAATCAACACTTGATCCGGTAACCCGGCTATATCTCATATAACCGTCCAATGATACAAATCGCGAGAATAGAATACAGTATCACATACTGGTATTATTCTCGGTCCCGCACATATCTCATATGCGCTCCTATTTCGTTTCGCTTGAGTCAGGAAACCTCTGTGTAGGACTCTCAAGACTCGTCAATACGCCGGCAGCAGGTGATGATCATATCAAACACCCACAAGCCGCAAGCGGTCTGCTAAACGTAACGGCCACCCGGGTATTGAGCGATCAGAAGATCGACAGGCAAGCCCGCTCACACTCCTGTGAATCCAACCAGTAACACTTACCGTACAGTCCGGTCTCGTCGTCTGATATGTCGCATATCTCGCCTAGGGGTGGTAAACGTCAGACCCCAATAGCTCGATAAGTCGTGTCGATATGAGGTCTATAACCGTTCGACAAACTACTGGTAACACTTACCAGTAAATCTCAGCAACCCTGGCCAGGGATTTCCGGTTATAGCCAATCGAACACAGCGCAACATCAACTCCCTATACCGGGAGAGACGAATCCCCTCCTATCGCTCATTGCCTTCATGTGATTCGGGACTGTACCCAAAAACCACCGTTTTGCACGCCCTCTTAGACGTGGTAAGGTGGAAATCAAAGCACAGTGGGAATCACACAAGACTCTATGACGATCTCGGGTCTACAGACTAACCTGTACCAGTGTCACCAGAGAACTGCCATCTGACGTAAGGTATAATACCATCTGGGAGTTCTCGGCGAGTCCGTCCAGTGTACCCAGTCTCCACTGAGCACCCGTATATCATCTCTGATGTCAAACACCAATGGATATGGGATCATCCATCGCCCATCTATATGGGTCGAGAAGCTACACGCTACTCTATTCTGGTATATCGATGCCCCGTCTCGATACACCCACGACTAGGGACCTTGAAGGATGTACTTATGGACTACCATGTCCCCACTAGTATGATCCGCATCATAGTCCAGATAGTCAAGTACACATCCTAAGGGCTTTACCAACATGTAACAGAGAGACAATCAGTGTACACGTTAAGGCAAAGAGTAACAAGATAGCATACTATCATGTCGAGCAAGAAAGTCCACCCTATAAATATCCAAGCATCCACTACAATATACATCCTATGTATAGTAATGGCCTCTAGGGCATACATATAACCAACAAATACTGTAAACTAACATGTTTAAAATTTTTGATCGACTAAATTTTCCGAAATGGGCTTTAAGCACAACTGTAGCACTCAAAAACATCTGGGCCCAAAAATAATATACCAGAAACCCTATTTCCATGTCAGTAAACCACTGTAGAAATTTGGTACGGTTTGGCCACAAAACGGCAGCTGTTCCGCGGCCAAAACGTGGTTTTGGCCGCTAAACCTCCGCGCTACAGTAATATCAGCCAACCAAATTTTCACAGAATGCATAAAAAACCCTGCACGTATTTTTCCAATATACCAAATAATTTTTAGAGCAAGAAAAAATTCGACAGAAAGTGCGACATGGAAATGTGGTTTTTGGAAAATCCGAATCGATCGAACTTGTAAACACGTTAGAGCAAGATAGACTAGGTTAATGGCGTGGCTCTGATACCAGTGTAAGTGCACGGCGGCGCCCCGGCCTTCAATCCGACACCGGAATGCGGAAACGAAACTTTTCAAAAACGAAGAAACCGGCACCACCGCGCACTAAAATCCCGGATCGGGCCATTAACCTAACTCTAGCAAACAAGAATAAGAGTAGAGAAGCTATACCAAGAGATCCGTGTCCTTCGGTCTTCGCCTCCACTCCGATCTCCTCACGGAATCTCCGGTCGTCGCCTCCTTGTCGAAACGGGCACCACATCGCCGGGTTCTTTTACGGGCTCCCACCTCTGGACCGAGGCAACTCGGGCACGAAGTTGGCGAGCCGACGTGCCCAACGGGTGATGTAGATGAAGTGTAGAATGGTTGTCTCTTAGTGGTGTGTGAAGTTGCCATGATGGAGGTGAGGAAGGAACTTTGAAATGGAGCTTTTGAACTTTGATACAAAAATGAGATGAACATTTTTCCCATACCAAAAATGAACTCTCCCTCCTCCCCTCTAAAGTGGCCGGCCCCTATATCATCAAAATGGTGGAGGGAAATAATCAAAACCAAGAAGGAAGGTGAGTGTAGGAAAAACAAAGGGGTGACCACATCCAAAAGTGATGATAGCAAAGTCATTTCCATTTCAAATCCATTCTAATCTCATTAATGCTAAAGAGTTGATTCAAAAAGAATATCATGATGCTAAAACCCATCATAAAGCCACATATATAAATAACCCCTCCATAAAAGATAATTTGCACACTTGCAAATTAGCCCCTCCATCAGAAAAATCCGGCCGAGAAGGAACAAAGGAAAACGGCCGAAACCGGAAAACAAACTGGCAATTTCAGAAAACTGATCCCGTAATAAATTACAGGAAAACCCCGCTACTGTATATACTTACCCGCATTTGTATTCCCACTGAATACAAATGTAAAGAGACAAAATCTACACGGTACAATACTAGGATCCGGCTTAAACCAAAGCCCGCTAGTATTATCCGTCCGATCACGATCCGTGCAATACCGCACGTGTCTGATCGAACCCTGCCATATCTCCATACGACCTCTACAGCGTTTTGCCCGAAACTTGAGAAACTGGTCTGTGGGGGACTCTAAAGACTCGTCAATACTTTGGCTGTGGATTTAACCACTAGCACGTCAGAGGTATTAGCCTATACGTGACGGGCTACCGGGTATTGACCAAAAGGGACGTCTGTGAGCGAACTCATGCTGACACCCTACTGAGCCTGTCAGTGACAATATCCGTACAGTCCGGTCCGTTCGTCTATGAGCATCGCATGGCGGGCCTAGGGGGTTGGTAAAAGTCAGACCCCCAAAAGCGGTACAAGTCATGTCGGAGTGTAGCCCAGAACACCCTGAGATACTACTGGAATACCTACCAGCAAATCTCCTGCCTTGGCCAAGGACTTTCATGTACTGGCTCTCCTAGACACTGCGCGACCTCACCCCCAATACCGGGAGAGACGAACCCCTGCAGATCCGCTCACTGCCTCCATGTGGCTCGGGACTGTACCCAACTAAAACCTGTTTGCACGTCTTCTTTGAGCGTGATAGGGTAGTAATCAAAGCACAGTGGGAACTCACACGAGACAAATGACGATCTCAGGTCGATGAACTAACCTGTACACATGTCACCAGGGAACTGCTATCTGATGTATGGTATAATCCCAACTAGTAGGTTCCCGACGAGTCCTATCCGGTGTACTCATAACCCAATGAGCACCTGTATACATCTTAGGTGAACCAACTGACACCAGTGGCTTGTGAGACCGGCCACCGCCCCTCGTCGGGGTCTCGACTGTATACACTAGTCTACTCTGGAGTATCGATGCCCTGTCTCGAAACTCCCTCGACTAGGGACCTTTTAAGGATTTGCTTATAGACCCCCAGCTCCCACGTATATGATCGCCCTCATACTGCTGGTAGTCAAGCAAGAATCCTAGGGGCTCTATCAACGTGCAATAGTGATCAGTAAGGTCACCTGAAGCAGTACACGATGATAAAGAAAAACCAAATAGCATACTATCATCTTGAGTAAGACTGTCCTACTGGGACATGTCCTCCCTCAATCATTGCAATCACGTGCCTGTGATCCAATAATTGACTCTGAGGGCACTATCTCCAACACTCTGTGGTTATTTGTAAGCTCATGGCATATGTAACTTTCTCTAATGTCTTGTGTTGGAAAATCTAGGACCGTTTTGCTATAATTCAAGCAATTCGATAATGTGCGATGCGGATTTATCCGACTTTCATTTTGGTGTTTCGTACGTTTAACAGCCATAGGATTGATATCGCTGCACACGTTTAGCTCGCTAAGCTAACACATGGTAGCTTGTGGGAGTCGATTCGTTGGTTTGGCATTTATGTCCGCGTGTTATCTTAAAGTTTACTAATCTCACTTGTTTTGGTTTATACGATGATAGGATCACTTGCGGGGACTTCGGACGCAGCTAGGAAGGGGAAGGAGGTGATCGAATTCATTTAGCTTGAAATCGTCCGGTGAGTAGATTTAACTTCTACGGGGGAATCGCCTGTATGGCGTTAAGCGCTGATAGCTAGATTCAAGTGATATAACCTTGTGCGATATGCTTATATATATTGTGATTGTGCATGAGTATCATATTGTGCATCCTATTACTTGTTGTACATTTACATATTATTAATAGGGCACTGCACCATTACTAACGGTTCATATTGCACGAGTACTAAATTATACGCCACACACACCCCGTTGGTAATTGCCATGTCACGCACACTATAGAAATTGTCATGAATAACTTTATTGTACCACACTCGTAATTAACAGTTAGACATTGTTCATTGTACTAGTACGCATCATGTTAGCAGCATACATACATTGCTATAGTGTCATATCTCATATGATGTTTTCATGAGTAGTGCCATATCTCATATGATATTTTCATAAGATTTCAGTTTTGTGGATTTAGGAAACCGCAAAGTACATTTTGAAAACTTAAAATATTTAAAAAGTGCTATTTTCCCTTGATATGATATTTCGTGTCCACAATGAGTTTTCTCGGTTCTGAGCTATGTGATACCCGATTCGAGGAGTGAAGAGGAACCGTCTGCGGGTACGTGGTCGACCCGGTAAGGTACCCCGGGGTAAGAAGATCGTGGAGTAGATGATGAGCATGGTGGGGGGAGCACTGCCTAGCGATGACTGTATGGAAACTCGGCGGATATCCGGAGGATACCGTTCGGAGTTATATGATGAGATGGATATGAGGGCCAATCGGCGCCTGAGATATTGGGATTTTGGGTGTCGTTGATGGACACCAGATTTTTATGATAATGATTTATTGAGGATGACTCTATTTTATCCCACACTCAGGATTTATTATGTCACGACCCGAAATTTAGTTCGTGATCGACACTTAAATCACGTCATGTCTAAAGGCGTAACGTAAATTAAGTAAGCTGAAACCCAGAAATCTAAACCTTTTAAAGAAAATAAAAGAGGTGAAGTTTCGAAATAAAGGTATGATGAAATCAAATATTTTCTTAAATGCATAGATAATGGAACATGAAAAATGCAACTAGATTTTACTAGTTAAAAAATATGTTTCGTCTTTTAAAAATCTGGGCAGCACCTCCCTTATATATTTTGATCCAAAACCACATATACATGATAATATAAAAGGCATCCCCAAGCGGGAACCAGCTCTTCGCCAATCGGCGGAATCACAACCACGCAAGTCAAAATATATGTATATGATGCCCAACGGCGAAGATCAACACAAGAATTAAGAATAAAGCAAGACATCAACCTACCAAGCGAACATATAACCCATCGCTCTATGTCTCGCAACCACAAGTCTCTTCTAAGTCTTACCACTTATACAAATACTAGTTTCTGATTGATGGAGTTGACTAGATACAACAAGAATAATAAATACAAGAGTGGGACGATCCAATATGTACCACCTACCAAAGCAAATCACCCGAAAGCAAGATGTGCCAACGATACCACTACTGATCCATGCGGTCAAACCTGCAAGAACTGTGGCACAACGGGGGTGAGTTGCCAACTCGTGAGTAGAAAACATCAGCAGGTAGAAATCGAATAAAACAACGACTTCCTAGGTCAACTATATCATAAAGGTAATACTATGATATCTAGGGTGACCGTATCTGCATATATGCCAACAATATAATCAATGCCTGTATGCATGTGGATATCATCCACGTGTCCGTCAATGACAAAACAACATGAAAACATATGTATGTAAATATGAGGATATCAACTACGTGTGACTATCAACGACAACTCATATTATGAAAACGCATATCTGTATGTATGAGGATATCAACTACGTGTGTCTATCAATGATACATCAAAATTATGGAACCTGAGTGTCCAACACCGACACTCGAAACATCATGAAAAACCTGTGTCCAACATCGACACGTAAATCCTCAAACCTCAGGCGCCGTATCCTCAGATCGGCCCTCATATCTATCTCATCTCAGGCGCTGCATACTCTGATCGGCCCTCATATCTATCTCAAGACTCCGGTCGGTATCCTCCGGATAACCGACGAGTCCAAATACTATCACCGGTAGGTAGTGCTCCCTCTACCAGGCTCATCGTCAACACCACGAAAATCATTTCTTGCCCCGGGGTACCATACCGGGTCCACTATATACCCGCAGATGGTGCCTACCGCTAATCGAATCGGGTTTCTAACACAAGTCTCAGAACTGAGAAAACTCATGGTTGGCGTCTCGAAATATCATATCAAGAGAAACCGAGTTTTTAAAACAATACATACTTTCTTTTGAAATATAACCACGGTTCTTAAATCTAGAATCTCATGAAAACAGCATCTCAACGCGTATAATCATAAAGCATGATGTATGCAAACATAGAACAGAAATGTGAGCATATCAAGTATATCATGCGACATAGTATAGTGATGTGAACATAGCAAGTATATCATGCAACATAGCAAAATGATGTGAGCATAGCAATATATCATGCAACATAGCATAGTGATCTGAGCATAGCAATATATCATGCAACATAGCATAGTGATGTGAGCATAGCAATATATCATAGCATGATATAGCAACTCTACTGTGTAAGTAACATAGCAATTATCGATGAAGAAAGTGTGTGAGCCGGCAAATCTGTGTAAGTGTAACATACGCATCATCGATAATGGAGTAGGTGTATTAGCACAGGTATATATATAATGAAATGAGAATATCATGAACGTAGCAGCAAGTAAATCATAAGCGCAATTCTAATAGGTACACGTATCTTATCCAACATCTACGTAAAGGCTAACTAAGCGGTGTAGACAGGGATTAAATATTTATAACCAATCCGAGTCGGTGAATCTGTCAATTGGCATCCAGCCTCACAACATCACGTACGGCACAATCCATCGTACGGCGTCCTCTAATCAAGGGTATGGATCAATCATCAAGTAAAACTCATCACGTACGGTAATCTATCGTACGGCGACATTAAACAATTAGGGATTCTATAAACCTATACAACAATGAGGGTACGGATCTAAGTCTCATACATATATCACTCATTATTATCATAATTATATCAAAATATCTCGTTTTACCGATCTAATAACACATCCATCTCAATCTTATCATATTCATTGATCTCATGTCATATCCTTATACATCTCATTTTATATCTCATCGTATACTCTTTTCATCACATCAATATCCCATCAAGTCATCTTACATATACATTCTATCTCATTAATCTCATGTCGTAATTATCGGTCTCAATCATGCTACTCTAAATCTCATACTTATTCTCTTCCATTACATATATATATCGTGATTCACATTCACGTTTCACATCCTTATATATCAATTTGAGACATCATTTCTATCATATCATGTCACACTAAACCATACACTACAACCTTAAGTCGTGGTATATCTTGTCTCCTACAATTCTTTAACCATATCCATAAGTTCCTAACATGGTTTTCTTAACCATATTCTATATATATCGGTTTCCATTATAATTGCGGGGGTGCTATACGCCATCCATCCGACTTCTCCCATAGATATAAATACTCACCTGCGGAACTCCTTGTTCAGCCGTAGTCGATGTGCTTCGTCGTCTCGGAATCTACGCGAAGGTACCTACAAATCAACACATATCTCTACGTTATGAAAACCAAATCCAGAAAACCGATACGGCACACGGTGCGCTCATAGGTTAGAACCTATAACCTATGCATGCAAAAACAACCAAACAACCTTTCTCGTTGACGTACAAATATCAAACGACCAAATCTCATAACTAATATCAAAACCAAGAATTCCAAAATACGGAAAACATAACCCAAAACCATCCCAATATGCTCCCAGATTTTGGCTCATTTAATTTGGAACAAAAAGAAAAATACAGTAGCTATGTTATAAGGTATGTGAGCTACAGCCAAAACCCCAACACCAAATCTGCTACAGTAACCGACCTAACGGCTACAGTAACCGCCAGGGCTGGCCCCACCTTGGAATTTGGTCCTCGTCTTCTCGTGGTGGTCTCCTATTGGTCTAAATAGGTTAATGTATATTTTTTATTTTTTTATAAAGGTCCCGGATTACTCCAGATTCCCTGTAGATCTCAAAAAATGTCATAAAACCGACACGGGAAGTTTCTAAGTTCGTATTTTGGTTTCTATTCCGTGTCCTAGGCGATAAAATTATCACTAGGGTCTTGTAAACAGCCACTAAACATCACAAGTCCACACAATCATCCAAACCCTCTCTTGAAATTTCCAAACATCGCTAATCTATATCGATTTAACTCTAAACTACTATAGGGTGCTAGGAAACTAAAAATATAAACTAGAAGTGTAGGAATTATCTCGTTTGGCAACTCAAGATTTTTCTTGAGTTGCTCAAAGTCTTCAAAATCCAATTTTGAAAGGTCCAAAGTGTTAAGGATGAAGTTGTGCATCTTTTTAATGAAGGGAGTATAGGATTTTGGTGAAGGGTTGGAGATGAAACATGAGGATAGAGGAGGTGGAGGAAGAGATGAAGAAGGAGATGAAGATGATGAAGGGAAATAATGAGGTTAAAGTCTCTCTCTCTCTCTCTCACCCTCACTCTCTTATATGGCATGCCATGCCACATGGGTCCCCCTCTCTCTCCTCCCCCCTCTCTCTCCTCAATTATACTCTTTTATCTTTTCTTTTTCTTTTCTTTTTCCCTCACTCAATTAAAACCAAACACATAGTACAAATAAAATGAAACAACATGCAAAAAAATGCAACATGTCATGGTGCACTAACCATGGAAAAATATAGAAACACGGATTTGGCCTAATCGCGATTAGTAGTGCACTAATCAATTTTTATTTAAACTGCATATAATTAATTATAAAAATACCAAATCCAATAAATATATTTTTAAATGAATAAATCATTTTAATCTCCAATTATTTCATAAATATTGGTATATATTTATACCATTTTACGAAAACCCCAAATTCGCAAATCGGGTGGCTTTCGCGAAATATATTATTTTAATATTAAATTCCAAAAATAATATTTTATATTTTCTGAAATGTTACAATCTTCCCCCCTTAAATAAATTCGGTCCCCGAATTTAAATTTAAACCCCAAAATGTTAAAACATTTCAATAATCAGTTCAAATCAACGGGGCTCCGAAATCATGGAAGATACAGAAATACCACAGCGCATCGTGTGCGCCTGAAAACGAGTATGAAACTCAAAATCGAACCCCGTTAAGCGTCACGCAATCATCGGAGTTACAATGGAGATACAGATCTCAAAGTCCACTACTGAAATCCAATATACACTAGTCGAATACTATAATATGTATATAGTACGCATCCTTGGAAAATCTCCTAAAACTGAATAAACACATGCAAAATATTTTCTGAATCGCCGTGTGATGTGTAACTCATGGCACAAGTGACGAACGCTCATTTGTAAAGTAATAAATATACGTTCATATGTGTTTTGCTCAAATATACGTTCCGCCGTTTTGAAATATCCCAAAAGGTTTTCCTTTATAAACGTTCGTGTCGCTCACGGACACATAGGAAATAGCGAGACTATAGCTCCTTTTTGAAAATCTCTTGGTAAACCTTTTATGCATGCAAAGTACTCAGGTACCGTCCTCAGATCATTCCTGTTTGGCTACTACATAATATAGTGCCCATCATAAAAACAAGGTGCTCAAGAGCAAAATCAGCATCAAAAGGCGTATCCAACATCACGTGCGTCTGGTGCGCACGGAAATCAAAGCCAAATACAAGTGCTATGAATGTGCACAAAACCAAACTAAGTGCAACGGGTGTGCACGAAAGCATTTGTCCAGTGCAACAGATGTGCACGACAATAATATCAAGTGCATCTATAGTGCACAAAATCACATCTCAAATCATGCGCCCAACATGCGCGAAAATCCAAATCAAGTGCATCCGTCATGCACGAATAAAATCTAAATCAAGTGCATCCAACATGCACGAATAAAATCTAACTCAAGTGCATCCGATGTGCACAAAATCCAATACCAAGTGCCTAATATGTGCAAAAATCCAACCCAAGCGCGTCAGGTCCGTCTAAAGCATCTAATGCAGTAGCATACACGAAAATGAACGTCAAGTGCAACGCGCAGAAAAACATAAATCTGGTGAAAACAATGCTCAAGGAAATAAATCGGGTGCAACCAATGTACGGAGTATAAATCTAGTGCAGCCAATGCATGAAATACCAATCCGGTGCATCCAGTGCACGAAATACCAATTTGGTGCAACAATGAACGGAAACTCATCAATAACTCAAATGCGTATAAAAAGCAATACCGAGTGTACCAAGGTGTATAAAATCATAAACATGTGCAACTGCGTGCACAAAACACGTATCAATGCACTGCAAGCCTATGTGAGCCGTACCGAGTGCAAAAATTAAATCGAGTGCGTACCACATGCACAAAAATCAAATCAACCGTATGAAATCCACGAATTCATAACCACATGCAGTTAAGGCACAAAACCGATATCAAGTGCAATAGATATGCACAAATCGCAAACCGATGTAGCGGTGTATAAACATAAATCAAGTGCAATAACTGTGTATAAAAGAAATATCCAATAGGTGCAGCCATGGTGCACGAACCCATAAATCATGAAACCCAATCATCGAAACTCAATTCAAGCGATAAAAGTGTGATACTCGGATCACAAAACATAAATTGCAACAAATGACATTGAGGTACACCTCCTACAATGTCGAAAAATATGTCGGTGCACCCAAAACTGGCGGAGCAAGAACATCCGCTTTCCTCCTACTCACGATCTGGCGTCCTCTGTCTCTAGGTCCTCATTTTCTCTGTGGATTACTAATATCGCAATCCATCAGCTCGTCAGCCCGGTCAGGTGTGCTAACGGAAACGATTCCTCTCTAGCACTCCACTGGTCATTTCTCGGCCAATTAGCATGACCACTCGTAAAGCAGCACGTCACTGGCGTCGGCCTCTGGCCCTCTGAATACACATGACACATCTGATCCTCGGTGCAACTCTTATCGCAGCAGTGTCCTGGAAGGCAGCTGCTTAAGGTCTCTTCTGATCTCGCCTATGTAGAACTGTACGGAGGCTGGTACTCTTGCATAATCTTTCTCGTTTTCTGGACATTTGCATTCTCAGCACAACATTTCCTCGGGAACTGGCCGTATCCCAATGCCTCTGTATACATATTAGATCTCTAATCTCAGCGGGGAGTAACAAAAGTTGTCAACATCTCGGACAAACTTCTTATTCCTCTCGTCTTTATTATCGTCCACTTCGACGTCACGTCTTGCTATCTGCGTACCGCAATTGTTCTCAGCTACAGTCAATCCGGAGTCTCTCACACAGACTCAAAACTATGAACTCAGTATCTTCATCACTCTGTAGAAGACATCTAGCCGAACACATCCTCGAGAACTCGTCCCAACCATCGAAGGAATATACTTTATTCATCCACTCTCGATCAACTCACAACGCATCTGGGTGAGGTCTTCTATCCGAAGCTGGTCAACTTACTGATCTCATATCGGATCATCCAACGAACAACGTCATCTCTGGGTCGATCTACTCTAGATTTGAGTAAGATTCTCTGCACTGGAAATGTTCAACTCGACTGGGCCTGCATCAGCGCATCAAATCAGACGAATCACCTTCGTCTCTCAACTCAACTCAAGATAGAATAGCTATCTACTGTTGCATCTCTGCCTGAAAGCTCAGTGATCTCAGCGCGTAAGCTCTGGAAGTGACATCCCATTAATCTCAGCAACAGGTGGGTCATCCATCTGCACGGTAGACAACATCACGATCTCTGAGGTAAGCTGTACATCAACAGTCCTCTCAGAACAGGCAGCCTCTAACAATGGCCTGATCATCCGGTGCAAAACCGAACACTCGCCTCAAACGAGAGGTCACAACTCAAACACCAAATCGAGACGTTCCCATGTCACCCGAAAACACGATGGTCAGTCCTCGTCCATGACGAGCTCGCCCTGACCGCATCACTAGCAGCAGCTCAATCTGCGCTCAAACCATGGTGACAGGAACCTCAAGCAGGTATCAATGAAGATAGATCAAAGGAACGAAAGGAATCAACAAGATCCAAAATGGATACATGATCATAAGGAGGAACGGAATCAATGAGAGTATGATCATGGGAACGAATAGAATCAAGACTCTCAAATGGGTGTATAATCATGGGAACGAAGAGAATCACAAATCTCAAGATATGTACATCCTAAGGTTACTTAAGTGGAGTATCGTATTGTAAGTATGCCGCGGAACATACGCACGGTACATCACTCTACTCAAGCTACCTACTCCATCAATCAAGGTCAACTTATGAAATGAAAGTTCGGGTCTAATACCCCTGTTCAAGTCTAGGTTCCATAAGGTCAAGCCGAGGTTCCGAAATAGATTACGCCCCAGACTCCACATAGTCAAACCTAGACTTGAACCAAGGTTAAACCTAACGCTCTGATACCAACTTTGTCATGACCCAAAATTTAGTTCATGACCGGCACTTAAATCACGCCACATCTAAAGGCGTAACGTAAATTAAGTAAGCCAAAGCCCAGAAATCTAAACCTTTTAAAGAAAATAAAAGAGGTGAAGTTTTGAAAAGGTATGATGAAATCAAATGTTTTCTTAAATGCATAGATAATGGAACATGAAAAATGCAAGTGGATTTTACTAGTTGAAAAACATGTTTCGTCTTTTAAAAATTTGGGCAGCACCTTCCTTGTATATTTTGATCCAAAACCACATATACATGATAATATAAAAGGCATCCCCAAGCGGGAGCTAGCTCTTCTCCAATCGGCGGAATCACAACCACGCAAGTCAAAATATATGTATACGATGCCCAAAGGAAAAGATAAACACAAGAATAAAGAATAAAGCAAGACATCAACCCACCAAGCGAACATATAACCCATCGCTCTAAGTCTCACAACAACAAGTCTTTTCTTAGTCTTATTACTTATACAAATACTAGTTTCTGATTGATGGAGTTGACTAGATACAACAGGAATAATAAATACAAGAGTGGCATGATTCAATATGTACCACCTATCAAAGCAAATCACCCAAAAGCAAGATGTGCCAACGATACCGCTATCGATCCATGTGGTCAAACCTGCAAGAACTGTGTCACAACGGGGGTGAGTTGCCAACTCGTGAGTAGAAAACATCAGCAGGTAGAAATCGAATAAAACAACGATTTCCTAGGTCAACTATATCATAAAGGTAATACTATGATATCTAGGGTGACCGTATCTGCATATATGCCAACAATATAATCAATGCCTGTATGCATGTGGATATCATCCACGTGTCCGTCAATGACACAACAACATAAAAACATATGCATGTAAATATGAGGATATCAACTACGTGTGTCTATCAACGACATAACCCATATCATGAAAACGCATATCTGCATGTATGAGGATATCAACTACGTGTATCTATCAACAACACATCAAAATCATGGAACCTGAGTGTCCAACACTGACACTCGAAACATCGTGAAAAACCCATGTCTAGCATCAACACGTAAATCCTCATACCTCAGGCACCGCATCCTCAGATAGGCCCTCATATCTATATCATCTCAGGCGCCGCATACTCTGATCGGCCCTCATATCCATCTCATGACTCCGGTCGGTATCCTCCGAATAACCGACGAGTCCAAATACTATCACCGGTAGGTAGTGCTCCCTCTTCCAGGCTCATCGTCTACACCACGAAAGTCATTTCTTGCCCCGGGTACCATACCGGGTCCACCATGTGCCCGCAGACAGTGCCTACCATTCCTCGAATCGGGTTTCTAACACAAGTCTCAGAACCGAGAAAACTCATAGTCGACGTCTCGAAATATCATATCAAAAGAAACCGGATTTTTAAAACAATACATACTTTCTTTTGAAATATAACCACGGTTCTCAAATCCAGAATTTCATGAAAATAGCATCTCAATGCGTATAATCATAAAGCATGATGTATGCAAATATAGAACAGAAATGTGAGCATATCAAGTATATCATGCGACATAGTATAGTGATGTGAACATAGTAAGTATATCATGCAACATAGCAAAATGATGTGAGCATAGCAATATATAATGCAACATAGCAGAGTGATGTGAGCATAGCAATATATCATGCAACATAGCATAGTGATGTGAGCATAGCAATATATCATAGCATGATGTAGCAACTTTACTGTATAAGTAACATAGCAATTATCGATGAAGAAAGTGTGTGAGCCGGAAAATTTGTGTAAGTGTAACATACGCATCATCCATAATGGCGTAGGTGTACTAGCACAGGTATATATATATAATGAAATGAGAATATCATGAACGTAGCAGCAAGTAAATCCTAAGCGCAATACTAATAGGTACACGTATCTAATCCAACATCTAAGTAGAGGCTAATTAAGCGGTGTAGACAGGGATTAAATATCTATAACCTATCCGAGTCGGTGAATCTGTCAATCGGCATCCAGCCTCACAACATCACGTACGGTACAATCCATCGTACGGCATCCTCTAATCAAGGGTATGGATCAATCATCAGGTAAAACTCATCACGTACGGTAATCCATCGTACGAATGCATTAAACAATTAGGGATTCTATAAACCTATACATTAATGAGGGTATGGACCTAAGTCTCGTACGGTATATCACTCATTATTATCATAATTATATCTAAATATCTCGTTTTATCGATCTCATAACACATCCATCTCAATCTTATTATATTTATTGATCTCATATCATATCCTTATACATCTCATTTCATATCTCATCATATACTCTTTCATCACATCAATATCTCACATCAAGTCATCTTACATATACATTCTATCTTATTAATCTCATGTCGTAATTATCGATCTCAATCATGCTACTCTAAATCTCATACTTATTTTCTTCCATTACATTTGTATATCGTGATTCACATTCATATTTCACATCCTTATATATCAATTCGAGACATCATTTCTATCATATCATGTCTCACTAAATCATACACTATAACCTTAAGTCGTGGTATATCTTGTCTCCTACTAATTCTTTAACCATATCCATAAGTTTCTAACATGGTTTCCTTAACCATATTCTATATATATTGGTTTCCATTATAATTGCAGGGGTGCTATACGCCATCCATCCGATTTCCCCCGGAGATATAAATCTACTCACCTGCGGAACTCCTTGTTCAGCCGTAGTCGATGTGCTTCGTCATCTCCGAATCCACGCGAAGGTACTTACAAATCAACACATATCGCCACGTTATGAAAACTAAATCCGGAAAACCGATACGGTACACGGTGCGCTCATAGGTTAGAACCTATAGCCTACGCATGCAAAAACAACCAAACAACCCTTGTCGTTGATGTACAAACAACAAACGACCATATCTCATAACTAATATCAAAACCAAGAATTCCAAAATACAGAAAACATAACCCAAAGCCATCCCAATATGCTCCTATATTTTGGCTCATGTAATCTGGGACAAAAAGAAAAATACAGTAGCTATGTTATAAGGTATGTGAGCTACAGCCAAAACCCCAACACCAAATCTGGTATAGCAACTGACCTAATGGCTACAGTAACCACCGGGGCTGGCCCCACCTTAGAATTTGGGCCTCGTCTTCTTGTGGTGGTCTCCTATTTGTCTAACTAGGTTAATGTATATTTTTGATTTTTTTATAAAGATCCCGGGTTACTTCAGATTCCCTGTAGACCTCCAAAAATGTCACAAAACCGACACGGGAAGTTTCTAAGTTCGTATTTTGGTTTCTATTCCGTGTCCTAGGCCATAAAATCATCACTAGGGTCTTATAAATAGCCACTAAACATCACAAGTCCACACAATCACCCAAACCCTCTCTTAAAATTTCCATACATCGCTAATCTATATCGATTTAACTCTAAACTACTATAGGGTGCTAGGAAACTAAAAATCTAAACTAGAAGTGTAGGAATTACCTCGTTTGGCAACTCAAGATTTTTCTTGAGTTGCTCAAAGTCTTCAAAATCCAATTTTGAAATGTCGAAAGTGTTGAGGATGAAGTTGTGCATCTTTTTAATGAAGGGAGTATAGGGTTTTGGTGAAGGGTTGGAGCTGAAACATGAGGATAGAGGAGGTGGAGGAAGAGATGAAGAAGGAGATGAAGATGATGAAGGGAAATAATGAGGTCAAAGTCTCTCTCTCTCGCTCTCACCTTCACTCTCTTATGTGGCATGCCATGCCACATGGGTCCCCCCCTCTCTCTCATCAATTATACTCTCTGATCTTTTCTTTTTCCTTTACTCAATTAAAACCAAACACATAGCACAAATAACATGAAACAACATGCAACAAAATGCAACATGTCATGGTGCACTAACCATGGAAAAATGCAGAAACACGGATTTGGCCTAACCGCGATTAGTAGTACACTAATCAATTTTTATTTAAACTGCATATAATTAATTATAAAAATGCCAAATCCAATAAATATATTTTTAAATGAATAAATCATTTTAATCTCCAATTATTTCATAAATATTGGTATATATTTATACCATTTACAAAAACCCCAAATTCGCAAATCGGGTAGTTTTCGCGAAATATATTATTTTAATATTAAATTCCAAAAATAATATTTTATATTTTCTGAAATGTTATATATTATGACATGCGCTGGTTATATAGTTGTTGTACCCGGATGTTGTACCTTAATTACGATTATGATGCATTTCATACTGTTATACATATGTCATCATGATCGCATGCTTAGAAATTATTACTTTTCATCATGCTTACGATTATTTCGTATGATGTTATTTACTACTCATGAGTTGGCAACTCAACCCCGTTGTGCCACAGTATTTTTGTAGGGTTGACCCTCAGTGTAGTCGCGGCAGGACTCTCTATTTCACCCATTCATGTGGATATCGCTATTTTAGGGGTTGTGATATTTTTGTAGGTGGGTTTTGTGCGAGTATCCACATGTTTCTACTTGTATATCTTATTTTGTATTTAGTACTCTCCATCTACCACCTGTATGTATTTGACCTAGAGACGAGACTGAGAGGTTCGATATTTGTATATTATGTGACTCTGGGTGTCGCGCTCATGTGAGCCGGCTTTTATTTTAAGTTGCGATGTTGTTTTCACTTCTTATCTACTTATTTCTTCACCTATGACGTCGTATATATCTGTTGTGGTTGTGTTCCTCCTTTAGGCGTGAATTGCTCCCAATTAGGGATGCATTTTTATATATTATGTTTTGTATCCGTTTTGGACCAGTTTTTACAAGGAAGATGCTGCCGAATTTTTAAGCAATAACTTGAGATTTTAAAAAGAGATGTGATGTTTTGAAGCTAATGTTTTACCACTCTATCTTTTCATGGTTTAGAAATCTGGTTTTTTCGGCTTACTGAATTACGTTACGCCTTTAGACATTGCGTGATTTAAGTGCCGGTCGCGTTCCTAAATTGGGTCGTGAAAAAGTTGGTATCAGAGAATTAGGTTTTACCTTTCGGAGTGTAGGATGACCCTTGGTATAATAGAGTAGGTAGCTTAATCAGAGTGACGTAGCATGTGTATGTTCCGCGGCATACTTACGACACGGTACTCTACCTAATTGATCTTATATATATTTGCTTGTAATTCCTTCTTTGATTCCATGTATTCTTATGATTCAATTTCTATGTTCTTATCAAATCCTATTTCCTTGTTCCAGCCACTATGCCGCTAAAGACTACGAGGGACCAGAGGGATGCCACTAGAGATGAGGTCAGGGCATGCTCGTCTGAGACGAGGACTGACCAGGGCGGTACTCCTATTCTTCAGGAGCAGATTGATCCACCTTCTCCAGGTCTTATTGTTAGGCTAGAGGATAGTATTCAGGATTTACATCAGATGGTTGGATTTTTGGTTGAGACGAGTCGAGCACAGAGATTAGATGTTGTTCCACCTACAATAGAGACCGTGATTGTAACCACCGCTACCGAGACTATTGCTGTATCATTATCATTGTTTTTGAGGCTGAAACTTCTGGTTTTCACCAGCACAGACACAGCAGAGGATCTATAGTCGTTCCTCGACCGGATGCCAGGATTTGCCGTTCTTTAAGATGTTCTGATGCGAGATCGGTCAAGTTTGCTAGTTTCCATCTGGAGGGTCTTTCCAGACTTGGTGCGAGTCTATGGAGAGAGGTCGAGCCGCAGGTCTTCCTCTTATGACCTGGGTTGAGTTCGTGACGGTTTTTCTTGCTCGTTTTCTTCCGCAGAGCGTTAGGGATGCCCGAGCTCACATCTTTAAGTCTTTGCGCCAGACTCCTGATATGACGGTGGCCGAGTATGATATCCATTTCACCCAGCTATCTTTATATGCTCCTAATTTGGTGGATACTGAAGAGAAGCGCGTCAAGAGATTCGTGCAAGGCCTTGATACTCAGTTGTTCCTCTTTATTGGTGCCCAGCATTTTGATACGTATGCAACAGCGATGGATGCAGCCTACTAGTAGAGGAGCGTATTTCTGAGACTTCGATCCTTCTGGGACCGAAGCGGATTCGTACTGGTATATCAGCTCAGAGGCAGTTAGGTAGACACCGCGACAGATTCTTTCCAGGTCGTGGTGGTAGTATAGGCTCGAGACGAGGTCAGTTATATAGCTCTTACCCACAGGGTCAGTAGCCATCGTCAGGATGTTTTCTGTGCGGGAGTTTGTATCACCGCATCAGAGATTGTACTGAGGGACGCCAGGACGAGGCATCAGTTCTATATGTTACCTTACCACCTTCACCTCCTCAGAGAGCATTGCCTCTTACGCTCATCGTTACTTCACGCCAGACTGATGCTCAGAGAGATCATGGTCATGGTGGTCTTGTTCAGAGGGGACGAGGTGACGGAGGTAGAGGACAGCCAGATACCGGTAGAGGACAGGCCCGAGTTTTCGCTTTGACTCCTCAGGATGCGTAGGCATCGAATGCAGTTATGACAGGTACTCTTTCGGTGTGTTCTTTCGATGCGCGCATATTGTTCGACCCGGGATCTACACACTCTTATGTTTCTACACACTTCGTATCGAGGTTGGGCCGAGATTCGTCTTTGTTAGATCAGCCGCTCGTTGTGATTACTCCTGTTGGAGAGTCTTTCATTGCCCGATATGTTTTTCGGTCGTGTACCGTTCGTATTGGAGATAGAGATTCATCCGTCAATTTGATCCTTCTTGATATGTTTGACTTTGACATTCTCCTTGGCATGGACTGGTTAGCTACTTGCTATGCGTCCATAGATTTCCGTGAGAAGGTAGTCAGGTTTTGTTTTTTGGGAGAGTCAGTTCTTGTTATGCAGGGGGACCGTAGTGCCGCCCCTCACAGTTTGATTTCTGCCATTTGCGCTAGTCGGCTCTTAAGGAAAGGATGTCGAGGATTCTTGGCATATATTCGTGATACTGGAGCCACAGAGCTCCCGTTGGACCAGGTTCCGATTGTGAGAGAGTTTCCCGATGTATTTCCTGATGAGTTACCTGGATTGCCGCCAGAGCGCAATATCGAGTTCTGCATCGAGTTGATCCCCGTCACGAGGCCTATTTCTATACTGCCTTATCGGATGGCCCTGGCAGAGCCTAAAGATCGGTTGCAGGATTTGGTTAACAGAGGACTTATTTGTCCGAGTGTTTTGCCTTGAAGAGCTCCTGTCCTGTTTGTCAAGAAGAAAGACGGCAGTATAAAATTGTGCATTGATTATCGTCAATTGAACCAAGTTACGGTGCGGAATAGGCATCCTTTATCTCGCATTGACGATTTGTTTGATCAGCTCCAGGGTGCAGGAAATTTTTCTAAGATTGATCTGAGGTCGGGTTATCATCAGTTGCGGGTCCGGAATGATGACATTCTGAAGACTGATTTTCGGACGTGCTATGGGCATTATGAGTTCTTGGTGATGTCGTTCGGGCTCACTAATGCCCTGGCAGCGTTCATGAATTTGATGAACCGGATTTTCAGGCCGTTCCTCGACCAATTCATTATTGTATTTATCGACAACATTCTGGTCTACTCCAGAAGTTGAGAGGAGCATGAACAACACTTGAAGATTACGTTGCGGACATTGAGAGAGCACCGGCTATTTGCTAAATTCTCAAAATGTGCTTTCTGGCCTGATAGTGTTGACTTCTTGGGTCATGTGATTATGAGAGACGGTATTCAAGTAGACCCGAAGAAGATCGAGGCCGTACAGCTTTGGCCCAGACCTGTTTTCGTGAAGGAGGTCTGTAGCTTCTTGGGCTTAGCCGGTTATTATCGCCGTTTCATGCAGGATTTATCTAGTATCGCTACACCGTTGACCGGACTAACCCGGAAGGGAGATCCTTTCCTTTTGACTGAGGCATGTGAGCAGAGTTTTCAGCAGTTGAAGACTCGTTTGACGACTGCACCAGTTCTATCTTTACCTTCAGGATCAGGCGGCTATGTTGTTTATTGTGATGCTTCTCGAGTGGGGCTAGCTTGTTTGTTGATGCAACATGACAGAGTTATCACTTATTCTTGTCAGCAGTTGAAGAAGCGCGAGCAGAACTATTCTACTCACGATCTAGAGATGGCCGCGGTGGTTTTTGCGCTCAAGATTTGGAGACATTACTTGTACGAAGAGTCGTGTCTGATCTTTACGAACCACAAGAGCTTAAAGTACATCTTCCAGCAGCGGGATCTGAATTTGAAGCAGCGCCGTTGGATGGAGCTTGTAAAGGACTATGATTGTGAAATCCTTTATCACCCAGGCAAGGCGAATGTGGTACCTGATGTTTTGAGTCGTAAGACTGGAGGTAGCTTGTTCCATTTGAGCGCAGTTTAGAGACAGTCTTCTATAGATTGGCAGATCTTGTGTGATAGTAAGGTACAGTTCGAGTTCACTTCCACCGGAGGGCAGCTTGCCCATGTCCGCGCCCGTCCACTTCTACTCGATCGTATCCGAGAGGCACAGTCCGACGATGCTCGTTTGTCTGAGATTATGGAGCATGTTCGGCAGGGAAGAGATTCGAAGTTAGTGATTGATGACCAGGGTATGCTACGATTTGGGACTCGTTTATGTGTACCAGATTCCGAGAGGCTGAGATGCGAGATCTTAGAGGAGGCACATCAGTCAGCATACAGTGTTCATCCAGGTTCCACCAAGATGTATCGTGATTTGAGAGATATCTACTGGTAGGAAGGGATGAAGGGAGATGTTTCTGACTTCGTTTCGAGATGCCTAACTAGCCAACAGGTCAAGGCTGAGCATTAGAGACCGACAGGTGAGTTCCAGCCTTTGCCCATTCCGGAGTGGAAATGGGAGCAGATCTCCATGGATTTCGTTATGGGTCTACCTTGGTCCATTCGAGGGTATGACTCTATTTGGGTGATTGTTGACCGGTTGACGAAAGTGGCTCACTTCCTCCCAGTGAAGACCACTTTCGGATTTGCTCAGTATGCCCGGTTGTACATTGATGAGATTGTGCATTTGCATGGTGTTCCGACATGCATTGTATCCAACAGAAGCACCCAGTTAACCAGCCGTGTTTGGCATAAATTTTAGAAAGCTTTGGGTACCCGTTTGAGTTTCAGCACCGCTTTCCATCGGCAGACTGATGGTCAGTCAGAGCGAACAATACAGACTCTCGAGGATATGCTTCGAGCGTGCATGCTTGATTTTGGTGACAGTTGGGATCGTCACTTGCCTTTGATAGAGTTCTCCTACAATAACAGTTTTCAGAAGACGATTCAGATGGCACCTTTCGAGGCCTTGTATGGGAGAAAGTGTCGATCGCCAGTGTCACGACCCGAATGTACGGAACATGACTGTCACTTAAATTACGAAACGTCTAGAGGCGTAACGTAATCTAAGTAAGCCAAAGCCCAGAAATCTAAACTATTAAATAAATAGAGTGAAGGAAAACTTGTTTTAAAGAAGTGATTTTAACCAAATAAGGCCACAGAAAACATTTTTTTAAAAGCATCAAATTTTCCCAAAAATTTCGGCAGAGTTTCCTTTGTAAATACTAGCCCTAAATGGGTACAACACAAGAATATACATAAGTGATGAATAAAGGCATCACCAAGCGGGAGCTAGCTCTTGGCCAATGGCGGAATCACAACCACGTGCAACATATATCATCATAATAGGAGATAAGCATCTGAAAACAAGAAATAGGAAAACACCACGTCGTCTCAAGTGAGCATCGACACCAGAATAGAATACATACAAGTCTCACAAGCTTACCATCTAAGTCCAAATACAACTGGTGGAAAAAAGTAGATAAGGTAGATAGAGTATACAAGATACAATAATAATACATAAGTGGGAACAAAATATCATCGCAACCCACCTACGAGCAAGACACAAGTCAAAGAAAAAGAAGTTAAATGAGGAAGTACGTCCGCCACTACTGTGCTGGCGGGTCAGACCTGCAAGATACTGTGGCACAACGGGAGTGAGTTGCCAACCCATGAGTAGTAAGTAATATCTAATAAGGCTATCGTAAGCATGCACGCAAATGCGTCACAACCTATATATACTAATATGATGCTATGCACAAGTATGAATGCAACATGAATGAATAATCAACATGAAATCATGATATATCTGGTATGAGAAGATCTGTATCTTTATCTTAGTAAAACCTTTTGTATAATAAAACTGGATTATCATCAGTGAAATCGACAGAAATCCGTGTCAAATATCGACACAAAATCCTTAAATCTCGGGCTCCGTCAGTCCGGATCGACCTATATCCTCAAATCTCATGACTATGTCGGTATCCTCCGGATATCCGCCACGTCAGACATCACCGGTAGGTAGTCTTCTCCCGCCAGGCTCATCGTCATCCCCACAAAAACACTTTCGCCCCGGGGTACCATACCGGGTCCACCATGTACCCGGGATGGTTCATCCTACTTCTCGAATCGGGTCTCGAAAACCAACAGAAATCAGGAAAACTCATGGTGGACAACACATACATCATATCACGAGAAAACCGCAACATGCATTTTTTTAAAATGATAATAGGTTTATTATATTCTTGCGGTTTTCCCCAAAATCCATAAATCTCATAAACACTGAAATCTCCAAGAAAATCACAATATATGAACATGTCGGCGATGATGAATGTCTATGGTATCAATAATATGAAATACGATGTGTGATTAGAAAACTATGTATGAATGAGGATGCCATGAGGTATGTGACTAGCAAACCTATGTATCCAATCCTGATGAGATGAATATACAACTACAAGTCTACATATCATATATGATGCAAATGATCTAATACTGATTTAAGCAAGTTCTATAGTGTTCATGGCATAGCAATTACCAAAAGTGTGTGTGTTCGCATGAATAATGCACGTGCAGCATGAACCAATGGTAATGGTGCTGGTGTCCTAGGTAATAACATCATATGTAAGAAAATGCAATGGCATGTTATGGATGATTTGAGACTACGCATATAAATACAGGAACTACTAATTATTCCTAACTATCGGGCGCCTTGTGCCATCCAGATGATCCCCCCATAGATGTGTACATCTACTCACCGGGACGTCTCGGCTAAACTGATCCAATCACGGCCTTTTTCTTTCCTTGCCGCGTCCGACGTCTCTGCAACCGATCCTATAATCGTACAAAAGTAAATAAGAATATAGATATTTAGATAGACGTGAAGTCAAGACGATACAAGGTAAATAACGTGCACTAACTAAGCGCGCATGCACTTGGTGCACAAAACGCACGCGACTTCGCCACAACCACAACTAGGGGTCGCTATGAGTAGCAATCCCCAAACCTAAAACCCAATCGTACCAATCGCGCATTCACATCACATTACATATCTTAGAAATTAGGTTGTAGATCATTCCAACCTCAAACTTAATTAAAATCTATTTATCTAAAAAAACTAGTAAGCAACAATTAACCATTTTAGTGCAAAACTAAATGTTTTAGCAAATCTAGTGGGCATAATTTACAATTAATATCTTAATTAGGCCACACAATTATTAACTAAATTTTAATCTCACCTATTTACACACTAATCATAAAATTAGTTTGCATGAACATTTAATTAGGACAATTAAAACTAAAGATTAGCAAGTTAACAACTAGATTAGATTTGGAAGTTCTTTAGAATTTAAACTACACATTGTCACCATAATCAAGTGATATAAACTTTAATTTAATCTCAAACCCTTCTCTTTAAAATCCTATTTTGCAATTAAAACCATATTAACACCTAATTAAAATTTGATTAAAGCAAATAATTAACAAAGTAACAATTGGATTAAGTTTTATACCTCTAGAATTTTGAGAATCTAACATGCTAGCTTAGCCACCCAAAATGCTATCTTTCATCAAGATCCAAGCTAGTTTATGCAAAGGAAAAATCTGGTGATAATTAACTAGAAATTAGTGTTGTATTTGTGAATTTTTTGTGACGAAAAAGAAGGTTTTAGCATGAAAAGGAGATGGAGAAAATAGGGAGCGGGATGCTGAAATTTTAGTCGAGAGAGGGAGAGAGAGAGGGGTGTGTGAGTAAGGGAGGTGACCATACCCTAAAAGAACATGCACCATACCTCAATTATACACCATGCTCTTTAGTTTATTAATTGTTTTCTTTTAATTTTATTTTCTATTTAAACTTTTTCCTAGAATTGTCTAGAAACATTGAGAGAATTTTAAAAGAAAGAACATGTAACAAAGTGAGTGTCAAGTTGTCATGGTGCACTAAACTTGTATTAACCCATTCTAATTGTAATTATCACCAATTTAGTGTATAAGTGTATGATTAAAATAAAAAAAAAATAAATAATTAAGGAAAATATTTAAGTAAACTAGCAATAAATAGGTGACTACTTAAATATCAATACTAGCAATTACATAGTTAAAATATGTATATTTAAGTCTATGTGGAAAAATAATTATATCTTGTTTTTTACGGAAAACACGTATTATCACTAATTAACACAAAATCAACCAAAACGGATTTTCGAAACGTTACCGCCAGTCTGTTGTACCGAACTCAGCGAGAGCAGGATTTTGGGACCACAGCTAGTTCAGAAGACTACGGAGAAAATCCAGTTGATTTAGGACAGGATGAGAGCAGCCCAGTGCAGGCAAAATTCTTATGCCGACCGTCGTCGTCGCAGACTTGAGTTCGCAGTAGGTGATTATGTTTTCTTACGGATTTCTCCGATGAAAGGTGTGATGAGATTCGGGAAGAAAGGGAAGCATAGTCCCAGATATGTGGGTCCTTTCGAGATCCATGAGTGAGTTGGTACCGTTGCTTATCGTTTGGCACTTCCATCCAGTTTTCCTAATGTACACCCCGTATTTCATATATTGATACTTCACAAGTACCTTCATGATCCTTCTTAATTCGGCTTATGCTATTAAAATTACTTGATTTTAAATTGGTTTTCCTTCACTCTACTACTTTTCTTGGTTTGGATTTCTGGGTTTTCGGCTTAGTTAGATTGCGTACGCCTCGAGACGTTTCGTAGTTTTAGTGCCGGTCATGTTCCGTACTTTCGGGACGTGACAAAGTTGGTATCAAAGCGTTAGGTTTTACCTTCGGAGCGTAGGATGACCCTTGGTTGATGGAATAGGTGACTAAAGTAGAGTGACGTGCCGTGGGTATGTTCCACGGCATACTTACGATACGCTACTCCACTTAAGGAGCCTTAGGATATACATTTCTTTGCTCAGTATCATATTCATTCCTGATCTAGCCTCATCGGTACCGGTTATGGTTTTGCTGCCACGATTACGGGCAGGGAGAGCTACGGCTAGAGTTGCGGTCAGCATAAGCTCGTCAAGAACGAGGACTGACCAGGGCATGATTCCGGCGACACACGATTGCAGAGATGTGTCTTTTCATTGTGTTTTCGCGCCACGAGCGTTGGGTGGATTGCTGTATGAGATTACTCTGACGTGCCGATTTGCACTAGAGGATTGAGCCGCTGATAGAGGCCAGCCAGATTTTGATGACCGTTGATATATTTCCTATTCATGATGATTGAGGCACGGTTCAGCGTGCAGACGAGTGAGCCCGTTATTGCTGCGAACGACGAGATATCGCTCGAGATGTTGGAGCTATTGCGGTACGAGTTGTACTAAGAGACGATAGAAGGTCGCTGGTCACCGAGGATGAATGACTAGGACAGGTAGTTCGTTTGCTACCCCGATGCGAGGTCACCAGATAGATTAATTCCAGTTAGAGACGACTTCACGTGGAGACGTTGAGAGTCGACTGAGACGATCGAATGTCAGAAACCTATTATTCCAAGTTTAAAGTATTCGGAAAGACATGCAGGCAATTCTATGGACCCTCTAGAAGAATGAAACCCTAACTCGACTTAATGACCGTGTGAAAGCCTTTGAACCTTAGGGTTTGCGGCAGTTCCGCGGCGCCATTAGTGAGGCTTGGGTTTGCCCTTCTACGACTGGACCATCGATGCTGTGGTACGTACTCGATACTGTTAAACTGTACCCAAGATGTTGAGCTCTTGGGGGATTATGAGATTTTGACAAATCGATCAGATGGTTCGACTTCATTCGGATGCTAGGTGGTGAGATGCATTTCTTGGGAGACTCCAGATACGAGGATAGCCGTTGAAGCTCAGTCCATGCAGCCACGACGAGACGAGTCCGAAGCAGTCGACATTAGAGAAAGTGGAGTAAGAGGTTCGTATGAGATCTTGATGAGATGACGTTCCACTCCACCGACATCAGAGATGCGATACGCATGCCGAGGCATTGTACTTAGATATACCTTCCAGAAGGAGTCGTGATGAGTATGCAGCCATTCCGGAACGAGAACAGATCTAGTAAGGGACGATGACTTCCGGACAGTTTGGCAGAGACGAGATTTGGGAGAGATTTCGACAGGACCTTTCTGGAATAAATTACGAGAAGACTTGGACCCAGGAGTGGTCATGTTATGCACACCGGCAGGCCAGAGTTCAGGATCGTCGACGAGACATGCTATGAGTGACCACGGCAGTTGGCCAGAGATTCTTGGAGGATGTGCTTGAGCGGGACTATTCCGCCATACTTGATTTTGCGTATTTTGGGCGATCTATTCGCATGATTGATTTTGATGATTGAGTTTCATGATATTTGTCTTCATGGACCATGGTTGCACCTGCTGAGTATTTACGATTTTTGCACAGCTGTTGCACTTGATATCGTTTTCGTGCCTTGGTTTCTCACGTTTATGATTTTATGGGTTTCATACAGTTGAGTTGATTTTGTGCGTATGTACGCACACAATTTGGGTTTTGCTCTCGGTATAGTTCATATATGCTTGCAGTGCAGTGTTACGTATGTTGTGCATTTAGATCCACTGGACTTCGATTTCGATTGTGATGTTCGATATTTGTTTTGTGCACCTTGTGCACCTGATTGGATTTTGCGCATGTTCGGCGCTCGATATCGGATTTCATGATTTCGTGCACGATGGATGCACCTGATTTGGATATTCGCGCATGTTGGGCACATGTTTTGAGGTGCGATTTTGGTGCACACCAGATGCACTAAATCGAGATTCTTCATGCATGTCAGATGCACCTGATTTTGCTGTCAGGCACTCACGTTGCCTATGACAGATGTTTCGTGCACACCCGATGCACTTAGATCTTGTTTCTGTGCACATGTTGGCACATATATGGATTTTGATTTCCGTGCGCACCAGATACACGGAGTATTCGTATGCATATTTTGGAATTGATTTCTTATAGAGCAGTACGTTTTTATGATATTTGCTATGTGTTTTCGTACTGAGAAGGACTAGTCAGAGGACAGTACCTGAATGTATTTTGCATGCATTGATAGCTATCGAAGGGAATTCCAAAAAGCAAGCTATAGTCTCAGTATTTATCTACGTTTCTGATATGACACGAAACATTTAAAACAAGGAAACCCTTCTAAATTGTTCCCAAAACGACGGAACGTACTTTTGAAAACAAAAGGTATATATGTATATGGTTATTTTCTTATGATAGACGTCCGCCACTGTACAGTGTTATGCGCATTGCACAGCGACTTTAAGAGATTTGACATGCATTTCCTTTAGATATTTACATATATAGATTTGATATTTACGTGTATAGTTTCGAGTTATATCATATTGGTTTTGTATTGGATTTGACATTTGTGTCTTTACCATGACTCCGATGATTGCGAGATGCTTGACGGAGTTTTGATTTGAGTTATATGCTCATTTTTCATGCGCATGCGCTGCGCTACAATTTGTTTTATGTATTTATGATTTCGGAGCCCCGACGACTTGATGGTTTTGCTTAGATGTTTTAGTTTTTGGGGGGAGTTTTAATTTAAATTCGGGGACCAAATTTCTTTAAGGGGGGAAGATTGTAACGTTTTGAAAATCGTTTCGGTGAAATTTCGGAAAATCGGTAAAATAAGGGGGTTTTCCGTAAAAAGTCAAAATACAAATATCTTTATTATAAAAATTAAATATACATATTCTAGCTATGTAATTGCTATTAATTGGTGTTTATTGAGCCACTGGTGAAATTTCAAATTTCCTGAAAATTTTTCCGAAATTAATTATTTTAATATTATTTTAAGCCGTCACTAATACATTTAATTAGGGAAAATTACAAATTGGAATGAGTTGAAACAAATTTTGTGCATCATAACACATTAAACAAAATTTTATCATGTGGTTTTTGAAATGAAATGGTTTGCCAAAACGGTTTAGAAAATATCGAAGAAAAATGGCTTAATTAGCGAAATTAGTGTTAATGGGAATTGGGGTAATACATTTATATTTTCCCAAACCCACACACCCACACCTCACCCTCTCTCCCCCTCCCCATGTGGCCGGCCCTACCTTGACAGCCCTCCCCCCCCTCTCTCTCTCCAATCACCTCTTGTTTGAAAAGAAAAGAAATGAAATGAAAGAAAGTCAAAAGGGTGTGAGCCTTGACTTTTCTCCTCACTTTCAACCCCTCCCTCTCTCTCCTCACTCCCCCAATTTCCTGGCTGAAAATCCCTTCCCCCCAACAGCAACAACCTCTCCCCCAAATCCACTCCATTTTTGCATCAAAAAATCCACAAAAATGCCTCAAAATCCCTACAAAATCAAGGCTAATTCCAATCCAATCTCTACCCATTTCCCCATGACCTATTCTAAGTTGGATCTTGGAGGGAAGTTGGTGTTTTGGAGGCTAATTTCCAAGCTAGATCTCTAAAATTGGGAGGTATAAACCTTGACCTTATATTGAAATTGTTGTTTATATTGCTTAATCTAACATAATTAAGTATTAATTTGGTTCTTGTTGCTAATTTTGAAAATTCAAGAATATGGTTTGAAGCTAATTTGGGTTTAACCATCACTATTAGGATAATCAAGTGTAGATTATCATCTTGTGGAATTGTAAAACCTAATCTAATTGCTAGTTCGCAAATTGTTAGGTTGATATTGTTATATTTAAGCTATTTTGCTAACTAGGATTTTTGGAAAATTATTAAATGCTTAGATTAAAATATAATTAAGGTTTCATGTCATTATTAATATTATAATGAGTGGTTTAATACCTTTGGTTCATGCAAAACCAAGCTTAGTTGTTGTTTTGGGCATTTCTACTTGGAATTGTTAAAATTTGTTAAAATTGCGAAACTAGAATTTTTAGTTTTATAAAAATTGATGGGATTAAAATGTGAAAATGGTTTATATGACGTAATTATGAAATTTAGTGGATATTATGGCCATTAGTTTTGTTAAAACATCAAGTTTCGAATTAAAACGGTAAATTTTTGCTTGCTAGATTTTCGGAAAAATGGCTTTTAAAGTGAGTTTGGGGTTTTTGTGAATTTTAACCTATTTTATATTATAATTAGTGTTTGTGAATGCGCAAATGAGTGTGTTTGGGTTTTCTCGATGGTTTGACGTTTGTACATCGACATCGAGGATTGGTTTGGCTATTCTTACATGCGTAGGCGATAGGTTTTGACCTATGCATGATACGCGTACCGATTTGATTTTCTTATGCCGTTTCGATTTCGAATTTGGTTTTAATGCGATACGGTGTGTTATGATATGTAGGTACCCCATGTGGACTTTGAGACGACAAGCAAGCGCGTGGCGACGTCGGCACCGGCGAGCGAGGACCAGGTGAGTAGATTTATATCTACGGGGAGAAGTCGGGTGAATAGCGTATAGCACCCCCGCAGTCCGTAGTATAGTTCATATATATATGTTTATATATGTGTTTTATGATACGAGAATGTTTATTCATGATATGATTATGTGTTCATGGATTAGCTTTGGGTTAGTTGCGAAACCCTAGAGTAGTTGTTATACCCACATACGCACACACAGACTTGCATACATTACTTTCTCGTGCGTAGATGGGGATGTGTATATATGTATATACACGTGGGTATGGGACTATGCATATATACATTCATATACACATTCATGGATGATGAGGATAGTACTTGGGATTTGAGATGAGTCGATGAGATCGGTGACATGGCAGGGTTCGTATTTGAGATACGACATGACGTTGTAGCGGGTCCTTGACGTAGTGTTTCACACACGTGCATGCATACTTAAGCGGTATCAGTAGTGTACTAGACATAGATCAGTACCCCGATCATGATATTTGATAAAGAGAATACCAGATGAATAGTATGATAAATGTGATATTGACCCGTACCCAGATTTGGGATGCCGTACGACGGATTTACGTACGAGCTATATATTGATGATTGATCCGCACTCTTGACTTGGGAATGTCTGATTATAGATATGGTATCGGATGTGATATTATTGAGGCGGGATCACCGACTAATATATATATATATATATGTATATATATTTATATATATATATATATATATGTATCGACTCAGATGTTAGGCGGTTTCCTTACCTTTAGTTAACCTGTCAGCTTAGCCCTATAGTTAGTATAGTTGGTAGACTAGATTCGACTCCTACCTATTTAAAAAGCTAACGAATCGCGGGTATTTTAAAAGACAGGTCAAGGGATTCTACGGATATTTCAAAAGACGTATCTTTTCTTAAAAACACCGTAACCCTTATTTTCAAAACACCGCGATTCGTGTTATTTTTAAAAGGCACCATTGTTTGACTTATAATTATCGTTGTGTATAGTATTCTGCTCCCGCACATTATTGCTATTCCCTCTGCATCGCATATTCATATTGTGATTTCATATGCCATTGTTGATATTATGCTGTTAGGACACCAGCACCATTACCGATGATGCGTATGTACCACGTACACTTACTTGCCGGCTCACACACATCTTCATCGGTAATTGCCATGTCACGTACACTTAGAAAATACTATTACATTGACATAGCTTGTTAGCTAATAGTTTAGACATGATATTAGTGTACTTACCTTATATGCTAGTTCAGACATTGTAGTTATTACCTGCTACTTCATGCATGTTATTATTCACTGTTATGCCGCATTCATGGATTCTCATGCCTATATTCACTGTTTACATGCTATTGAGGATTTGGATTCGGATTCGGATTTTCATGATATTTCCTGGATTTGGGGGAAAACCGCAAAAACATTTATAATCTTCTTTTCTCTCTCTTTTAAATGAAAAGTGCGGTTTTTCCATGATGTATGAGTCGTCCACCATGAGTTTGCTGATGGATTTCGAGACCCGATTCGAGGAGTTGGATGAACCGTTTCGAGTACATGGTAGGCCCGGTGCGGTACCCCGGGGCGAGAAGGCCGTGTTGTTGACGTTGAGCCTGGCAGGGGAGCACTACCGACCGGTGATTTTACCCGACGCGTCGGATATCCGGAGGATACCGTCGTGGTCTTGAGATTGATGGTAGGGGCCGGTCAGGACTGACGGCGCCCTAGATAGTGATATTGAGGTACTGAGATTTGATGATACAGGCCAGTCCGGATAGCCGGATCCTCGGATTTTTGAGACATTGGGATTTATGTTTTGTGTCGATGCTAGACACTGTTTCTGCTGATTTCATTTATGATACCTCGCTTTAAAAATAAAGTACTCTCACAAAGTTATGAAAGCAGTTTCTTCAGTACATGTATTCTGTTTTCATGCATTCCTACATCATCCATATGATATATTGCTATCTGAGGCACTAACACGAGCACTTGGTATTACTGTTGTTTAGTGGAATACCCTAGCCATGGTTATAGGTTGCTGGTTATATATTTGAGGATTATATATTATGATCGTATGACCTAAGATTGCGTCATACATGCGATTTCTATTCGCAGATGTTTTTCTATTCATGAGTTGGCAACTCACCCCCGTTGTGCCCCAGTTTCTTGCAGGTTTGCCGTACAGGTTTCATTACAGCTTTGCGGGCACAGTTTCGTTTGGGTGACTTGCTAGTAGGTGGGTTTATTGGTATCTTACCCATCATATTACCTTGTATAATATTATTCAGTTGTATCTAGTAAATTCCGTTAACCAAACATGTATTTATTTTTGAGATAGAGACCAGTGATGTTATTCTTTCGACCTTAGAGTCGCGCGTTATATTTCTGTGGATTTCTTGCTGTTTTGAGTTTCTTTTTGAGTTTTAATCCTCGCCCTTGGCATTGTATATTATATTTCTTGTGCGGTTGTGACCGTCGATTGACGAAGAGCTATCTCCCGCTTGGGGATGCATTTTATTGATTTCGTATACTATTCATGTTGTATCCCATTTGGGAGCCAGTATTTACAAAGGAGACTCTGCCGGAATTTTCAGGAAATATTTGATGTTTTTAAAACCGCATAATTCGGCTTATGCTATTAAAACTACTTGATTTTAAATTGGTTTTCCTTCACTCTACTACTTTTCTTGGTTTGGATTTCTGGGTTTTCGGCTTAGTTAGATTACATACGGCTCGAGACGTTTCGTAGTTTAAGTGCCGGTCATGTTCCGTACTTTCGGGACGTGACACTAGTGGGAGACCATCTCGAGGAGTCGAGACCGGGTCTCCTAACTCTAGAATTGGTAGGGTTGCTTGCCGCTCTCGTTTGGGTCTAGGGGTATGGGATTGGCTATTCATCACGACCGTGGAATCCGTGTTTTATACTGGCTTAATCTAAAACACGGAAATCCTAGTATATCCAATATTTCATATGTTTTTATTCTGCTACGATATTTTGTGATGTGATCATTGATTATATTCTGAGACGAATGCCTATATTATATATATGAGATATAATTAATATTGCTGCTTTCGTTTCATATGTGATACTTGGGAAGCATAATAAATGGGACTTCATTAATGAGATTAATGAAATAAAAGAAACCTAAAAATGTTGTAGAAACTTGTTTTAAAAACCGGTAGCTCTAGTTTTTGCTTTGCATAGCGATATTCCTTGTAGAATATCCAGCACCTTATTCGATAAGGAAAGAGCCGAGATCCCTTCACCGGGAGTGACCTCTTTAGCGAAACTAGCAGATGCTACAAACTCGGTTTGCCTTTTGATTGCTTCTATAGTTTTTGCTTTGCATAGTGGTATTTGTGAAATATCCTGCACCTTATTTGATAAGGAAAGTGCCGAGATCCCTTCACCGGGAGTGACCTCTTTAGCAAAACTAGTAAAAGCCTCAAAAACACTCCTTTTCAAAAATCACTCGATTCTACGATAATATCAAGTTCATTATGCAAAAGGTTTTCTTAAAAACCTGTCGTAGCCCTCCGTCATTTCAGATAAGTACTTCATAGTATTCGAGCTACGTTTGTTGGCCTGCGTCAAGGCGTAGTGTGCGGTAGCTATTTATGCTTATCTGCTAAAGCATATGATGCGATTTAGTTAGGGTAGTAGTTCGACTTTGTTGACCTGCGTCAAGGGTCGTACGAGTGGGTTTACTTCAATCGGGAAATGTACGGGTTGAACTTGACTAGCGGACTATGGTTTGTTGGCCTGCGTCAAGGTCATAGGACGCTAGGGGTAAAATATTATCGGGAATTTCAAGTGTTGAAATTTGCAATGAGATTGCATACCTTCTATGAGATTGTTGGATCCCGATACCTACTGCGAGTAAGAGTTACTCCTGATAGAGTTTTACACATTACAATTAGCCGATCAAGTAGGTGTCTAGAAAGGTGTTAACGGGGTTACGCCCGAGGGAAAACGAGATTTATTTTAATTAGGTCCGTGCGAAAGCATGGGGAACCTCCCTCAAAGTACCGGCACTAGCCTGGCTGAAAGATTGGCGAACTTGTATGGTGTAATTAATCCCGACTAGTCTTTCCTTTTAGGGTTTGAAGGAAGATTTGACTAAAACAGTTGGAGCCATCCTGATTAAATAAATCTATAACCAATCTAATCTTGCAAGAGCATACGCTGAGTGTTTTCTTCTCTCTCTCTCCAGGTAGCGATCATGTCACGCCTTAAGCAAGATAATAATACGGATGTATTGACCGAACCCGCTTGTTATACTAAGCTGGGGAACGTTGGTCCCGCTTCAACTTATAATTGTTATAAGACCGAGCAGGAAATAGGGGAATACCAGGATTCCCGTGCCACCTAAACGAAGAAAGTGCATGCTGATGCATCTTCATCGGGTATGTTCATTACCGAGAACTATTTCTCAGTATCCTGTACGTCCTGGGTATGAGATACCGGATCAGGATCCCGCATATATAATATGATACATGGGCTACAGATAGATAGAAAACTGAGAAAGGGTGATAAGTTTTAAGAGTTGGAAATGGTGCAAGTGTTGCAGCCAAGTTTGTTGGCAGTTATCATCCTGTATTACCAAATACATTGATTCTGAACGAATGTTATTAGATACCGAACCTGATATACAATATCATATCAGTCTCTTTATTAAGTAAAGAAGGATATAATTTTGTATTGTTGGATAATGTTTTGAACATTTCCTATATCAAGAGTTAATCTATTTATCTAAAAGCATATACGTTCTAAATCAAACTACAGTTCATAACGTACAAAACGCACACAAGAGGAAGAGTTTATAAATGAGTGAATCCTTCTTAAGGCATTGTAGACTGGGTCATATCAATGCGACCAGACTAGCTAAGTTACATAAAGATGCATATTTAAATTAGTTTGAATTTACATTTTGTGATACTTTCCTGTCATGCCACAAAGATAAGATGACCAAAGCTCCGTTTATTGGAAACAGAGAAAGAGTTAGTGAACTCTTGGGATTGATACATGGTGATGTATGAAGGCCCCATATCTACACATGCCAGGACTGGCTTTTTGTACTTCATTACATTCACTGATGATCTCTTAAGATTCGGACATATGTTCCTATTAAAACATAAGTCTGAACCTTTTGAGATATTCAAAGAATATAAGTTAGAAGTAGAGAACCAAAGACGGGTATAAGTATTATGTCCTATGATGAGATCAGGGAGGAGAATACTTGAGCATGGAATTCCTGGACTATTCTAAAGGAGAATGAGATTCTCTCTCAACATTACTCCTCCGAATGCACCACAGCACGTTGTTATATCGGGGCGGAGCAAATCGCACCCTATGTGATATGGTGTGCTCTATGATGAGTACTACTGAGTTGCCTATTTCATTTTGGGGGTTATGCACTTGAGAAGTTGCATACCTATTGAATAGGGTTCTATCCAAATCAGAAGACTACCACTCTATATGAGATATGGTATGGGAAGAGCCCACCTCTTAAGAAAGTTAAGATTTGGGGTTGTCCGGCCTATGTCTAAAAGTAAAATCCGGACAAGATCGAGACAAGGTCAGTTCTGTAGAAGTTTGTTGGATATCCCAAGCATTAGCAAGGGAATATCTTCTACCACACAGGGGAGCTAAAGGCGTTTTGTTTCTCAGCATGCCATCTTTGGGAAAGGGAATTTCTTGTGAAGAAATTAGTGGTCATGAGGTAGAACTGGAAGGAGTTTTAGCTATACAAACTACAGCTGACGATTTGGTAGAATTGGAGGATTCAATAGTTCCCGACGAACCTCAGCCTCTCCGCCGATCTGGTAGGGTTCCTCATCTACCTGAGAGATACTTCGGTTTTCTCAATGACATTGGGAGATAGGATTGCATCATGAGATGATGACTCAACTAGTTTTGAGCAGGCCATCATGAGTGGGGACTCTGTGAGGATGGCTAGATGCTAAGGGATCTGAGATGGAATCCATATACACCAACAAAGTATGGACTTTGGTTGCTATATCTGAAGGGTTAAATCCCCATCAGGAGCAAGTAGATCTTGAGAAGATTACTTGGTGTACATGGAAAAGTTAAGACTTTCAAAGCTAAGGCTTGTTTCAAAAGTTTTTCGTCATCGACCAGGTGTGGATAATGAAGAAACCTTTTCTAGTCCCTATGCTTAAGTCCACCCGGATCATACTTGTCATTGCTACATACCATGACTACGATATCTGGAGGTTGGGTGTCATGACTGCATTTCTAAATAGTGATTTAGAATAGAGAGTCTATAAGTACACAACCAGAGGGCTTCGTAAACAGTGGGTGCAGCGAAAACATGTGTAAGTGCTTTACGGGTTAAAGCAGGCATCACGGAGTTAGAACGTCTGTTTTGATGTAGTAGTCAAAGAGTTTGACTTCATCAAAATGATAGATGAACCTTGTATATATAAAAAGGTAGTAGGGAGTATGGTGATGATCCTCGCATTGTACGTGGATGACAAACTCTTGATAGGAAAGGAGTTTCCTACCCTACACTCAGTCAATCTCCTCTTATCATATAGATTCTGCATATAGGATCAAGGTGATACCTCCTAAATCCTGGGTTTTGGATCTATGAGATAGATCTAAGTGGATGTTAGGATTCTCACTGGGTGTAGTGAGATGGTATCAATCGATCCTGGGGAGAATCACTGGATAGCTTGCAGGGTGCTAAGCTCGACTGAATGTCAGTCACAGGCATTGTCTTTACTCTCAGTGAAGGGACGGTATGTTGGAAGTGTTGGAGATAGTGACCTCAGAGTCAATTATTTGGATCACAGGCACGTGATTGCAATGATTGAGGGAGGACCTATGCCAGTAGAACAGTCTTACTCAAGATGATAGTATGCTATCTGGTTTACCTTTATCATCGTGTACTGTTTTAGGTGACCTTATAGGTCACTATTGCGCGTTGATAGAGCCCCTAGGATTCTTGCTTGACTGCCAGCAGTATGAGGGCGATCATATACGTGGGAGCTGGGGTCTATAAGCACATCCATAAAAGGTCCATAGTCGAGGGAGTTTCGAGACAGGGCATCGATACTCCAGAGTAGACTAGTGCATACAGTCGAGACCCCGACGAGGGGCGGTGGCCGGTCTCACAAGCCACTGGTGTCAGTTGGTTCACCTAAGATGTATACATGTGCTCATTGGGTTATGAGTACACCGGACAGGACTCGCCGGGAATATGCTAGTTGGTCTTATACCTGACGTCAGATAGCAGTTCCCTGGTGACATATGTACAGGTTAGTTCATCGACCTGAGATCGTTATTTGTCTCGTGTGAGTTCCCACTGTACTTTGATTACTACCCTACCACGCTCAAAGGAGTCGTGCAAACAGGTTTTAGTTGGGTACAGTCACGAGCCACATGGAGGCAGTAAGCGGATCTTCAATGGTTCGTCTCTCCCGGTATTAGGGGTGAGGTCGCGCTATGTCTAGGAGAACCATTACACGAAGTTCTTGGCCAAGGCAGGAGATTTACTGGTAGGTATTCCAGTAATAACTCAAGGTGTTCTGGGCTACACTCCGACACGACTTGTACCGCTTTTGGGGGTCTGACTTTTACCAACCCCCTAGGCCCGCCATGCGATGCTCATAGAAGAACGGACCGGACTGTACGGATATTGTCACTGACAGGCTCAGTAGGGTGTCAGGATGAGTTCGCTCATCGACGTCCTTTTTGGTCAATACCTGGTAGCCCGTTACGTATAGCTAATACCTCTGACGTGCTAGTGGTTAAATCCTCAACCAAGGTATTGACGAGTCTTTAGAGTCCCCCACAGACAGTTTCTCAAGTTTCGGGCGAAATGCTGTAGAGGTCGTATGGAGATATGGCAGGGTTCGATCTTATACGTGCGGTATTGCATGGATCATGATCGGACGGATAATACTAGCGGGCTTTGGTTTAAGCCGGATCCTAGTATTGTAAAGTGTAGATTTTGTCTCTTTGTATTTGTATTCATTCGGAATACAAATGCGGGTATATTTATACGGTCGTGGGGTTTTCCGGTAATTTATTAAGGGATCAGTTTTTTGAAGTTGCCAGTTTGCATTCCGTTTCAGCCAGTTTTCCTTTATTCCTTCACGGTCGGATTTTTGTGATGGGAGGGGCTAATTTGCATATGTGCAAATTAGCAATTATGGAGGGTTTATTTGTAAATGAGGGATTATGATGGATATAGCATCTTTGCTTTTTCTAGTGATCTTTTCTTTAGCATTAATTGATATTGGATTTGAAAAGGGTTAGATTAGAAATGGATGTGACATTATAACCTCATTATCATCATTTGTTTTATGGTTACCTCCATTCTCCTCTTGTTCTCACCTCCCTCCTCCCATTTTTGAGGCCGGCCACTATAAGGAAATGAGAGTGATTCATTTTTGAGGGTGGGGGAAAATTATGATCTCATTCTTTGCTTGCTTCAAAATTCCAAAGCTCATCTCCATAGATTTTTCCTCCACATCTTTATGGCAACTTCACAACCCCATGAGACAAACCACTCTACACTAGCCTACAGCATTCTTGGGCACGTCAACCCGCCAACTTTGTGCCTGAGTTGCCTCGGTCCAAAAGTGGGAGCCCGTAAAAGAACCCGGCGATGTGGTGCCCTTTCCGACGAGGAGATGAAGACCGGTGATTCCGCGAGGAGATCGGAGTGAAGGCCGAAGACCGAAGGACACGGATCGCTTGGTATAGCATTCTACCCTTTCTCGTATTTGCTAGCATTAGGTTAATGGCCCGATCCAGGTTTATAGTGCGCGGTAGTGCCGGTTTACAAGTTTTGTAAAAGTTTCGTTTCCGCATTTTGGCTTCGGAATGACGGCTGGGGCGCTGCCGTGCACTTACATTGGTATCAGAGCCACGCCATTAACTTAGTCTAGCTTGCTCTAACGTGTTTACAAGTTTGATCGAACGGTTTTTCCAAAAACCGCGTTTCCATGTCGTACTTTCTGTCGAATTTTTCTGTGCTCTAAAAATTATTTGGTACATTGGAAAATTACGTGCAGGGTTTTTTATGAATTCTGTGAAAATTTGGTAGGCCGATGTTACTGTTGCGCGGCGGAACCGCGGCCAAAACCACGTTTTGGCGGCGGATCCGTGGCCGTACTGTAGCTTCAGTTCACCAAATTTCTACAGTGGCTCTCTGACATGGAAATAGGGCTTTTGGTATGTTCTGTATGGGCCCAGATTTATTTTGAGTGCTACAGTTGTGCTTGGGGCCCACTCCGGAAAATTTAGTCGATCGAAAATTTTAAACATGTTAGTTCACAGTATTTACATTATATCTGCGACCATGAATGTCATTTGGTCGGTAAATCCTGTCTAACTGCTATAGCCCTTTTAGACGGATTTGCGAACGTGACATTCACGTTGATGTTCTGTGTTGTGCTGTGATATTGCGGATTGGTCGTGGGGGATAGCCTGGATGCAATGGTAGTACAGTTTGGTTGTTTATGTACATTTGATATTGTGGGGCGAGCGTCCGACATGTGGACTGCCATTACTGCCTGTTTGTATATTATTCTTTTGGGGCACGACCGGGCTAAGGTCGATGTACCCGTTATATGTATATTTTACTTTCTGTACTAGGATTACCCCAAGGAGGGGTGCACGGATAGCCGGGTTCTAGAGGGCAACGGGCCCGCATCTCATGGCGTTGAGATAGAGGGGGCTTTACTCTAGAACTGGCGGGCTATTCGCCGCACTCGTAGGGGGTATAGGTTGACCCAAGGAGGGGTGCCCAAGCTGCCGGATTCCGTGAAGTACTGGGTGGTCCATTCACGTTGCTGAAGGGGGCTGCCTCGCTTCAGGTTTTGGTGGGTAACTTTCCACGCCCGTAGGGGTCTAGGATTACATTGCATAAGTTATCCACACGTCCAGGGGAACGTCGGGTTTCAGTAGCGGCTCTGTGAAACCCGGGGATCCCAAATATCTGTATTGTTCTGTGATGCTTATTACATTTCTGTGATGTTGCATTTTATCACGTCTTGAGCGAATATTATATATTGATATATATACTAGTAGATGTTGTATATGTTTTGCATCCGCGCTAGTCCAGTCCCCACTCTGTCGTTAGTTAAGTAACCTAACGGGTGATGACGGGACCCAGTGGCGAATGCGGATGGCATATACGTACATCATTATTTTCTTTCTTTGTGGTGTGATCAATTGATGGGACTGCGTTGATTCGGATCAATGCAAGCTAAATAAACCTATTCTGATGTTGTTGGAACATTTTTCAAAAAGCTGTTATTGCAAGGGCGTTCTCTTTTGTTTTGCACAGTGGTATTCGGTTATGAATATCCAGCACCTCAGTCGACGAGGCAAGGGCTGAGATCCCTTCACCGGGAGTGACCCCTTGGACAGAAGTTTGCATCAGGGCAATAACTTCACTATAGTCGTTTACTTTTGCTTTGCATCGTGGTATTCGGTTGGAATATCCTGCACCTCATTCTACGGGGAAAGAGCCGAGATCCCTTCACCGGGAGTGACCTCTTTAGCAAAGGTTTTCGTCACTATATTTTTATAAAAGCTATCCAGTTCCTTCAACGATATCAAGTTCATTACGTTAATGGTTTTTCGCCAAAAACCATCCGTAGCCCTCTGTTATTTCAGTTGAATGTTCGGTAGTATTCAAGCTATGTATTTTGACCTACGCCAAGGCATAGTGATTGGTAGCTACCAGATATTTATCTGTTGCATAGATAGATGCGTTAGTTTGGGACAGTCGTACTACTATTTTGGCCTTATGTACGGGTGGCTTCAAATTAACCTGGACAATGGCGGGTAGAACTTGACATGTGACTTATGATATTTTGGCCTACGTCAAGGTCATAAGAGCATGGAGCAAAAATCACATCGAGAGTTTCTAAAGAAACTGAAACTTGCTAGATATGCGCATACCTTCTGGAGTGTGATAACGTGAGCGGATTCCGTCACGTTATCATGCGATGATAGTTGGATCCCGATTCCCACTGATGAGTTGGTTTACTCCTCGGGTGATCCCGACTAATTCTTCTTTCAGGTTTGGAGAAGAATTTGACGTTACAGTGGGAAGTTTACTGATTATATAAAGTGACAACCATTCTGATCTAGGTTAGAGTGCACACTGAGTGTTTCTTTTCTCTCTCTCTTTGGCAGCGACCATGGCCCGACCTTAGACTATGACTCAGTAACCAAAATTAACCGAACTTTCTTAAACACTAGCTTTTGGATTGTCAAAGTTGCATAACTCATTGCCACTCCTACTTTTACTCTTTTCTCCAGAACACCCCGTATTACTACGAACGTCCACTTCCATTGGATAAAACCATCGTATGGCTATATACGAACTTGAAGGAATTTATTCGAGGATGGTTTCCGGTTCTGGAGAAAACGAATAGGACTATTCAGTTGTCCTTTCCTTTTACCTTCTCTCAGGTTGCGAGTGCTCCTTGGATTAGGAGATAGTACACCCGTTACGCCTATTGGATAGTCTTCTTCCAAACCTTAGGCTGGTGCCGAACGGTAGGGAATGAAGAAAGCCGATTAGCCTAAGTGTGGTGTACAGAAGGTATTAAGTTAAGACAAATAAAGGGATTAGAAGGAGGGCAAAGTAAATTGCGACTGCTATTCACGACCAAGCCAAGTATTTCATTACCACTCCCACTTCACCTTTGTATTTCTCCAGGACACTCCGTATCACTACGAAGATCCACAGTTTATTGGATATTCCATCGTATGGTTATATACGAACTCGAAAGGAACTTGTTCCAGTTCGGGGATGGATTCAGGTGCAGGAGAAATAGGAATAAGGTTTATTCAGGTGTCTTTTATCTTTACCTTCTCTCGGCTTGCGAGTGCTCCTAGGATTAGGACAGTACACCAATTATGCTTATTGGATAGTCTTCTTCCAAATCATAGGCTGGTGCCGAAAGGTAGGGAAGGAAGAAAACCATTTAGCCTAAGAGGGTGTGCAGAAGGTAATGACTAAAGACACATAAAGGGATTTGAAGAGATGGCAAAGAAATATACGGTTACAGTTGTGAATCTGATAATGGAAGAGGTATTACTAGGAATACCCGAAAACCCCTACGAAACATTTAAATTTTTCAGTTTCACTGTGTACTGTTAAAAGAAAACTGATTTTCCAATTAGTCCTTGCTCCAGGGTATGTATTTACCAGGTTTGATTCTCACATCTGTTTGGTTTTACAGAAGATGAGTGGGAGTAAGTTATTGGGAATTAGGTGATCATCCTCATTATATCGGAATTCGTTGTAATTAGTGATATTTGAGGAAATCGCCTGGGCTGTTTGCCGGACGGCAAATATTTGGTTTTGAATATCCGTTATTATGCACCAATTTCAAATTGATATATCTGTACATCTATTTTTATAGAGTGAGATATTCCTTTTTGAAATTATGTCCATGATATTTACCTATATCAGTGGATAGTTAGGTAAGGAGCATTAAACAGCGGTGTAATTCTTCTTAACCATAAGTACAGTCTTCAACCTACGACACACAGGGAGTGAGTTATTACACTCAAGGGACTTGTACAAAGTATTGTATATTGTCCAGTGTCCATTAGGACAGAGGGGTTGGTCCTCGTACTATATTCGGTTTACTTATGATTTCTCTGGTTCTTAGACAAGTGTTTCGTAGAAACACAAGGTCAAAGTTTTGAGAAGTTATAGGTATATAAATAAAGTAGAGGACCAGGTATTGCAAGTATCAGGTTCTTCAAGGTGATCGAAGATGTAGATACTTGTGTATGGTATTCAGTTGATAGTAATGATTAAGAGAACTTGCTTCTCTTTCAGGTTACTCATAATTGGAAGCATTCCTAAGTTGAGTAACGCTGATCGGCCTCCTTCCATTTAGTTGACATGCACTGGAGACAGCTGCATGATTTGAATCTGGTTCAATTAAATCAGTGCCTCTGTTTCTGTATTGGATATAGAACAGTTCATATCTTAACGATGTTAAGGTATGGGGAGTTGTCCGGCTTATGCTTAAAACCAGACTCCGGATAACTCGAGGCACGTTTCTATAATGGCTGTTTATGGGTTAACCCAGGCTATGACGAGGGTTGACTTTCTACCATCTGGAAGATCAATATTGATATTGTTCTAGACTCGCCACAGTTTTAATAAAAATGAATTTTTTCAGAAAACAGTAGTGGGAGTATGGTAGAACTGGAAGTGATTCCAGAACCGCAAATGATTACTGAAAATTTGATAAGAACCTAAAGATTCAATCTGGTTTGACATTCCATTGGCCACTCCGCAGATATGGTGGGTAACCTCAGGCACTCGAGTGGTACTTCGGTATGCTCAAAGACGGTGACAGGGAGGTTCTTGTTTACCCAGACTTGACACTACTGTTGTTCCAGGCTATGAGACCCGGCAGGAGGATGAGTATAGCATCGTTCTAAACTAGTTTTAGAAGTGCACGTGTATATGACTCTGCCAGAGGGTTGTCGTAGTCAGTGGGAGCAGCGGAAGCATAGTGGACAAGTGGCTTATGTCTATTCATAGACTTAAGCAGATATAGCGGAGATAGATCATCTATTTCTAATGTGACAGTCATAAATTTGACTTCATCAGAATAGAAGATGGATCTGTTAAGAAGGTAGTAGGGTGTGATGTCCTGTTATTTGGATGACATACACAGAGTAGGAAGTGAAACTCCTATACTACGGTCGGTTATACTTTGGTTGTCACACAGTGGTTTCTCCACATAAGGATATAGATATAATATCGGACATTCTGGTTACTGGATCTATGGTTTTAGATCTAGATTTAGGAAGTGTCCCAATCTGGGTACTTAGACAGCATTCTAAAGGTGTTTTAGAATGGACGACTCCTGGCACAGTAGTATACCTGCAGGTGATGGAGTCATCCTCTCTAAAGGTGTCTTACAGACTAAAGGGGAGAGGGATGTGCATGATTGGCAGATCACTTGCTTAGGCAATTGAGTCAATCATGAGATGTCAAGTACCACACCAGATGTTGTTTTTGCAGTAGGTGCAATAAGTTAATATTAATCCTATCCTGGAGAAACGTTTGGAAGCAGTTTTAGAACATAAGTACATGTTCTAGAGATATGATAACGGCAGCCACATTCGGGAGACAGTAATCATTCCAGGCTTCTAAGGTGACTTGGATGACAGAGTGACTGTCAGAGTTATAATTTTTCTTCTAACGAGGGGCAGTATTTTGGACAGGTGGTCCAGGCGGATACTGAGGGAGGAATGGCGCAGGATACTGATTAAGTTCAGTTGACGATACAGTCTGAGAAGTTTGGATTTGGAGTTCATTTATGAACTAGGTCCCATCAGATATCCAGACATATTCTAAGACAGGTATTGCTCATTTCGGGAGATGGCTTTCTCCGCGAACTTGAGATAAAGAGAGACATAGAAAGAAACATTAGAGCGGATCCACTCACGTAGGCTATTCCTCGAACACATTAGTTTCGCAAACAGGTTTTGTGTGACTGATTAGTAGAGGAGTTGGGTGTTCGGTATCACATGGGCTGTGAGTATGCGACATCGCAATAATTAGCCTTGAGTGCAAGTGGGAGATTGTTGGAGATTGTGCCTTCAGAGTCAATTATTTGGATCACAAGCACGTGATTGCAATGATTGAGGGAGGACCTATGCCGGTAGGACAGTCTTACTCAAGATGACAGTATGCTATCTGGTTTTCCTTTATCATCGTGTACTGTTTTAGGTGACCTTACAGGTCACTATTGCGCGTTGATAGAGCCCCTGGGATTCTTGCTTGACTGCCAGCAGTATGAGGGCGATCATATACGTGGGAGCTGGGGTCTATAAGCACATCCTTAAAAGGTCCCTAGTCGAGGGAGTTTCGAGACAGGGCATCGATACTTCAGAGTAGACTAGTGTATACAGTCGAGACCCCGACGAGGGGCAGTGGCCGGTCTCACAAGCCACTGGTGTTAGTTGGTTCACCTAAGATGTATATAGGTGCTCATTGGGTTATGAGTACACCGGACAGGACTCGCCGGGAATATGCTAGTTGGTCTTATACCTGACGTCAGATGGCAGTTCTCTGGTGACATATGTACAGGTTAGTTCATCGACCTGAGATCGTCATTTGTCTCGTCAGATAGCAGTTCCCTGGGAACATGCTAGTTGATCTTCAGGGGTTCATCTCTCCCGGTATTGGGGGTGAGGTCGCGCTGTGTCTAGGAGAGCCATTACACGAAGTCCTTGGCCAAGGCAGGAGATTTACTGGTAGGTATTCCAGTAATATCTCAGGGTGTTCTGGGCTACACTCCGACACGACTTGTACCGCTTTTGGGGGTCTGACTTTTACCAACCCCTTAGGCCCGCCATGCGATGCTCATAAACGAACGGACCGGACTGTACGGATATTTTCACTGACAGGCTCAGTAGGGTGTCAGGATGAGTTCGCTCATCGACGTCCCTTTTGGTCAATACCTGGTAGCCCATTACGTATGGATAATACCTCTGACGTGCTAGTGGTTAAATGCACAACCAAGGTGTTAACGAGTCTTTAGAGTCCCCCACAGACAGTTTCTCAAGTTTCGGGCGAAACACTGTAGAGGCCGTATGGAGATATGGCAGGGTTCGATCTTATATGTGCGGTATTGCACGGATCATGATCGGACGGATAATACTGCGGGCTTTGGTTTAAACCGGATCCTAGTATTGTACAGTGTAGATTTTGTCTCTTTGCATTTGTATTCAGTCGGAATACAAATGCGGGTATGTATATACGGTCGTGGGGTTTTCCTGTAATTTATTAAGGGATCAGTTTTTTGAAGTTGCCAGTTTGCATTCCGTTTCAGCCAGTTTTCCTTTGTTCCTTCACGGCCGGATTTTTGTGATGGGAGGGGCTAATTTGCATATGTGCAAATTAGCAATTGTGGAGGGTTTATTTGTAAATGAGGGAATAAGATGGATATAGCATCTTTGCTTTTTCTAGTGATCTTTTCTTTAGCATTAATTGAGATTGGATTTGGAAAGGGTTAGATTAGAAATGGATGTGGCATTATAACCTCATTATCATCATTTGTTTTATGGTTACCTCCATTCTCCTCTTGTGCTCACCTCCCTCCTCCCATTTTTGAGGCCGGCCACTATAAGGAAATGAGAGTGATTCATTTTTGAGGGTGGGGGAAAATTATGATCTCATTCTTTGCTTGCTTCAAAATTCCAAAGCTCATCTCCATAGATTTTTCCTCTACATCTTTATGGCAACTTCACAACCCCATGAGACAAACCACTCTACACTAGCCTACAGTATTCTTGGACACGTCGACTCGCCAACTTCGTGCCCGAGTTGCCTCGGTCCAGAGGTGGGAGCCCATAAAAGAACCCGGCGATGTGGTGCCCTTTTCGACGAGGAGATAAAGACCGGTGATTCCGCGAGGAGATCGAAGTGGAGGCCGAAGACCGAAGGACACGAATCGCTCGGTATAGCATTCTACCCTTTCCCGTATTTGCTAGCATTAGGTTAATGGCCCGATCCGGGTTTATAGTGCGCGGTAGTGCCGGTTTACAAGTTTTGTAAAAGTTTCGTTTCTGCATTTTGGCCTCGGAATGACGGCCGGGGCGCTGCCGTGCACTTACAGGAAGAGTTCCAAGCTAGATACCATGGCATACTAGACATTAAAGGATGGATACATTGCTACAAAGGATGCTACCAAAGAGGCAGTCTGGATATATATAAGTTCATGAGATGAACTTCGTTCCTACCATTGTGTGACAATGGAGTTGTGGCTTAGGCCTAGGAAACCCCGTCCCATCAGTGATCCAGACATATTCTTAGGCAGTATCACCTGATCATGAAGATGGATGATCTCCAGGGAGATCGAGGTTAAGAGAGTAGACACAGAGGAGAACAGGACGGATCCACTCACAAAGGCCTATTCCCAGGAGAGACTTTTATGGGATGGTTGAGTATGAGATACTTCAACCACAGCTGATTGTTGGGTATTGGATACTACAACAGATGGCCCTAGTGCAAGTGGGAGATTGTTAATTATATGTATGCCCTAGAGGCCATTACTGTACATACAATGTATATTGTAGTGGATGCTTGGACATATATAGTGAGGACTTTCTTGCTCGACATGATAATATACTATCTGGTTGCTTTTTATCTTAACATGTACTCTAATTGTCTCTATATTACATGTTGATAAAGCCCTTAGGATGACTACTTGACTACCAGGATTATGATGCAAATCATACTAGTGGGGACAGAGTAGTCGATAAGTACATCCTTCAAATGTTCCTAGTCGAGGGTGTATCGAGACAGGGCATCAATATACCAGAGTAGACTAGCGTATAGCTTCTCAACCCATGTAGATGGGCGATGGATGATCCCATATCCATTGGTGTTTTACATCAGAGACAGTATACGGGTGCTCAGTGGAGACTGGGTACACTGGACGGACTCGCCGAGAACTCCCAAATGGTATATACCTAACGTCAGATGGCAGTTCTCTGGTGACACTGGTACAGGTTAGTCTGTAGACCCGAGATCGTCATAGAGTCTTGTGTGATTCCTACTGTGCTTTGATTTCCACCTTACCACGTTCAAGAGAACGTGCAAAACGGTGGCTTTTTGGTACAGTCCCGAATCGCATGGAGGCAATGAGCGATAGGAGAGGTTTCATCTCTCCCGGTATTGGGAGTTGATGTTGCGCTGTGCTCGATTGGCTATAACAGGAAGTCACTTGCCAAGGCTGCTTCAGAGATATACTGGTAAGTGTTATCAGTAGTTTCTCGACCCGTTATGAGCTTCATATCGACACGACTTATCGAGTTACTGGGGTCTGACGTATACCACCCCTAGACGAGATATGCGACATATGAGACGAAGAGACCGGACTGTACGGTAGTGTTACTGATTGGATTCGCAGGAGTACGAGCAGGCTTGCTTGTTGATCTTCTGATCGCTCAATACCCGGATGGCCGTTATGTTTAGCAGACCGCTTGCGGCTTGTGGGTGCTTGATATGATCATCATCTACTGCCGGCGTATTGACGAGTCTTTAGAGTCCTACACAGAGGTTTCCTGGCTCAAGCGAAACGGAGTAGGAGCACATATGTGATATGTGCGGGACCGAGATTAATACGATATGAGATGTTGTATTCTATTCTCGCGATATATGTATCGATTGGTTATATGTGATATAACCGGGTTATCGGATCAATTGTTGATTCGATAAATGGATACATTTGATATTAGTCGGTCATATGTGTTATAGCCGGATTATTAAATCAAGTGTTGATTAAATATTTGATATATTACATTACATTAACTAATATTAGCTCACTTAAGTATTCATTTTTTCTCTCACTTAATGATACATTGATATATATGTGATATATGTTAAATGTAATATTTTCTTTATACACACTTATTATATATGTGATATATATTAGTGTGTCATGCTAGGTTACATATGCAACATGTATGTATAAGACTTAAACCATGCTCGGGTTAAGCTAGGGTTTTATTTATTTTAAGTAATTCAAACAAATGGTTTTTGTCATGGTTGATATTTTGTGCAAACAAGATAACCATTGACCAAGTCTACTTGTTTGTCATGCTTGAGATATTTATTAACCCAACCCTTAACCTTAGGCTATGGTTTAGTCTCTACAAGGGTTAGGCATGATATTATCTAACCGTGGTTGCTTTTCTAACCTCATCTCTTTGCTCATCACTTCATCTTCTTCTTCCTCATTTTTGAGCTCTCTTGATTTTTGATAAGTGATGAAACCTTGTGAGAAAATGATTTCTAAAGTGATCCCACTTCCTACTTCATCATCCTCTACTACTTGCCATTTAGTATAGGGTGTTTGCTTCACTAATTCCATGGTTAGTGAAGAGATAGCTTGTGTTAGTGTCTCCTCGACGTAGATCAGCTTCGGCCTCGAAGTCTTCGAAGCAAGCATGTTCATTTCTTCAAGGGAGCCTCTCTAGAGTCCGGAGTACACGATCGCAGCGAAGAGACTACTACACAGAGCTATTGAAGTGAAGGACCGGTCTGTAAAGGTTGTATTCCTTGCTCACTTTTCATATGCGAAGTTGTTTGCTTAATATTCCGTCGGATTTCTAGTAAATGATTCTATGTTAGGGCTAGCTAGAACGGCAAAAATTTTAATTTGGCATGGAAGATGCCTCCCAAAACCTTGCTGCCATGCTAGGTAACCCTGCACTATAACCCCAAGAAAACTAGCTTGATGAGATTTTGTGGGTGTAATCCGCTGAAACCCCTCAGGAGACAAAACTCCTCCTACTAGAGACACCTAAAGGTTTAACGGCTCATTGCACGGGCTCAGTGCAATCGCGTTCCCTGCGAAAGTGAAGTTAATAATTTTTTTTTTGCTCGAGAAGAGCAAAAAGGTAAGTTTGAGGGTATTTGTTCGGCATGATTTATTACATTTTAATACCGCTCATTTTCTATCATTTTTCAAGAAACAGTGATATCTAATATGTGTCTGTTCATTAGTACAGATTACAGGTACACAGGCAAAACACTGGAGACGGTACACAACATGTACAGAAACGACGGTTTTTAACTGGAACTGCGAACTTGGCAGAATACTGATCAGATCGAATGGGTTTGCAACATATAAGAGTTGTATACAAATCATTCTTGTTTTGGTCCAACATAATCTTGTGTGAACAAGTGTGAACATGGATTTGACCATATGCATCAAGTGGGAAAAATACCATCATGGTGTTTTGCAAGTGGGTGCACAAGTGGGCATGGTAATGAGTATTTGAAAACGAGTTGATTTGAAGTGTGAATCATTGCAACTTGATCACTTTTGTTCTCTGTTCATTACTCTAGATTTCACCCATGTGTGAATTACAATAAATTGCAACTACAGAGAGATGAACAAGTGACCAGAAGACCATAGACCAAAGGTGGGCCTCAGTATCCAAAATTTGGCCACAAATTTAATCCCTTTGGCCGCAATTTGTGGCCAAGTCAAAGCCAAATTGGCTCGTGCAACTTGTGTGGGTCCCTTGTCGTCTTGTCAGTCTATTGGTATATGCAACTTCTACTTTTACAAGTTCTATAAATAGAAGATCAGTTTGTGAGAAAGGGATGTACATTTTCACTACTTATATTCACTCTTGATAAAATTGTGTAGTTCTTGTGATTTGATTGAGTTCTTTGCCTTCTTCTGGTCTTACAACTTCTATCTTTGAGCTTCCAAGATTAGATTTTGGTAATTGAACTCATTTTTCTTGTACTTGGATTCCATATCAATAAAGGCTTCATTAAGTTCAATTGTGGTTATTGTATCTTTTCTTTATTTCTTGCATTCTCTTTTATTTGCTCAGTTGTGTTTTACATGATGTGTGGGTAGTTTTCACTTAGGCAATAGTGAGGTAGGTTGATGAATGGCTTGCTTTCTAACCCCTCATTCTTAATTCTTAGCACTTTTTGAACTTCTTTTCTTAATGTATGCAATATTATTGTGTTATTGCTTGATAGGATATGTTGTTTTGAAAGGTTGCAAATCAACCTTTAATACATTTCCTATTCCTTCTTTACATATCATTTTTGTTACATTAAGAATTGAAGTAGAAAGGAGGGTAAAATTTAGCTAAGTGTAGTAAACTAGCTAGATAGGACATGTAACTATACAAGCATATGTCCTATACTTGCTAACTTCACTTAGCTCATTTTATCCTCATTTCATCTAAAAATCTTAAAAATTTCTAGTTTCTTTTGTGCTAATTTTGATATCATATCCTAAAACAATACTTTGTAATCAGTTTAGATGCGGCATGCTTTTTAAGTCAAATAGATACTAGAAATGGATGTTCAATGAAGATTGAGAGTTGGGGATAACGCCATAAGTCAATTAACTAAATCTTAACCTAAGTTTTCCGGATATATCATTTTATTCTTTACATCGCTTCATTTGTATAAAAAAAACGTGACAAACTCAACCTCAAAACCTTTGTTTCTAACTCAAAAGAACGTTGTTATATCCATTCCATGTGGATCGACCCGTACTTGCCGGACTGCGTCAACGCATCGTGCACTTGTGGTATTTTATAACTCGAGAATCATTTCATGCAAAAATTTTAATCAAAAACCGACATATCCGATATTGAACCATATCCTTTTCAAAAGCACGACATGGTGAATCTCTAACAATACTACATACACCAGGCTATCCATTGCGACAGATCCAACACAACCATAATCAACAAGCAATATCCATCACAGAACATGCAAACTTGCGAGTATCACTTCCGTAACCTAGTTTAATAGATCTGCAGCGCTTACTGATTCAATCACAGAACAATGATACGTATAGCAATTAGACGATGTTTTACCAAAAGTTATGATACACGTAACCATCACTAATCCTACGATAATCGAATACCGCACACAAATAGCCAACACTTCAATTTTCCAAAACACCGAAAATCAACTGTGCTAAAAACCGGCAAAAATTCAATGATAAAACCCACTTCGGGAGGCCGAAATAAGCTCGGATTGATATGAAACTTCGCGGAGGGCCCCGGCACAAAATTAATGTCGCACCTGGTGGGTACCCATTGTTGGATATGTATACCCTAGAGGCCTGTATTGTATAGGATGTTAGGGATATGTATGTACAAGACAATCTAGCTCAGTTATATAGTATACTATTTGTGTTGTCTTTATCTGAACATGTGTATTTATTTTTCTTACTACTTTGTATTGCTTATACATGTTGATAAAGACTCGTTACAATAGTATACTATTTTGGTTTGTCTTTATCTTAACATGTGCATATGTTATACTCGATATCGCATATCTTGGATACATGTTGATAAAGCCCGTAGGATTTTGCTTGACTACCAGCGTTATGATGGCGATCATACTTGTGGGAGCTGGGTAGTCCATAAGAACATCCTTAAAGGCCCCAAGTCCTAGGAGTATCGAGACTGGGTATCGATATTCCAGAGTAGACTTGTGTATACGTTTCTAAACCCCGACGAGGGGTGGTGGTTGGTCCTACAGCCATTGGTGTGATTACCTAATATCGTATACAGATGCTCACTTGGGGTGAGTACACTGGACGGACTCGCCGAGAACCTCTAGATGGTATTATACCTATCGTCAGATAGCAGTTCTCAGATGGCATGAGTACATATTAGTCTTTACACCTGAGATCATCATTTGTCTCGTGTGAGTTCCGACTGTACTTTGATCATTACCCTACCACGGCTCTACTGAGTCGTCCAAACAGGTTTTGGTTGGGTACAGTCCCGATCCATATGGAGGCAGTGAGTGATTTTCAGGGATTCGTCTCTTCCGGTATTAGGAGTCGATATCGCACTTTGTCCTGTTGGCCAGAACCATAAGACCTTAGCAAAGGCAGGTGAGATTTACTGATGATTAGATTGGTAGTTTCTCGGATCGTTCCTGAGCCAAATCTACATGACTTATCAGGTTATTAGGGGTCTGACGTTTACCACCCCCTAGACCCAGTATGCGATACTCTTAGATGAAGAAATAGTACTATACGGAGATTGTCACGGATAAGCTCAGTAGGGGTCCGGATAAGCTTGCTCGTCAGCCTTCCTTTTCGACAGTTACCTAGGTAGCCGTTACGTATAGCCAGTGCCACTGACATGCTTGTGGTTAAACCCACTACCAACGTACTGTCGAGTCTTTAGAGTCTCACACAGAAGATTTCCCTGGTTCAAGCGAAATGATGTAGTAGCCGAATTTTGATACGTGTAGGGTTCCGATCGAATGATAATACTAGCCGGCTTAGGATTAAGCCGAATTATTAAATCAGGTATTGATTTAATCATTTACATATACATATTTCAATATGTATATTCTAGTGTTATCCGGGATTTCGATCGGACGGTTGATAATACTAGCCGGCTTAGAATTAAGCCGGATTATTAAATCAGGTGTTGATTTAATAATTTACATATGCATATTTCGATATGAATATTCTAGTATTATGTTCTTTGTATTATTCTATCTCTTTAGGTGTTTGTAATGTGATATGAATACAGGTATGTATATATGGTAGAGTGTATTCCGTATTTATACAGAAAGACATTCTAGAAAGAGGACACCTTATCATGTATTTTCCATTTTATTTGTAAAATGGAAATGGGGTGTAAAAAAGAAAATGAGGTGTAAAGGAGAGAATGATGTGAACCATACTTGAATAGTATTGACAAATGAATTGTAAATTCATTTGTGCAAACCATTCAAGCATGGTTGTGTTATAATATTGAAAAAATGGTTTATACAAAACCATGGTTAATGTTTTTTCTCTCTTGAGTTGATTTTCTTTCTCATATTTTTGTTCTCTCTCCTCATAAGCTCTTTTCTTGAGCTCATCCTTCATCTTCCTCCCTACCCCTCTCATGTGTTGAGAAACAAGGGAGGAAGAGAGATAGAAAAATACAAGAACTACACACTATATCACTAGACACTCTAGATTAGCAACCTAGAGCCTTTAGTTGCTCCACTAGGTTTTTGAGTGGAGCTAGAGCCATAAACCATATCTCTCAGGTGGGTCATCTTCGACGGAGGAGGACCGGAGATCAAGCTCGATCACAGAGTCCCCAAGGAGCTAAGGAAGAGGGTACAAGACCGAAGGACACGGATCTTTTGGTATAACTCTCTATCACAGTAGCTAAGATCACTTAAGGTCGCTAGTTTCAATGTTTGGTTAGATTCTAGGGTGTCGTTTCTATCGCCAAGTTTTTTAACGGTCAAAGGTTTTCGTTCCGTAACGGCTGCGGTTAGTAGCCAGGGCGCTAAGAACCCCAACACCCATCCCCTTAGGCAACCCTAAGGTGGTCAGGGGGGTAGGCAGACCCGAAACTGCCTTGTAAGGCAGTGCTCGGGTCCCCACCCTCCCAAGGCCGCCTTAGGGTGTCTCAGGGGGATGGGCCCTCCTTATGTCCCTCCAGGATGTGCCCGAGGTCTCCGCGCACCTCCCCGCGGGTTCTTAGTTCAAACCGAGAGCCCGTGGAGAATCAAACATCATGATAACATGAAAAATGTTAATGGGTTTGCGGCAGTTTTTGCGGAGCAAAAACCGGCTGGATTCAGAAGTCGTATCTATCTAGTTTAGGGTGTTTGGGTGGCTCTGATAACATTGTTGGTTTCTAGTTCTCTCGCCGCTAACTCGCGGCTAATGCAGAATTCAAAAACAAAAATTTTCGTGGCACTAGAAACTAAAACCCAAGAATTGAACCAAACACCTAAACTAAAACCATAACAAGATATAAATCACAACCATTGTAGCGTCTTAATTTGTTCTAATTGGGTTGGACTCTAGCATGCTCTCAAGAGCTCCGGTTCGTATTTGCAAGCCGACCCTCCTTTGCCGAAGATGATCCATCTGAGGGAACCGATCTATGCTCCGGCTTCACCTAGTGAAGCAACCGACGCTCCAAGCTCGCTAGGAATGGAGAGTGGGGATGTAGGAATTTTCCACTATTTTTTTCTCTCAAATCTAAGCTCATGAGAGAAAATGTTGAAAGAGGAGGAGGTGAGGAAAAATAACCATGAGCAAGTGTTGAAAGAATATGAGAGAATGAATGAATAATCATATAATGAAGAATGACTTCATATTATTTTTTGCAACCATACAAATAAAAAACTCATAACAATATGTAATAAAATAATGAAGCTCATTTCTCTCTATATGTCTTCAACCATGCTCAATGCCACCTCACCCTCTACCTCATTTCATGAATATTCATAAATGAATATTCACAAATGAGGTGTCCATCTTCTAGAACAAATTTCGTATAAATACGGAATACAATCCGGTATACGTATCGAAATACATATATGCGTATCCGTATAAAAATACGAATAGCCAAAAGAGAAAATGAATAGTGAACAATAATACTAGAATATATATATATATATTAAAAATATATATACAAATTATTAAATCAAGATTTGATTTAATAATCCGGCTTAATCCTAAGCCGCTGGTATTATCAACCATCCGATTAAAGTCCGTATAACCTGTACACATATTTAATCGAACACCTGTATATACCAACATACGCTATCTATATCATATCGCCTAAACTGGGAAAACCCTTTGTGTGTAACGGCTATATGCTGACATTGGGTTTAACCGCAAGCACATCAGCAGCACAAGCTGTATGTAACGGCTACCCGAGTATTGAGCGAAAGGAAGGCCGACGAGCAAACTCATTTGTACCCCTACTGAGCATGTCTGTGACAATCTCCATACAGTCCGGTATGTTCGTCTAAGAGTATCGCATATCAGGTCTAGAGGTGGATAATGTCAGAGCCCTAATAACGCGATAATTCGAGTCGGTGTGAAACCCATCACCTACTGAGAAATTACTGATCTAAATCAGTAAATTTCGTCCACCTTGGCCATAGATTTCTGGTGATGGCTACCCATGCACAGTGCGACATCTACCCCCAATACCAAGACATACGAATCCCCGACGATCCGCTCACTGCCTCCATGTGGCTCGAGACTGTACCAAACTTAAATTTGTTTGCATGACTCCTTTGAGCCATGGTAGGATAGTAATCAAAGCACAATAGGAACTTACACGAGACAAATGACGGTCTTAGGTCGACAGACTAACCTGTACTCATGTCACCTGAGAACTGCTATTTGATAATAGGTATAATACTATCTAGCATGTTCCCGGCGAGCCGTCCAATGTAACTCATAACCTAATGAGCACCTGTATACTATCTTTGGTGACTAATCGATACCAATAGCTGGGAGACTGGCAATCGTTCCTCGTCGGGGTCAAGAAACGTATAGACTAGTCTACTCTGGAATATCGATCCCCAGTCTCGATATTCCTACGACTAGGGACATTTAAGGATTTTCTTGTAGACTGTCCAGTTCTCATAAGTATGATCGCCACAATAACCCTGCTAGTCTAGCAAGAATCATATGGGCTCTATCAACATGTAATAGTGATCTGTAATACCATATAATACATGTACATGATGATAGAGATGAACCAGATAGCATACTATCATCTTGAGTAAGACTGTTCTGCCCGTATAGGTCCTCCCTCAATCATCATAATCGCCTGCCTACGATTACAATAATTGCCTTGAGGGCACTATATCCAACAAGATGATCCACCAGAGAGAACCGATACAAGCTCCAGCTTCATCTATTGAAGCAACCGATGCCCCAAGCTCGCTTGGAATGGAGAGGGGGATGTAGGAATTTTCCACTATCCTTTTCTTTCAAATCCAAAGATCGAGAGAGCAAGTGAAGAAGAAGAAAGAGGAGGAGGTGAGAAAACTTAGCCATAAGCAAGCCTTGAAAAGCATGAGAGAGTGAATAATTGAAGAAGAATAGAATGGCTTCATATTTTTCTCACAACCACGCAAATAAAAAATCTCATTACATTTTATAATAAACTAATGAAGCCCATTTCTCTCTACATGTCTTCAACCATGCTCAATGACACCTCACCCTCCACCACATTTTATATCAATATTCACAAATTAGGTCTCCATCTTCTAAAACAAATTCCGTATAAATACGGAATACAACCCAGTATACATATTGAAATACATATACACGCATCTATATAAAATATGAATTGTCAAGAGAGAAAATGAATAGTGAACAATAACACTAGAATACATATATTAAAATATATATATATATATATATATACACCCACACAAACACACACACACACACACACACACACACACACACACACACATATATATATATTATTAAATCAAAACTTCATTTAATAATCCATCTTAATCCTAAGCCGCTAGTATTATCAACCGTGCGATTAAAGTCCGTGTAGGCTGTACACATATTTAATTGGACATATGTATGTACCAACATACATCATCTACATCATATTTCCTGAACCGGGAAAACCCTCTATGTAGGATTCTAAACACTCGTCAATACGCTGACGGTGGGTTTAACGACAAGCACGTCAGTGGCACTAGCTGTATGTAACAGCTACCCAGGTATTGAACGAAAGGAAGGCCGATGAGAAAACTCATTCGTACCCCCACTGAGCCTGTCTGTGACAATCTTCATACAGTCCGGTATGTTCATCTAAGAGTATCGCATATCGGGTCTAGAAATTGATAAAGTCAGACCCCTAATAACGCGATAATTCGTGTCGGTGTGAAGCTCATCGGCCACTGACAAACTACTGATCTAAATTAGTAAATCTCATCCACCTTGGCTAAGGATTTCTGGTGATGGCCACCCAACCACTGCACGACATCTACCCCCAATACCGGGAGAGACGAATCCCCGATTATCTGCTCAATGCCTCCAAGTGGGTCGGGACTGTACCCAACTAAAACCTATTTGTAGGACTCTTTTGAGCCGTGATAGGGTAGTAATCAAAGCACAGTATGAATTCACACAAGACAAATGACGATCTCAGGTCGACAGACTAACCTATACTCATGTCACCTAAGAACAGCTATCTAACAATAGGTATAATATCATCTAGCATGTTCCCGGCGAATCCGTCCAGTGTACCCATCTCCAGTGAGCACCTATATACTATCTTTAGTGATTAACTGACACCAATGGCTATGAGACCGTCCAGTCGGCTTCTCCACGTCAAAAAAGATCCACCCGAGAGTGCCAAAATTGAGCTTTAAACTCTAAGATGAGGTAACTAGGGTACTTGGTGTGACAAACTAAGTAGCCTAGAGTGAGTAGAGAGTGATTATTGATCTAGTAATCTCATAAACCCTAGGATTCTCAACTCATAAGACAATTAGGGTTCTTGAGAGGGAGATGAAGAAAGCTTGAGGAAAGAGAGTGTATTTGTGATAATGATAAATGAAAATGGCTCATATGAAGACTTTAAGGCAAATGAAAATATCTCACACAAATATCTCAAATTATCTCATAAATATCTAAGTCTTCATTTGCCTCAAAAGAGTCCAAAAATTCAACAGGAAGCCATGCTCAATTTTCACTAAAATACCACATAACTCCACCTCATAATTCCACCTCATTAAGCATTTAACCTAAATGCTAATACATGTAATGAGGTCTGCTCATCTAGAAGCAAACTTGAGTAATTACAAGAATACCCCTCTCATCCGTATATACATACATGTATCCGTATTCTGAGAAACACGAATACAATAAGACAAAACTAATCCAATAATCTAATACTAAGATCCGGCTTAAACCAAATCCCACTAGTATTATCCGCTTGAACGTCATACGCGCACAAGTACACGTATGTGATCGATCCCTGTCGAAAAACCATACGACCTCTACATCGTTTCGCCCGAAGCAGGGAAACCCTCTGTGTGGAACTCTAAAGACTCGACAGTACGCTGAAAGTGGGTTTAACCACAAGCACGTCAGCGGTACTAGCTGCACATAACGACTACCCAGGTATCTATCGATAAGAATGCCGATGAGCAAACTCATCCGAACTCCCCACTAGTCCGGTCTGTTCGTCTAAGAGTATAGCATATCGGGCCTAGTGGGGAGGTAAACGTCAAACCTCTAATAGCGCAATAATTCATGTCGGAGTGCAGCCAAAAACACCCTGAGAAACTATTGGAGTACCTACCAGTAAATCTCGCTTTCCCTGGCCATGGACTTTGTGTAATGGCTTTCCAAACCACAGCGCGACATCAACCCCCAACACCGGGAGAGACGAATCCTATCTAACCGCCACTGTCTCTAAGTGCTTCGGGACTGCACCCAACTACTACCTGTTTACACGACTCATGAAAGCCGTTTTAGGGTAGTAATTAGAGAAGAGTGGAAACACACTCGAGGCGAAGTAGCAGTATTAAGTCAACGGACTATGTTGTACTTATGTCACCTGGGAACTGCTACCTGACAATAGGTAAGTACCAACCAACAGTACCCCATGAATCCGTCCAGTATAACTCATAACCCAATGAGCACCTGCATACTATCTCCAGTACGACGTACTGATGGCTGTAAGACAGACCATCTCCCCTGCTAGGATAAGAAGCGTATACACTAGTCTACTCTGGAGTATCGATGCCCTGTCTCGATAATCCTACGACTAGGGACCTGTATAAGGATGTGCTTATAAACTACCCAGCCCCCACTAGTGTGACTGCCATCACAACGCTGGTAGTCAAGCAAAGATCCTAAGGGCTCTACCAATATGTTTTTGCGATACGTTAAAAGAAACATACACACATATTAAGATAGATATGAACCAAGTAGCATACTACCATATTGAGCAAGAACTTCCTCCCGGACTGCTTCTTTTGCGGCGTCACAAGCTGTGATATACTCCGCTTCTATCGTCGAGTCAGCAATGGTGTCCTGCTTAGAACTCTTCCAACATACCGCCACTACATTGAGCGTAAAGACATAACCCGACATGGACTTGGAGTCATCCTTGTCACTCTAGAAGCTGGAGTCAGTAAAGGCCTCGATCTGGAGGTCTTTTCTGCTGTACACCAAGAACATCTTCTTAGTCCTTCTTAGGTACTTGAGAATGTTTTTTACTGCTATCCAGTGCTTCTCCCCAGGATTTGACTGATACCGGCTTACTACGCTTAATGCGTAAGCAACATCTGGTCTAGTACACAATATCACATACATTATAGAGCATACCGCAAAAGTGTAGGGTATAATAGACATGTGATCCCTTTCCAAATAATTCTTGGGAGACATCTCTTTGGAGAGGATGATTCCGTGACAAGCCGGTAGATTACCGTGCTTAGAATCTTCCATACTGAATCTCTTCAGTATGGTGTCGTTGGACCTAGACTGTGAAAGACCCAACATCCTCTTAGATCTATCACAATTGATCTGGATCCCCGGAATGTAAGAGGCATCACCCAGGTCTTTCATGGAAAACCTTTGTGACAAGAATCCTTTGACAGTTTGTAGCATAGGAATGTCATTTCCTATCAAGAGAATGTCATCCACGTACATGACGAGGACTACAACAGTTCTTGCTACAATCTTACCATAAATGCATGGTTCATCTGGATTTTTGATAAAGTCAAATTCTTTAACCGTCTCATCAAAACAAATGTTCCAACTCCGCGATGCCTGCTTTAATCCATAAATGGATTTAAGCAATTTGCACACTTTCTCGCTGCTCCCACTCAGAATGAAACCCTCTGGCTGATCCATATGACACACTCTTCCAAATTCCCATTTAGAAAAGCGGTCTTTACGTCCATCTTCCAAATCTCATAATCGTGGAAGGCAGCAATGGTAAGAAGGATCCTAATGGATTTGAGCGTAGCCACTGGAGAAAAGGTTTCATCATAGTCCAAACCTGGTCTTTAAAGAAAATCTTTTGCAACAAGTCTAGCTTTATAGGTTTCAACCTGTCCATCTACACCAATCTTCTTTCTGAAGATCCATTTGGTTTTAACCCTTCTGGAGCAATGTCTAAAGTCCATACTTGGTTGGTGTACATGGACTCCATCTCAGTCCGAATTGCATCCAGATCTCGGTCCGCGTTGCATCCAGCCATTTTACCGAGTCTGTGCTCTGAACGGCTTGCTGGAAGTAAGTTGGATCATCATTATCAATGATGCAATCCTCTCTATCCCCATCTACAAGAAAACCGTAGTATCTCTCGGACGGATGAGACAGCCTACTACTCCTGTGGAGTGGCGTGGGAATGTCCTGTTCTTTTGAAACTTCTGGTTCCACCATGCTTTCAGTAATAGCTTGTGGTTCTGGAATTTCTTCAAGTTCTATTGCGCTCCCACTAGTTTCTTTTTCTAAAAATTGATTTTACAAAAAGTGGGCATGACGAGAAACTAAAACCTTTTGTTCCTCTACGTAATAGAAAAGATACCCCCTGGAGTTCTTTGGGTATCCCACAGACTTACACAGTACTGAGCGTGCCTCGAGCTTGTCTGCATGCTGCATTTTAACAAAAGCTGGACATCCCCATATCTTCAGATACTGAAGATAGGGTTTCTTCCCACTCCATATCTGATATGGTGTAGTAGGCACAGTCTTGGTAGGAATCTTGTTCAAAAGATATGCAGCTGATTCCAGTTCATAGCCCCAGAAAGATCGTGGTAACTCAGCGTTACTCATCATGGAACACACCTTATCCAATAAGGTTCGGTTTCGTCTCTCCGATACACCGTTGCGTTGTAGCGTGTATTGAGGAGTAAGCTGAGAGAGAATTCTTGTAACACCTTGAAAAGTCGTTTAGGTATTTTCCCAATAATCGGTAAATAATTGGTAATTGCTAGTATTTAGTAGCTAATGAGTCACTTATAAATTTCTGGTCGTTTAAAAAAATTTCCCTAATTTATTATTTTTAATATTATTTTAAGCTGTTAAATATACATTAAATTAGTGATAAATACAAATTTGAATGGGCTAATTACATACTTAAGAACCAAGAAAACAAAATTCTACTTTGTAATATAAATTTTTAGTATGTTATTTCCAAGTTCTAATTGGTTATAATCAAAGGAAAATTAAAATTAAATAAAATAAGCTTAAGGCTGCAATTAGGTAACTTGAGGGGGGTCTTTTTGCATGGAAATTTCTTTGCAACCTCACACACATCCTCACCCCCTCCTATTGGCCGAGCCCACCTCTGGAAACAGCAGCCCACTTCCCCCCTCCTTTTGCCTTCAACTCATGTAAAAAGAAAAGTTAAGAAAGGATTAAAATATATTAATTTGAGGTACGGGTTTTAGATGATATGGTACGGTTTGACTTTGGAAATTTCCCACAACACCACACTTCTCCCCATTCCCTTTCTCTGGCCGAAACTGCAGCCATCTCCCCCCAAATTCTCCTTCTCTTTTTCCTTGCAAAAAAACTTCACAAATTGCTTCAAAATTCAAATTAAACCTCACAATTTCAAGCCCATTCTTCATCCTTTCTCATTAGCCATTCTTGCATGGATCTTGGATGCTAGGAAGCTATCTTTGGAGGCAAATCACCATGCTAGATCCCTAGAATTAGAGGTATAATTTTAACCCAATTAATACTTATGGTTAAATTCCTTGAATGAAATTGTTTTAATGTTAATTTTAGTGCTAATTTCAATTCTAGGTTTTTAAAGAGAGTGGGTTGAGTTAGAACTAGGGTTTTAAAACACTATTATTAGGTTAATTAAGTTATTTAGTTATCTAGTTCTTACACTAACATAATCTAAGAGGTTACTTTGCTTAAGTGGGCTTCAATTTGTGTTAATCTAGGTTTTTCTTGTGTGAAATTTTGATTGTAATTGCAAGTTTATGAAATTCAAGAAAGGGTTTGATTTTTGAAAATAAGTTTTGGAAGTATTATAAATGGGTTAAATTTAGTGTTGTGGCCATCTAGTGGTTTGAGTTGGATGTTTGTGCTAGATTGTTGTTGCTTTATCGCTAATCTACGACGGTTACGCCAAACTGCAAATTTTTGTGCTTACTAGGTTTTTGATACAATTAGGAGGTGAATTAATTTTGTTATGTTGGTTATATTATTAGCATCTCCTACGATAATTAGGGTGTGTGAATGCGAATTGGGTTGATCGGGTCTTAGTTTTGACGGTTATTCTGAACAAGGATTCTGGTTAAGGTTGTTGTGATTGTCGTGTGTGTTCCGCGCACCAAGTGCACAATGTGCCTAACTTGTGAACGTTGATCCTTTCATTTTGTGACTTGGCATCATTTCAGGATATGTAATCTTATGTTTTGTGTTATGCAAATTTCAGGATCGGTCACGGAGACTTCGGACGCGGCACGAAATGGGAAAGCGGTGATTGGACCAAGCTAGCTGGGGATTTCCGGTGAGTAGATGTAAAATCTACGAGGGAAATCGTTTGGATGGCGCAAGACGCCCGGTAGTTTTAATAGTTTAAAAGACTTCTAGTGGTACTAGTATTTATGAGTATAGTGCCTAGTAATCTATTTTAATGCATTGTATGCCCTTTCATATCTATATATGCGATAGTTCATCATGTAGAACCTATTGAACCATTAAAACAAATTATGCGACACGTGTAATATATAACTTGCTTCGTTTATTATATATATCTTTGCAAACTCATCTCATAGGACACTTGTACCATTACCTTGGTATTATGCAGCACGAGCACTATTCATGCGGACACACACACCTTGGTAATTGCTATGTCACGAACACTAGATAACTTGTTTAAACCGGAAATCTAGAATAATTTCACCAAATTGGACGTGTAAACATGTACTAATACATTAAATTCCTCAAGATAAACATGAAGGATGGCTAGCCACATATACATACATCATCGCATCATATTTCATACATAGTTTCTGTTCGTACCTTGCATAGTATACACTATCATATTATAGACATCCATCATCATCGATATGCTTACACATTGTGATTCTTCTTGAGAATTCAGTATTTATGAGATTTCTGGATTTTGGAGTAAACCTCAAGAATTTATAAACTTATTATCCTTTTCTAAAAGTATGCAAGTTGCGGTTTTCTAGTGATGTATGAGTCGTCCACCATGAGTTTTCAGGATTGCTGTTGGATTTCGAGATCCGATTCGAGGAGTTGGATGAACCGTCTCGGGTACATGGTGGGCCCGGTATGGTACCCCGGGGCAAGAAGCTCGAGTTGTATTCGATGAACCTGGCAGGGGAGCATTACCTACCGGTGATATTATTTGGACTCGTCGGTTATCCGGAGGATACCGACCGGAGTCATGTGATGGATACAGGCTGATCCGTTCTGCCGGAGCCCGTGGGCCGATCCCGCAGATAATACGGATGCCTGAGATATGAGGATTTGAGATATTGATATATATTGAATTCATTGATAAAACTACAATCAAAATTTCAAAAGTTTGTTTAAGATAAAACACAGATTTTTATGTTATTTATTTCCAGATCTCGCATTTTTTTATTGCATTCATGATGCATGCATTTTATCGTACACCATCATATTAGTATATGTAGGTTGTGACATCATTATGTACATGCTTACGATAGTCTTTATAGATGTTACATATTACTCACGAGTTGGCAACTCACCCCCGTTGTGCCACAGCCTTTTTGCAGGTCCGATCCGTCAGCACTGTACCGGCGGACGCACTTCCTCCTTTTGCTTGGATTTGAGGCTTTTGCTCGTAGGTGGGTTGTGTCATTATTTTGTTTCCACCTTGTATATTCATTGTATCTAGTGTACTCCATCTACTGTATCATCTACCAGTACTGATGTATATTGATTTAGAGACGAGACGGTGAGATTTGTGGGCATGTATGTTGTTTCTTTGGGTCGAGCTCACTTAAGCCGACGTGTTACTTATTACTTGTGCCTTTTATGCTTTTTTTTGCACATTGATGATTTATATTGCGTAGGATTTGAGTCCGCCTTGGGGAGAAGAGCTAGCTCCGGCTTGGGGATGCCTTATTTCATGTTATTCATATATTCCTGTTTTGTACCCGTTTGGGGGCCAGTATTTACAAAGGAGACTCTGCCGAAATTTTTCGGAAAAATGGATGTTGCTTTTAAAAAGCTTGATGTGACTTATTTGATTAAAATCGCTTTCAATAAATTGGTTTTCCTTCACTCTACTGCTTATTTGGTTTTGATTTCTGGGTTTTGGCTTACTTAAATTACGTACGCCTCGAGACGTTTCGTAATTTAAGTGCCACTCATGCTCCGTACTTTTGGATCGTGACAAAGTTGGTATCAGAGCGATAGGTTTTACCTTTCTGAGTGTAGGATGACCTTTGGTAGATGGAGTAAGTGACTTAAGCAGGGTAACGTAGCGCGTGTATGTCCGCGGCATACTTGGGATACGGTACTCCTCCTAAGTGACTTTAGGATATACTTGCTTGAAATTCCTTCTTCGATTCCGTGTATCCTATGATTCTATTGCACTGTTCTTATTATCCTGTTTCCTATACCAGCTACTATGTCTCCGCAGGCCACGAGGACCCAGTGGGGTGCCGCCAAAGATGAGATCAGGGCAGGTCCGACCGAGACAGGGACAGACTAGGACGGTACGCCCATCCTTCAGGAGCAGGTTGATTCTCTTTCTACAGACCCTATCGCTAGGCTGGAGGCCAGTTTATAAGACTTACGACAGATGATCGGATCCTTGATAGAGATCAATCGAGCGCAGAGATCGGATATTACTCCCCTACGGTTGTTTCGAGACCGGGTCGGATTCGCACTGATATGTTAGCACCTAGGAGTGTTCGCAGAGGCCGTGGCGGATTCTTTAAGGGCCAGTTGTATCGCCTTCACCCATATGGGCAGCAGGCATCGCCAGGATGTTTTCGGTGCGGGAGTCCGTATCATCATGTCAGAAACTGTATGTTGAGACGACAGGGCGCGGTGGCAGTTCCCCACGTGATCTTACTACCTTCACCACCTCCTCAGAGAGCTCTACTTCCTACCCCCAGTGATGCTCCACGTTAGTTAGACGCCCCTAGAGGCCGTGGACACAGCGGTCCCATTCAGAGAGGACGAGGAGGCAGAGGCCGAGGCAGAAGACAGCCAGCTAGTGGTGGGGGACAGGCCCAAGTTTTCGCTTCGACTCAACAGGATGCGCAGGCGTCCAATGTAGTGGTTTCAGGTACTCTTTCAGTATGTTCTTTGACGCACACGTATTGTTCGATCCGGGGTCTACACATTCGTATGTATCTACACACTTTGCACCGATGTTGGGCCGTAAGTCATCGTCGTTAGATCTGCCGATTGGGGTTATTACTCCGGTAGGCGAGTCGTTTTTCGCTCGTTTTGTGTTTTGATTGTGTTCCGTTCGTATCGAGGAGAGGGATTCATCGGTTGATTTGATTCTCCTCGATATGTTGGACTTTGATGTTCTTCTGGGCATGGACTGGCTGGTCACTTGTTATGCATCTGTGGACTGCCGTGAGAAGGCAGTCAGATTTAGCTTTCCGGGAGAGCCAGTCCTTGTTATTCAGGGAGACCGCAGCGTCACCCTTCCCAACTTAATTTCGTCTCTTCGCGCCGGTCAGCTATTGCGGAAGGGATGTCAGGGATTCTCAGCATATGTTTGTGATACTCGAGCTGCAGAGATTCCTTTGGACCAGGTCTCGATTGTTAGTGAGTTCTCTGATGTTTTCCCTGACGAGCTGCCTAGGTTACCGCCTGAGCGCGATATTGCTTTCTGCATTGACTTGATTCCCGGCTCGGGACCTATTTCTATACCTCCTTATCGGATAGCCCCGGCGGAGCTTAGAGAGCTGAAAGATCAGTTGCAGGATTTGTTAGATAAAAGGCATATTCCACCTAGTGTATCTCCGTGGGGTGCTCATGTCCTGTTCGTCAAGAAGAAAGACGGCAGTTGCGCTTGTGCATTGATTACCACCAGCTGAACATGGTTACCGTACGGAACAGATATCCTTTACCACGTATCGATGACTTGTTTGACCAGCTTCAGGGTGCGGGATACTTTTCGAGGATTGACTTGCGATCGGTTACCATCAGTTACGGGTGCGTCAGGAAGATATTCCGAGGACAGCTTTTCGCACACGTTACGGGCACTATGAGTTTTTGGTGATGTCGTTCAGACTCCCCAATGCACCAGCCACGTTTATGGACTTGATGAACTTCATTTTCAGGATGTATCTAGATCTGTTCATCATCGTGTTTATTGACGACATTTTGGTGCATTCCCGGAGCACGAGCAGCACTTGGGGATCACATTACAGACTTTGAAGGAGCGCCAGCTGTTCGCGAAATTTTCCAAGTGCGTGTTTTGGCTTGACAACGTTGATTTCTTGGGTCACGTGATTACGAGAGATGGCATATGTGTGGACCCGAAGAAGATCGAGGCCGTTCAGCATTGGCCCAGACAGGCATCAGTTATAGAGATCCGCAGTTTCCTAGGCCTGGCTGGCTACTACCGGCGATTCGTTCAGGACTTCTCCCGTATTGCTGCACCGTTGACCGAGTTGACCCAGAAGGGAGTTTCTTTTGATTGGACCGAGGCGTGCGAGCATAGCTTCCAGCAGTTGAAGACTCGTCTGACTACTGCACCAGTGTTGTCATTGCCTTCGGGATCGGGCGGATTCATGGTTTATTGCGACGCTTCTCGAGTGGGACTGGGTTGCGTGTTGATGCAGCATGACAAGGTTATTACGTATACTTCTCGGCAGCTGAAGACACATGAACAGAACTATTCTACGCATGATTTAGAGATGGCTGCAGTGGTATTTGCACTCAAGATTTGGAGACGTTACCTATACGGTGAGTCGTGCCAGATATTTATGGACCACAAGAGCTTGAAGTACATATTTCAGCAGCGAGACCTGAATCTGAGACAGCGCCGTTGGATGGAGCTGGTAAAAGACCATAATTGCGAAATCCTTTACCATCCTGGAAAGGCGAATGTGGTGGCAGATGCTTTGATTCGGAGGCCCGGAGGTAGTTTATCTTGTTTGAGCATCGTGCAGAGGCAGTCGTCAGCAGATTGGCAGATTCTATACGACAGCCGAGTGCAGTTTGAGTTCACTCCGACAGAGGGACAGCTTGTGCATATTCGTGCACGTCCGCAGTTGCTTGACCGTATTCGAGAGGCATAACCCAGTAATGACCGTCTTTCAGAGATCATAGAGCAGGTTCGGCAGGGCAGAGTTTTCGAGTTCGTGATCGATGATCAGGGGGTACTGCGATTTGGGACTCGATTGTGCGTACCAGATTCTAAGGGACTGCGGCGTGAGATTCTTGAGGAGGCCCATAGATCGATATATAGTGTTCATCCCAGTTCCACCAAGATGTACCACGATTTGCGAGATGTTTATTGGTGGGACGGAATGAAGAGGGACATCACAGATTTCGTGTCGAGATGCCTGACTTGTCAGCAAGTCAAGGCCGAGCACCAGAGGCCGCGGGAGAGTTGCAGCCTTTGCCCATTCCGGAGTGGAAATGGGATCAGATTTCTATGGACTTCATTGTGGGTCTACCCAGGACCAGTCGAGGGTATGACTCCATTTGGGTGATCGTGGATTGATTGACGAAAGCGGCTCACTTCCTGCCAGTGAAGACCACTTTCGGTTTTGCTCAGTATGCCCAGATTTACATCGACGAGATCGTACAGTTGCATGGCGTCCCGACTTGTATTGTGTCTGACCGAAGCACCCAGTTTACCAGCCGACTATGGCAGAGACTTCAGGAGGCGTTGGGCACCCGTTTGAGTTTCAGCACAGCATTTCATCCGCACACCGACGGCCAGTCAGAGCGGACTATTCAGACTCTTGAGGACATGCTCCGAGCATGCGTTTTAGATTTCGGTGGTAGCTAGGATCATCATTTACCCTTAGTGGAGTTCTCCTACAACAACAGCTTCCAGGATACTATTCAGATGGCACCTTTCTAGGCCTTGTATGGGAGGAGATGTAGATCGCCCATCTGTTGGACAGAGCTCAGCGAGAGCAGTATTTTGGGGCCGCAGATCGTGCAGGAGACGACCAAGAAGATGCAGTTGATTCGAGATCAGATGAGAGCGGCTCAGAGCAGGCAGAAATCGTATGCGGACAGACGCCGTCACAGACTAGAATTCGCAGTTGGCAATCATGTTTTTCTGAGGGTCTCTCCAATGAAGGGCGTGATGAGGTTTGGGCGAAAAGGAAAGCTTAGTCCCAGATTTGTTGGTCCCTTCGAGATTCTCGAGCGTGTCGGCGCAGTTGCGTATCGTTTGGCTCTTCCACCCAGCTTTCCTGATGTTCACCCCGTATTCCACGTTTCGATGCTCCGCAAGTACCTTCACGACCCTTCTCATGCGATTTAGCACCCAACGATCCTGCTGGAGCGCGACCTTTGTTTTCCAGAGCAGCCGGTGGTCATCCTGGATCGGCAGGTGAAAAAATTGAGATCGAAGGTTATACCGACCGTCAAGGTCCTTTGGCGTGACCCGAGCAGCAAAGAGGTCACCTGGGAGACCGAGGACGAGATGAGGAAGAAATATCCCCATCTCCTTGAAGGTACGCGTAGCTAGATTTTTAAATTCGGAGACCAAATTTTTTTAAGGGGGGAAGATTGTAACGCCTTGAAAAGTCGTTTAGGTATTTTCCCGATAATCGGTAAATAGTTGGTATTTTTCCGTAAATTGTAATTATAATTATTTTTCAATATAAAACTAGTTATACCTAATTTAAGTAGGTAATTGCTAGTATTTAGTAGCTAATGAGTCACTTATAAATTTCTAGTCGTTTAAAAAAATTTCCCTAATTTATTATTTTTAATATTATTTTAAGCTGTTAAATATACATTAAATTAGTGATAAATACAAATTTGAATGGGCTAATTACATACTTAAGAACCAAGACAACAAAAATCTAGTTTGTAATATAAATTTTTAGTATGTTATTTCCAAGTTCTAATTGGTTATAATTAAAGGAAAATTAAAATTAAATAAAATAAGCTTAAGGTTGCAATTAGGTAACATGAGGGGAGTCTTTTTGCATGGAAATTTCATTGCAACCTCACACACATCCTCACCCCCTCCTATTGGCCGAGCCCACCTCTCGAAACAGCAGCCCACTTCCCCCTTCCTTTTGCCTTCAACTCATGTGAAAAGAAAAGTTAAGAAAGGATTAAAATATGTTGATTTGATGTATGGGTTTTAGGTGATAGGGTATGGTTTGACTTTGGAAATTTCCTACAACACCACACTTTTCCCTATTCCCTTTCTCTGGCCGAAACTGCAGCCATCTCCCCCCAAATTCTCCTTCTCTTTTTCCTTGCAAAAAAACTTCACAAATTGCTTCAAAAATCAAATTAAACCTCACAATTTCAAGCCCATTCTTCATCCTTTCTCATTAGCCATTCTTGCATGGATCTTGGATGCTAGGAGGCCATCTTTGGAGGCAAATCACCATGCTAGATCCCTAGAATTTGAGGTATAATTTTTACACAATTAATACTTAAGGTTAAATTCCTTGAATGAAATTGTTTTAATGTTAATTTTAGTGCTAATTTCAATTCTAGGTTTTTAAAGAGAGTGGGTTGAGTTAGAACTAGAGTTTTAAAACACCATTATTAGGTTAATTAAGTTATTTAGTTATCTAGTTCTTATACTAACCTAATCTAGGAGGTTACTTTGCTTAAGTGGGCTTCAATTTGTGTTAATCTAGGTTTTTCTAGTGTGAAATTTTGATTGTAATTGCAAGTTTATGAAATTCAAGAAAGGGTTTGATTTTTGAAAATAGGTTTTAGAAGCATTGTAAATGGGTTAAATTTAGTGTTGTGGCCATCTAGTGGTTTGAGTTGGATGTTTGTGCTAGATTGTTGTCGCTTTATCGCTAATCTACGACGGTTACGCCAAACTGCAAATTTTTGTGCTTACTAGGTTTTTGATACAATTAGGAGGTGAATTAATTTTGTTATGTTGGTTATATTATTAGCATCTCCTACGATAATTAGGGTGTGTGAATGCGAATTGGGTGGATCGGGTCTTAGTTTTGACGGTTGTTCTGAATGACGATTCTAATTAAGGTTGTTGTGATTGTCGTGTGTGTTCCGCGCACCAAGTGCACAATGTGCCTAACTTGTGGACGTTGATCCTTTCATTTTATGACTTGGCATCGTTTCAAGATATGTAATCTTATGTTTTGTGTTGTGCAAATTCCAGGATCGGTCGCGGAGACTTCGGACGCGGCACGAAATGGGAAAGCGGTGATTGGACCAAGCTAGCTGGGGATTTCTGGTGAGTAGATGTAACATCTACGGGGGAAATCGTTTGGATGGCGCAAGACGCCCGGTAGTTTTAATAGTTTAAAAGACTTCTAGTGGTACTAGTATTTATGAGTATAGTGCCTAGTTATCTATTTTGCTGCATTGTATGACCTTTCATATCCATATATGTGATAGTTCATCATGTAGAACCAATTGAACCATTAAAAAAAATTATGCGACACATGTAATATATAACTTGCTTCGTTTATTTTATATATATCTGTGCAAACTCATCTCATAGGATACTTGCACCATTACCATGGTTTTATGCAGCATGAGCACTATTCATGCGGACACACACACCTTGGTAATTGCTATGTCACGAACACTAGATAACTTGTTTAAACCGGAAATCTAGAATAATTTCACCATATAGGACGCGTAAACATGTACTAATACATTAAATTCCTCAAGATAAACATGAAGGATGGCTAGCCACATATACATACATCATCGCATCACATTTCATACATAGTTTCTGTTCGTACCTTACATAGTATACACTATCATATTATAGACATCCATCATCATCGATATGCTTACACATTGTGATTCTTCTTTAGAATTCGGTATTATGAGATTTCTGGATTTTGGGGTAAACCGCAAGAATTTATAATCTTATTATCCCTTTTTAAAGGTATGCAAGTTGCGGTTCTCTAGTGATGTATGAGTCGTCCACCATGAGTTTTCAGGATTGCTGTTGGATTTCGAGACCCGATTCGAGGAGTTGGATGAACCGTCTCGGATACATGGTGGGCCCGGTATGGTACCCCGGGGCAAGAAGCTCGAGTTGTATTCGATGAGCCTGGCAGGGGAGCACTACCTACCGGTGATATTATTTGGACTCGTCGGTTATCCGGAGGATACCGGCCGGAGTCATGAGATGGATACAGGCTGATCCGTTCTGCCGGAGCCCGCGGGCCGATCCCGCAGATGATACGGGTGCCTGAAATATGAGGATTTGAGATATTGATATTTATTGATTTCATTGATAAAACTATAATCAAAATTTCATAAGTTTATTTAAGATACAACATAGATTTTCATGTTATTTATTTCCAGATCTCGCATTTTTTTATTGCATTCATGCTGCATGCATTTTATCGTACACCATCATATTAGTATATGTAGGTTGTGACATCATTGTGTACATTCTTACGATAGTCTTTATAGATGTTACATATTACTCATGAGTTGGCAACTCACCCCCGTTGTGCCACAGCCTTTTTGCAGGTCCGATCCGTCAGCACTGTACCGGCGGACGCACTTCCTCCTTTTGCTTGGATTTGAGGATTTTGCTCGTAGGTGGGTTGTGTTATTATTTTGTTTCCACCTTGTATATTCATTGTATCTAGTGTACTCCATCTACTGTATCATCTACCAGTACTGATGTATATTGACTTAGAGACGAGACAGTGAGATTTGTGGGCATGTATGTTGTTTCTTTGGGTCGAGCTCACTTGAGCCGACGTGTTGCTTATTACTTGTGCCTTTTATGCTTTTTTTTTTGCACATTGATGATTTATATTGCATGAGATTTGAGTCCGCCTTGGGGCGAAGAGCTAGCTCCTGCTTAGGGATGCCTTATTTCATGTTATTCATATATTCCTGTTTTGTACCCGTTTGGGGGCCAGTATTTACAAAGGAGACTCTGCCGAAATTTTTCTGAAAAATGGATGTTGCTTTTAAAAAGCTTGATGTGACTTATTTGATTAAAATCGCTTTCAATATATTGGTTTTCCTTCACTCTACTGCTTATTTGGTTTTGATTTCTGTGTTTTGGCTTATTTAGATTACGTACGCCTCGAGACTTTTCGTAATTTAAGTGCCAGTCATGCTCCATACTTTCGGGTCATGACAATTCCATTCTCTTTTAGGTAATCCAGGAACTCGGCACTCAAGTATTCACCACCTCGATCAGATCTCGGTGTCTTGATACTTTTGCCAGTTTGTTTTTCTATTTCATTCTTATATTCTCGGAATTTCTCAAAAGCCTCGGATTTATATTTCGTCAAGAAGAATAACCACTTCTTGCATGTGTAGACATTGAACCACACACGTCGCTGTGTATGAGTCCCAAGAGCTCACTCGCTCTTACTCCGTGTCCAGTGAACGGAGTCTTTGTCGTCTTTCCTTTGAGACAAGATTGAAAAGTTGCATAAGAATGATATTCGAACGGATCCAAATATCCCTCTTTATGTAACTTGGTCAACCGTGTTTCGTTGATGTGACCCAGTCTACAATACCATAAGAAAGCTTGATTTAATTTTGGAGACTTTCTTTTGTGTGTGTTCTGGACGTTGAAAACTTGTAGTTGGTTTAATAGGTATATACCGTTGTTCATTGTACCTGACCCAATCAGACCATGATTAAAGTGGATGTTTACAACATCGCTTACAAATATAAAATCATAACCTTCTTTAGATAACAAAGATACAGAAATAATATTACAAGTCAAACTAGGTACACAAAAACAGTTGGGCAAAACCAAAATATGCCCACTTGTCAACCCTAAGTGATATTTCCTTATGGACACAGCATCCACACTCGCACCGTTAGCGACCGTACCGGTCTTCAGAACTCTACGGCTTCTCAGTGCCTGCAAAAATTTGCAGATATGAGATCCTGATCCGGTATCCAATACCCAGGAAGTAGAGTTGATTGACAGACAGTTTTCAATTACAAACACACCTGAAGCCGAAACCACAACTTGCTTCGAGTCTTAGTTCTTGGCTCTCTAGGCCCTGCAATCCTTCTTCCAATGGCCCTTCTTATGACAGTAGAAGCATTCTTCCTTCCCTACTATTGGCCCCCCAACTTTTTCCTTGGCCTTTGCTTCTACCATACTAACACCGCCTTTTGGCTTGGTGGGGGCCTTCTTCTTCTTTCCCTTGGCTTTCGCCTCGGATCTAGAAGAGGAAGATCCACCAACAAGCAGAGCGGGTATTTCTCTGGACTTCTGTAGGGTGCCCTCAGCACTCCTCAAAATGTTGAGGAGTTCCGGAAGTGTAAGTTCTTTACCTTGAATATTGAAATTCAAGATAAACTGGGCGTAGGTAGAAGGGAGAGACTGTAGAACCAAGTCTGTATACAGCTCGTTCTCCAACATGGTCCCCAGGTCCGCTAGCTCCTCAATATAGCTGATCATCTTAAGGACATGGTCCCCTACAGATGACCCGATATCTAATCTCGCTTGAAATAGCTTCTTCGAGCTCTCGTATCTTGCGATACGAGATTGCACTCCATATAATTCCTTGGTATGGAGGAATGTGGATTCAAGATCCATATTCTCGTACCACCTCTGGTGTTCATTGTCCATAGAGGCCAGCATGAGGAACTTGGCTTTCGCACTGTCAATTTCCCAGGTCTTACGGATTTCCTCATCCGCGACGCTGGAATCTGGACCTGGGACAGCGGGGGCTTTAGTAGTAAGAAGATAGCCCAGTTTGTTATATGTGATGGCCATCTTGACATTCCTGAGCCAATCTTTATAGTTCGGCCCCGTCAATATGTTTTTATCCAAAAGTAACTTAAGGCCTGTCATCTTGGTCGCTGCAATTAGGAGAGAGAGAAGAAACACTTTAGCATGGTGCTCTTGCAAGTTTAGATTGGTTTTTAGTTTATCTAAACAGGATGGCTCCTACTGTTTCTCGAATCCTTTCTCAAACCATAAAAGAAGAATTAGTCAGGATTAATCTCACTGTATAATTCTTGCTTAACTTTTCAGCCAGGCCAGTGTCGGTACTTCGAGGGAGGTTTTATGACGCTTTCGTGAAGTTCCTTAATTAAATAACCTCTTTTCCCTGGAGGCGTAGCCCCGCTAACACCTTTCTAGACACCTACTTGGTTTATAGCATTGATCGTTAAGTGAAAAATTCTCCCAAGGAGTAGCATATACTCACAGTAGGATCGGGATCCAAATATCATTATGTGATAAAGTCGAAGGAATCCTACCAAAATTATCACACTCCAAATGGTATGCAACACTAGCAAGTTTCAGTATTTTTAGAAACTCCCGATGTGGATTTTTGCCCCATGCTCTTATGACATTGACGAAGGCCAACATATCATAAGTCACATGTCAAGTTCTACCCTTCATTGTCCAGGTTAATTTGAACCCACCCGTACATACCCTTGACAAAGGCCAAAATAGTAGTATGACTGTCCTAAACCAACGCATCTATCTATGCTACAGATGAATATTCAGCAGCTACCAATCACTATGCCTTGGCGAAGGTCAAAATACATAGCTTGAATACTACTGAATATCCAACTGAAATGACGGAGGGCTACGAATGGTTTTGGCGAAACCGTGAATGTAGTAAACTTGATATAATCAAAGGAATCTGATAGCTTTTAGAAGGAGTGGTTTAAGCTTCGCAATTTAAAAGTTTTTCTGTTTTGAAAAAAACGAGTGGTTTTAAAATTGTTCCAACGATTCAGCTTTGGATTGCTTGCTTTGCATTAATGTAATGCAGTCCCATCAATTAACCTACTATTGCAGGAAAAAAACGAAAATACAATGTACGCTTATGCCATCCGCATTCGCCACTGGGCCCCGTCTTATACCGTTAGGTTACTTAACTAACGCCAGAGCTGGGGGCTGGACTAGCGCGGATGCAAAACATAAGCAACGTCTGTTATATAATATATATATATATAATAATATCCAATGGTCTGACGCAATAATAGGCATTCCAGATCACAGATGAACATATTGGATATAGTAGGAATTCCGCATTTCGTTTAAGCCTGTAACGAAAGACGGATTCCACGGTCGTGATGAATAGCCAAAACCCCACCATAGACCCCTACGGGTGCGGCAAACTATCCGCCAAATACCCGAAGTGAAGCAACCTCCCTCAGTAAAATGAGTAGGCAACTCGGCACTTCAAAATACCCGGTAGTTTGTGCACCCCACCTTGGGTCTATCTTAGGAGCAATAAACAGTAAATGAAATAATACAACAGTGGCTACAACCTCAACCTAGATGTGCTCCGCGAAAAAATATTACATCAAATTACAATTTACTTTTGAATGAAAGAAACTCTCATCTCACATCCCAGGCTATTCATTGACGATGATCCAACAATACTCATATACATAAACCAATCATCACAGATATGTGCAACCCCCAACTAACCAACATAAAGCAATTAGCGGAAGTTTACGAACACAGAAACGATACATAGCCAGGAACGATAGAAATTCGATCAAAACATATTTTTAGTGTCTACCCCAAATGCAAACCAGCACACAGACAACAGTGGGCAGAAACAAAATATACCAGAAAGTATAACACAACAGAAAAGACCAACACAAGAAAAACGAGTCAACTCTGCCTTCACTCGGCCGCGGAACGGCGGCGAATCACACCGATTCGCCGCACTTCCGTGGCAATCTTGATGAGTTAGTGACTCGTGTTTCTTAAATGTTCTTAGAATTCCCTGCTTTAATTTTTAAGACCTCTGAAATATTTTTAAGTCCAGATTTTAAAAAAAAAGACAGAAAGCTAGGGTTTTGTGTTATTGTTTCGGGTTTTTCCGACGATCGAAGTTCTAACGACTTGCTAACAAGTTAGTTATGGTTTAGTTGGCTCTGATACCACTGTAAGTTGATGCCACGCAACCCACATGTTCGCGGGAGGCGGAGTTTGCAAAAAACGATTTTTATGTGCTTCGTAACATCGACTAAACTCCAGGGTCGATACTAAACCCTAACTAACAAACTAACTCGGAGGTTTAACTACTATGTAAGGAAGTTATACCTCAAGCTACTTGTCCTTCTTCTCCTCGTTGTCCTTCTCCTTGTCGTGAGCTCCTTGGAGTGAGAATGGATCGCGCCTCCTCGCTGTCTTCTCCACGTCAAAGAAGATCCACCCGAGAGTGCCAAACTTGAGCTTTAACCTCTAAGATGAGGTAACTAGGGTACTTGGTGTGCTAAACAAAGTAGCCTAGAGTGAGTAGAGAGTGATTATGGATCTAGTAATCTCACAAACCCTAGGATTCTCAACTCATAAGACAATTAAGGTTCTTGAGAAGGAGATGAAGAAAGCATGAGGAAAGAGAGTGTATTTGTGATAATGATAAATGAAAATGGCTCATATGAAGACTTTAAGGAAAATTAAAATATCTCACACAAATATCTCATAAATATCTAAGTCTTCATTTGCCTCGAAAGAGTCCAAAAAGTCAACAAGAAGCCATGCTCAATTTTCAATAAAATACCACATAACTCCACCTCATAATTCCACCTCATTAAGAATTTAACCTAAATGCTAATACATGTAATGAGGTGTACGCATCTAGAAGCAAACTTGAGTGATTACAAGAATGCCCCTCTCATCTGTATATACATACCCGTATCCGTATTCCGAGAAACACGAATACAATGAGACGAAACTAACCCTATAATCTAATACTAGGATTCGGCTTAAACCAAAGCCCACTTGTAGGGTTCCTAGGCACACTGATGAAGTCTCACAAGGCATCAAACATGGCCAATTCAAAAAATTTCATGTGCCGAGAAAACCTAATACGGATCGTTAACTAGATGTATAGGCTATGCGATGCAAGTAAACGAATTTTAACTAAAGGAAAGAAGCTACAACCTTTGTAGATCCACTCCTCCACGTCCTAGGCTCCATGATGAGGTCCCTCCGCTGTCCAAATCAAATCCATGACTCTAGCATCGGCTTCATCGGAGAAATGGGCGGGCTTGGTCGTCGGCTCGATGCCGAAGATGATCTACGTCGAGGCATCACAAGATCAAGCTCCAACTTCACCAAGCCATGAAAACTAGTGAAGGAAACACCCTATACTACTTGGAAAGAGGTAGAGGATGAAGAAATAGGAGGTGGGTTCACTTTAGAATTGGATTTCTCACTCATTTGCTCAAGTTGCCATTGATGTAGAAAGCTTTTCTTTCTTGCTCATGAAGAAGACGAAGAAATAAATGAATATGATAAGTATATTTAAAAAGAAAATAAAATGAATACTTATCATGTATTCAACCATGGTTTAGTGTAGAGATTTAACTAAGGTTAGATGAATAGTTAGGGTTGGAGAAGAGACAAGAATGGTGGACTTGTTCAAAGCTTCAAGAAACTTCAACAAGCAAACAAAAACAAGCCACCATTTTCTTTTCTTCTTTTCTAAAATAAATAAATAAATAAATAGATAAGAAAATGAAAACCCTAACCATTATACAACCATGGTTTAATCTTTACACAAACCCAAGTGAGCATGTATCATCAAACATGATACAATCTTGTGCACAAAAATATATCACATATACAATGTGCACTTCATGTGAGAAAATCCTTTTAAAGTGAACAAATACTAGTTAATGCAAAGTAATATATCAAATATATAATTATGAATTAAATCATTAAATCAATACTTGATTTAACGATCCGGTCATATCGCATATAACCGACTAATATCCAATGTATCGACTTATCGAATCAAGCCTTGATTCGATAACTAGGTTATATCGCATACAACCATTCGACACATACATCGCGAGAATGAAATACGGTATCATATACACGCATTATTCTCGGTCCCGCACATATCTCATATGCGCTCCTATTTCGTTTTGCTTGAGCCAGGAAACCTCTGTGTAGGACTCTAAAGACTCGTCAATACGCCGGTAGCAGATGATGATCATATCAAACATCCACAAGCCGCAAGCGGTCTGCTAAACGTAACGGCCACCCGGGTATTGAGCGATCAGAAGATCGACGAGCAAGCCCGCTCACACTCCTGTGAATCCAACCAGTAACACTTACCGTACAGTCCGGTCTGTTCGTCTGATATGTCGCATATCTCGCCTAGGGGTGGTAAACGTCAGACCCCAATAGCTTGATAAGTCATGCCGACGTGAAGTCCATGACATGTGTGAAACTACTGATAACACTTACCAGTAGGTCACTGCAACCCTGGCCAGGGATTTCCTGTTATGGCCAGTCGAGCATAGCGCAACATCAACCCCCAATATCGGGAGAGACGAATCCCTTCCTATCGCTCATTGCCTCCATGTGAATCGGGACTGTGCCCAAAAACCACCTGTTTGCACGACTCAGTAGAGCCGTGGTATGGTGGAAATCAAAGCACAGTGGGAGACACACAAGACTCTATGACGATCTCGGGTCAACAGACTAAGCTGTACCAGTGTCACCAGAGAACTGCCATCTGACGTGAGGTATAATACCATCTGGGAGTTCTCGGCGAGTCCGTTCAGTGTACCCAGTCTCCACTGAGCACCCGCATACCATCTCTGATGTCAAACACCAATGGATATGGGATCATCCATCGCCCATCACATGGGTCGAGAAGATATACGCTAGTCTACTCTGGAATATCAATGCCCCGTCTCGATATTCCCTTGACTAGGAACATTGAAGGATGTACTCATGGACTATCCAGGCCCCACTAGTATGATCTGCATCACAGTCCTGGAAGTCGAGTACACATCCTAAGGGCTTTATCAACATGTAACAGAGAGACAGAAAGTATACACGTTAAGATAAAGAGCAACCAGATAGCGTACTATCATATCGAGCAAGAAAGTCCTACCTATATATGTCCCAGCATCCACTACAATATACATCCAATGTACAGTAATGGCCTCTAGGGCATACATATAACTAACAATCTCCCACTTGCACTAGGGCCATCTGTAGCAGTGGTTGCAGTATCACATACTCAACCATCCCATATAAGTCTCTCTCTGGGAAAAAGCCTTCGTGAGTGGATCCGCCGTGTTGTCCTCTGAGTCTACTCTCCTAACCTCGATCAACCTGGAGATCAACTATCTCCATGATCAGGTGATGCTGCCTCAGAATTTGTCTTGGTCACTGATGGGACCAGGGTTCCAGGGCCGAAGCCACACTTCCATTGTCATACAATGGCAGGAACCTAGTTCATCTTATGAACCAATATACACCCAAACTGCCTCTTTGGTAGTATCTTAAATAGCAATGTTACCAGCCTTTATCGTCTAGTTTGCCACGGTATCTAGCTTGGAACTCTTCCAACATACCGTCCCTTTACTGAGGGTAAAGACAATGCCTGTGACTGACATTCAGTCGTCTTTATCACCCTGGAACTCTTCCAGTGATTCTCCCCAGGATCGATTAATACCATCTCACTATATCTAGTGAGAATCCTAGCATCCAATTACATCTATCTCATAGATGAAAACTCAGGATTTAGGAGGTATCACTTTGATCCTTTTGCAGAATCCTTGTGATAAGCGGAGATTGACCGAGCGTAATATAGGAAATCCCATTCCTATCAGGAGTATGTCATCCACGTACTCTACGAGGATCGTCACCATACTCCCTACTACCTTTTTGTATATACTTGGTTCATCTACCATTTTGATGATGTGAAACTGTTTGACTAACTCATCAAAACAGATGTTCCAACTCCGCGATGCCTGGTTCATCACATAAAATATCTTGCACACGTTTCCGCTGCTCCCACTGTTTATGTAGCCCTCTGGCTGTGTTCTTATAGACTCTCTCTTCCAAATCATTATTTAGAAAAGTAGTCATGGCACCCAACCGCCAGATATCGTAGTCATGGTATGTAGCCGTGGCAAGTAGGATCTGGATGGACTTAAGCATAGCCACTGGAAAAAGGTTTCATCATTATACATGCATGGTCGATGATGAAAACCTTTAACAAGTCTAGCTTTGAAAGTCTCAACTTTTCCATTTACACCAAGTAATCTTCTCAAGATATACTTGCTCCTGATGGGGATTTAACCCTTCAGATATAGCAACCAAAGTCCATACTTTGTTGGTGTATAAGGATTCCATCTCAGATCGCTAAGCATCCAGCCATTCTTACAGAGTTCCACTCCTGATGGCCTGCTCGAAACTAGTTGGGTCATCATCTCATGATGCATTCCTCGCTCCCGCTGTCATCGAGAAACCGAGGTATCTCTCAGGCAGGAGAGGAACCCTACTAGATCGGCGGAGAGGCTGAGGTTCATCAGAAACTATTGAATCCTTTAGTTCTGTCAAATCATCAGTTGCAGTTTTGTATAGCTGGAACCTTTCCAGTTCTACAAAACTGACCTTGCCTCGATCTTGTCCGGATTTTGCTTTTGACATAGGCCGGACAATCCCAAATCTTAACTTATTTAAGAGATAGGCTCTTCCCATACCATATCTCATATGAAATGGTAGGCAGTGATCTGATTCGAACCTAATTCAATAGGTATGCAGCTTCTCAAGCGCATAACCCCAAAAGGAAATAGGTAACTCAGTAATACTCATCATAGAGCACACCATATCTAATATTGTGCGATTGCTCCGCCCTGATACACCATTGTGCTGTGGGGTATTCAAAGGAGTAATACGGAGAGAGAATCTCATTCTCCTTTAGAATGGTCCAGGAATGCCATGCACAAGTATTCTCCTCCCTGATCTCATCATAGGACATAATACTTATACCCGGTTATTGGTTCTCTACTTCTAACTTATATTCTGTGAATATCTCAAAAGGTTCGGACCTATGTTTCAACAGGAACATATGTCTGAATCTTGAGAGATCATCTGAGAACGTAATAAAGTACAAAGAACCGGTCCTGGCATGTATAGACAGGAGACCTTACATACATTATCATGTATCAGTCCCAAGAGTTCACTAACTCTTTCTCTGTTTCCAATAAACAGAGCTATGGTCATCTAATCTTTGTGACATGACTGGCAAGTTTCACAAGATGTAAATTCAAACTGATTTAAATATGCATCTAAAATGTAACTTCAGCTAGTCGGGTCGCATTGATATGACCTAGTCTATAATGCCTCAAGAAGGAATCGTTCATTTCTGAACTCTTCCTCTTGTGTGTGTTCTGTATACTAAGAACTGTAGTTTGATTTAGAACGTCAATGCTTTTAGATAACATGCCTGAACCGATCAACTTTTGATATAGGAAATGTTCAGAGCATTATCCATCAATACAAAATTTTATCATTTCTTTACTAATAAAGAGACTGATATGATTTTGTATATCAGGTTCGGTATCTAATAGTATTTGTTCAGAATCTATGTACCGGTAATACAGGGTGACAGTGACCAACAGACTTGGCTGCAACACTTGCCCCGCTTTCTGTCTCATGAAACTTATCACCCGTTCTCAGTTTTTCTACCTTTTTGTAGCCCTATGTAACAGATTACATATCTGGGATCCTGATCCAGTATCAAATACCCAGGATTCAGAGGATACTGAGATACAGTTCTTTGTAATGAACACACCCGAAGGAGATGCATCATATGCACTTTCTTCGTTTGGGCGGCATAGGAATTCTGGTATTCCCTATTTCCTGCTCTGTCTTATAACAATTATAAGTTGGAGCGGGACCAACTTTCCCCAGCTCAGTATAACAAGCGGGTTCGGTCAATACATCCGTATTATTATCTTGATTAAGGCGTGATATGGTCGCTACCTGGAGAGAGAGAGAAGAAAACACTCTGCGTGCGCTCTTGCAAGATCAGACTGGTTATATATTTTATCTAATCAGGATGGCTCCCACTGTTTTTATCAAATCTTCCTTCAAACCTTAAAAGGAAAGACTAGCCGGGATTAATTACACTCTACAAGTTCGCCAATCTTTCAGCCAGGCCAGTGTCGGTACTTTGAGGGAGGTTCCCCGTGCTTTCGCACGGACCTAATTACAATAAACCTCGTTTTCCCAGAAGCGTAACCCCGTTGACACCTTTCTAGACACCTACTTGATCGGCTAATTGCAAAGTGCAAAACTCTCCCAGGAGTAACAATTACTCGCAGTGGGTATCGGGATCCAACTATCATATAGAAGGTATGCAATCTCATTGCAAATTTCAACACTTGAAACTCCCGATAAAGGTTTTTACCCCTAGCACCTATGACCTTAACTATGGTCAACAAATCATAAGTACTAGTCAAGTTCTACCCGTCATTTCATGATTAATTAGACCCACCCACATGACCCTTAACTAAGGTCAACAAAGTCACGCGACTGTCCTAACTAATCGCATCATATGCGGTGTAGGAAGACATCACTTAGCTACCGTACACTGTGCCTTGACTATGGTCAACAAACACAGCACGAATACTAAGTACTCTACTTCCTAAAATGACGGAGGGTTGCAAATGGTTTTTTTATAAAAACCTTTAACGCTTTGAACTTGATCTCGTTGCGGAATCAAATGGTTTTTTATATGGAATGTTTTTGAAGCTTTTCTAGTTTTGCTAAAGGGGTCACTCCCGGTGAAGGGATCGTCGGCCCTTTCCTCGTCGAATGAGGTGCGGGATATATCATATATATCACTGTGCAAAGCAGAAACTATAGAAGCAATCAAAAGACAAACCGAGTGTGTAGCATCTGCCAGTTATTGCTAAAGGAGTCACTCCCGGTGAAGGGATCTCGGTCCTTTCCTCATCGAATAAGGTGCAGGATGTTCTACAAGGAACACTGCGATGCAAAGCAAGAACTGTAGCTACCTGTTTTATTTTGAAATTCGATTCCACAACATCTTTTAGGTTTATTTTCTTTCATTAATCTCATTAATGAATATCCCATCATTTAAGTCCACCTAAACATCACAGATAAATATAACGTACGCTTATGCCATCCGCATTCGCCTCGATGTCCCGTCTGCACTGTTAGGTTAGGTAACTAACGGCAGAGCGAGGCAGGGCTAGTGCGGGTGTAAAACATAAGCAACGTCTATATAATATATCATATATACTATATACTATATCTATCACAGAACATCACATGATCACATCACAGATAACGCAGCAGAAAATATCATATATAATATTGGATATACTAGGACGTCCGTGTTTTCAATACGAGCCAGTATAAAACACGAATTCTACGGTCGTGATGAATAGCCAATCCCACACCCCTAGACCCCTACGAGAGCGGCAAGCAACCCTAACCAATTCTAGGGTTAGGAGACCCGGACTCGACTCCTCGAGTTGGTCTCCCACTGGACCCTAGAACCCGGTTACTTGTGCTCCCCTCCTTGGGTCTATCCTAATGCGGAAAAGTAAATAATATACATCAACGGTGACAACTTCCGCAACCTGGAAGTGCCCCAATAAAAGAATATTACATACAAGTTTTTACATGAATGAAAATGAAAAACACTCTTCTCACATAAAAACCCCCCGGCTATTCAAACACGACGATCCAATATAACATATCCAGCAACACATAACATCACATGTCATCAGCGTAAGTGAATATGCGCATCCCAATTGTCGTTGACATATAGCAACGAAACAGGCGATATCACTTATTACACTTACGGTCACAGAAAAGAAAGTGTAAAACTACAACAGTTGGAATCCGCAATCTCTTTAGACATCACATGCCTAATCAAATGAATTCTTTAGACATCGCATGCCTAACAATTATAAACCCCGCATTTCAGTCTCATTATCGAAAACACTTTTCAATACCAAGTCGGGCAATTCAACAAGATTGATCGAATGCTCGTCGCAAACTTTAGTAGGCGGCCGTACCCCCGACGCCGTCGACAAAGTGCACCAAGGCGGAACACCGCTACCGCGAGCACCCGAACGGATGCTTTCGGCGACGGGATTCTCCTACAGTCACTTGGTCGGGGCTATGGGGCGAGGCTGTCTATTAAGTTTACCCGGCGAGTATCCGCGTACACTACGTGATTGCGACGGACTTTTGATCACATCAAAATTCCGTGGCAACCGATCAAGTGAGACTAAACTGCTATGTTTATAATATTCATTCAGTTATCTCATAACTGCTTGTGAATTCCAATTATTGTATCACATTCCGGATAAATAGAAAATGTTAAACTTTTCGATCGAACAATCGAACACCTAAGTTTTCCCGATACAGCTCAACACATGAAATAAGTCTAAAAACATTCAGTTCGTGCCTCAGTACCAACGGTCCAGCCGTAGAAGGGTCAAGCCAACGCCTCACATATGGCACGCCGTACTGCCCCAAACCCGAAGGTTCAAAGGGCAATTCAAGACGGTCACATAATCGAGTTAAGGTTTGTTGTCTTCTATAGGGACCATCGCGTTACTTGCACTACTTAGAACGTCATTAAACTACGGAAAAATCCAACAATTGGAAGTTTCCCGGCAGGGGAAAAAGTGGGTATTTATATCCGGCCGAACTTTTTAACATATTCTAAAATTACCCGGAAAAACACACAGACAAAATTAGACAATCTGATCGAAGCACCGAGTCCCCAATACAACCCAGAAAATTCAACTCTTGAATAAATATTAAAAATTCCCAGGAAAACCAGCACTGCAAACTAAGAATTACTGTGCAAAATTTAACGCAAGAAGAGACCACATGGCCGCGGAACCGCCGCATTAGCCATGCTAATGCCGCGGTTCCGCCGCACTTTGGTGGATTCAGGGGTACGGGATTCTCAGTAATTCTTATAATCTTCTTCTGGTTTTTCTGCATATTTTTAGTATGGAAAAAACCCAGTTTTTCAAAATTGTCCAGAGAGCAAATTTGGGTTTGGGTTTTGATTCGATCGGACTTCTAATTCCGTCTACGCATCGCCTAAGGCTCTAGCTAGGCTCTGATACCACTGTAGGGTTCCTAGGCACACTGATGAAGTCTCACAAGGCATCAAACATGGCCAATTCAAAAAATTTCATGTGCCGAGAAAACCTAATACGGATCGTTAACTAGATGTGTAGGCTATGCGATGCAAGTAAACGAATTTTAACTAAAGGAAAGAAGCTACAACCTTTGTAGATCCGGTCCTCCATGTCTTAGGCTCCGTGATGAGGTCCCTCCGCTGTCCAAATCAAATCCATGACTCTAGCATCGGCTTCATCGGAGAAATGGGCGGGCTTGGTCGTCGGCTCGATGCCGAAGATGATCTACGTCGAGGCATCACAAGATCAAGCTCCAACTTCACCAAGCCATGAAAACTAGTGAAGGAAACACCCTATACTACTTGGCAAGAGGTAGAGGATGAAGAAATAGGAGGTGGGTTCACTTTAGAATTGGATTTCTCACTCATTTGCTCAAGTTGCCATTGATGTAGAAAGCTTTTCTTTCTTGCTCATGAAGAAGAAGAAGAAATAAATGAATATGATAAGTATATTTAAAAAGAAAATAAAATGAATACTTATCATGTATTCAACCATGGTTTAGTGTAGAGATTTAACTAAGGTTAGATGAATGGTTAGGGTTGGAGAAAAGACAAGAATGGTGGACTTGTTCAAAACTTCAAGAAACTTCAACAAGCAAACAAAAACAAGCCACCATTTTCTTTTCTTCTTTTCTAAAATAAATAAATAAATAAATAGATAAGAAAATGAAAACCCTAACCATTATACAACCATGGTTTAATCTTTACACAAACCCAAGTGAGCATGTATCATCAAACATGATACAATCTTGTGCACAAAAATATATCGCATATACAATGTGCACTTCATGTGAGAAAATCCTTTTAAAGTGAAAAAATACTAGTTAATGCAAAGTAATATATCAAATATATAATTATTCATTAAATCATTAAATCAATACTTGATTTAACGATCCGGTCATATCGCATATAAACGACTAATATCCAATGTATCGGCTTATCGAATCAAGCCTTGATTCGATAACTAGGTTATATCGCATACAACCATTCGACACATACATCGCGAGAATGAAATACGGTATCACATACACGCATTATTCTCGGTCCCGCACATATCTCATATGCGCTCCTATTTCGTTTTGCTTGAGCCAGGAAACCTCTGTGTAGGACTCTAAAGACTCGTCAATACGCCGATAGCAGATGATGATCATATCAAACATCCACAAGCCGCAAGCGGTCTGCTAAACGTAACGGCCACCCGGGTATTGAGCGATCAGAAGATCGACGAGCAAGCCTGCTCACACTCCTGTGAATCCAACCAATAACACTTACCGTACAGTCCGGTTTGTTCGTCTGATATGTCGCATATCTCGCCTAGGGGTGGTAAACGTCAGACCCCAATAGCTTGATAAGTCATGCCGACGTGAAGTCCATGACATGTGTGAAACTACTGATAACACTTACCAGTAGGTCACTGCAACCCTGGCCAGGGATTTCCTGTTATGTCCAGTCGAGCATAGCGCAACATCAACCCCCAATACCGGGAGAGACGAATCCCCTCCTATTGCTCATTGCCTCCATGTGAATCGGGACTGTGCCCAAAAACCACCTGTTTGCACGGCTCAGTAGAGCCGTGGTAGGGTGGATATCAAAGCACAGTGGGAGACACACAAGACTCTATGACGATCTCGGGTCAACAGACTAAGCTGTACCAGTGTCACCAGAGAACTGCCATCTGACGTGAGGTATAATACCATCTGGGAGTTCTCGGCGAGTCCGTTCAGTGTACCCAGTCTCCACTGAGCACCCGCATACCATCTCTAATGTCAAACACCAATGGATATGGGATCATCCATCGCCCATCACATGGGTCGAGAAGATATACGCTAGTCTACTCTGGAATATCGATGCCCCGTCTCGATATTCCCTCGACTAGGAACATTGAAGGATGTACTCATGGACTATCCAGGCCCCACTAGTATGATCTGCATCACAGTCCTGGAAGTCGAGTACACATCCTAAGGGCTTTATCAACATGTAACAGAGAGACAGAAAGTATACACGTTAAGATAAAGAGCAACCATATAGCGTACTATCATGTCGAGCAAGAAAGTCCTACCTATATATGTCCCAGCATCCACTACAATATACATCCAATGTACAGTAATGGCCTCTAGAGCATACATATAACTAACACCACTAGTATTATCCGCCCGAACATCATATGCGTACAAGCACACGTATGTGATCTAACCCTGTCGAAAAACCATACGACCTCTACATCGTTTTGCCCGAAGTAGGGAAACCCTCTGTGTAGGACTCTAAAGACTCCAAAATATGCTGGAAGTGGGTTTTACCACAACCACGTCAGCGGTACTAGCTGCACGTAATGGCTACCCAGTATCTTTCGATAAGAAGGCCGATGAGCAAACTCATCCGAACTCCTACTGAGCCTGTCTATGGCAATCTCCATACAGTCCGGTCTGTTCGTCTAAGAGTATCGCATATCGAGCCTAGGGGCGGTGAATGTCAGACCCTTAATAGCGCAATAAGTCGTGTCGAAGTGCAGCCCAAAACACCCTGAGAAACTACTGGAGTACCTACCAGTAAATCTCGCTTTCCCTGGCCAGGGACTTTGTGTAATGGCTTTCCGAACCACAGCACGACATCAACCCCCAACACCGGAAGAGACGAATCCTATCTAACCGCCACTACCTCCACGTGCTTCGGGACTGCACCCAACTACTACCTGTTTGCATGACTCATCAGAGCCGTAGTAGGATAGTAATCAAAGAATAATGGGAACACACTCGAGGCGAAGTAGCAGTATCAAGTCAACGAACTATGCTGTACTAATGTCACCTGGGAACTGCTACCTGACGATAGGTATAGTACCAACCAACAATACCCTACGAGTCCATCCAGTGTAACTCATAACCCAATGAGCACCTGCATACTATCTCCAGTATAACGTACGAATGGCTGTGGGATAGACCATCCCCCCTGCTGGGATGAGAAGCGTATACACTAGTCTATTCTGGAGTATCGATGCCCTGCCTCGATAATCCTATGACTAGGGATCTGTATAAAGATGTGCTTATAGACTACCTAGCCCTACTAGTGTGACTGCCATCACAACTCTGGTGGTCAAGCAAAGATCCTAAGGGCTCTACTAATATGTATTAGCGATACGTTAAAAGAAACATGCACACATATTAAGATAGATACAAACCAAGTAGCATACTATCATATTGAGCAAGACTGTCATAAATTCCGTGTATATCCCAAGCTTCCAAAATGTAATATACAAACTAGTACTATACAATAATGCCCTCTAGGGCATATTACACTAACAAGAAGCGTATACACTAGTCTACTCTGGAATATCAATGCCCAATCTCGATGTTTCCATGACTAGAGACATCTAAGGATTTACTTATAGACGACCCAGTTCTCACAAGTGTGATCGCCATAATAACCCTGGTAGTAAAGCAAGAATACTATGGGCTCTATCAACATGTAATTATGATCTGTAATACCACATAATGCATGTACATGATGGTAAAGTCAAACCAGATAATATACTATCATCTCGAGTAAGACTGTTCTACCCGTATAGGTCCTCCCTCAATCATCAAAATCGCCTGTCCATGATTATAATAATTGCCTTGAGGGCATTATGGCCAACACTTTTGTTCATCCATCACCATTAGGTTCTTCTTCCTCTCTCTTGAGTTTTTGAAAGTAGAGAAAGAAGAAAGAAAAGAGAGAAACACTGTGAGATTATCCATTGCTACATCTTAGTGATCAATTCTTAGCAAGTCTTGTTCACTAGTTGTTTCACTTTGCTTATTAGTGTGAAGCTAAAGCCTTAGCTAGGGTTCTCTCGGGTGAATCATCTTCGACAAGGAAGATCGACTCCCAAGCTCGTTCTCGGTGGACCCAGGAGCTAAAGAAGTGGAAAGAAGACGAAGGACATGACTACAAAGGTAACTAACACATAACCGAGTAGTCCAATTGCTTCTAGTTTGTTAGTTTAGTGTTTGGAATCGATTCTAGGTTGTAGAAGTTCGTGCTCCTTGTCTTGAAATTTTTGTTTTGTATTCCACCTTGGCTGCAAATTAGTGGCACGAGCACGCACATCTACTTACAAATTCAGATAGCTCCTCTCTGCCTCCTCGAAATGCGCCTTCAATAAATTGAAACAGTAATTACATACTAATCCAAAGTTAACAAGTGTATTTACTTAAAAGAATTGGAATTCCATCGCATTCTCCTCACCATGTCTTTTGAAATATATAAATTTTGCAATATCTTAGTAAAGGGAAAATAACGAAGGACTTTAGCTGCAGTTTTCTTGCTCTTTTTGCTGACATCGGACGATTCTGAAATTGAATTTCTGAATTTCGATTAAAAATCTTTCACCTTGACAAGTTGCAAGTGGGACACTCATTGAGAGACGCATAATTCTTACGATACAACACACAGTCTTTGGGACATGCATCAATCTTCGAGAAACCAAGTATCTTAATAATCTTTTTTGCCTGGTAATGATTCTCTAGATTGCTTTTTTCCTTCAGAAATTATCTTGCATAGGAGATCAAGAAACACATCAAAGTGCTCGTCATCTATCCCGCTAATCATCTTCAGATGTAGTATACTTATTACAAATGACAGCCTACTAAATTCCGTACTGCCTTCATATATATCTTGTTCATTTTTCTCCAGAAGTTTCTTTAATTCCTCTAATTCACTTGTGCCTTTAGAGGTTCAACATAATTCATTTCCTCGCCAGCAACCCGCCCTTTTGACAAGACGGCTACAATCATTGGATAATGTTGGATATAGTACCCTCAAGGCAATTATTATGATTGCAAGTAAGCGATTATGATAATTGAAGGAGGACCTATACAGGTATAACAGTTTTACTCGAGATGATAGTATGATATCTGGTTTATCTTCATCATTGATGAAGCCCGTAGGATTGTTGCTTGACGACCAGCATTATGATGGTGATCATATATGTGAGAGTTTGATTGTCTATAAGCACATCCTTAAAAGTCCCAAGTTATGGGAGTATCGAGACTGGGCATTGATATTCCGAAATAGACTAGTGTATACGCTTTTAGACCCCGACGAGGGGCGGTGGCCAGTCTCATAAGCCATTGGTGTTGTGTAACCTAAGATAGTATACAAGTGCTTGCTGGAGGTGAGTACACCGGACGGACTTGTTGAGAACTTCTAGATAGTATTATATCTATCGTTAGATGGAAGTTCTCAGGTGGCATAAGTACAGGTTGGTCCTTTGACCTAAAGTCGTCGTTTGTCTCGTGTGAGTTCCTACTGTACTTTGATTATTACTCTACCACGGCATAAAGGAGTCATGCAAACAGGTTTTAGTTGGGTACAGTCCCGAGCCACATGGAGGCAATGGTCGACTGTCAGGGATTCGTCTCTCCTGGTATTAGGAGTCGATATCGCTCTGTGTTTAGTTGGCTATCACCAGAAATCCATGGCCACGGTGGATAAGATTTACTGATAGTTGATCAGCAGTATCTCTATTGGTGATGAGCTTGACTCAGACAAGACTTATCGGGTTAGTAAGGGTCTGACGTTATCCACCCCCTTAGACCCGATCTGCGACACACTTTGACGAAGAGAACGGACTGTATGGAGATTGTCACATTCAGGCTCAATAGGGTAAGGACGCACTTGATTGTCGTCCCCCCTTTCGACAAGTACTGGGGTAGCCGTTACGTATAGCTAGTGCCGCTAACGTGCTTGTGGTTAAACCCACTGCCAGCGTATTATCGAGTCTTTAGAGTCCTACACAGAGGGTTTTCCCGGTTCAGGCGACAGATGTAGGAGCGTACGTTGGTACGTGCAGGGGGTCCGATTAAATACGTGTATGCGATACACGGACTTTAATCGGACGGTTGATAATACTAGCCAGCTTAGGATTAAGCTGGCTTGTTAAATCAGGTTTTGATTTAATAATTTATATATGTATTTTGATACATATATTTTAGTATTATTGTTCACTATTTATTTTCTCTCTTTGGTGCTATCCGTATTTTTATACGGATACGCGTATGTGTAGCGATACATATAGCGGATGAAGTATTCCGTATTTATACGGTAATGCTTCTAGAAGAAGGACACCTCATATTTATTTTTCTATTTAGAAAAATAAAAGGGAAAAGAGGAGTTATGAAGCATGGTGCAAACAATGTAGAGAGGTATGGCTTTGCTTTTAAAATGATTAAATCATTTGGATGCACTATTGATGCATAGTTGTAAAAAGAGGAAGCCATTCACTTTTCTACACTTGATCACTTGATGTTTTTTTTAACTTGTACTCATGCTTCATGGTTGCTAGAATGAGCAACCATCCTCATTCTCTTCTCCTTCTTCTTCTTGCTCTCATTTTTTAGCACGGTATTGAGAGAAAAATCTTTAGTGAAAAATTCTTACATCACCGACCATACAAACCTAGCAAGTTTGGATCGTCGGTTAAAACCTCCTCCGCATTCCCTCGGGTGGATCGTCCTCGGCAAGGATGGTCGATTCTCAAGCGCGATCCCGGCGGCTGCGAGCTTGGAGGGGTCTTCCACAATTGGGTGGATACGCGACAAAGATTGTATTTTCTAAACCATTGCATTTGTAGATTAACTAGTTTAGGTCTATGGACTGTATCCTGGATTTTACGGGAGTCCGGTGCTCGTTAGAATTTTTGTTTTTCGCTTCCTCCTCGGCCGCGGTGTAACGTTTCCAAAATAATAAAATATTATTTTCGGGAATTTTTATAATTTAATATTATTTTAATGAATATTTTAATATTCGGGTATAATTAAATACAAATAAATGGAGAAAAATTATGGAAAATTCTAAAATAGGGTATTTTATGGAATTATGCCATTTTAAAGTTTTTAAGATTAGCTATATGCTAATTTAGTGTTAATCGCGATTAAAAATCGCTAATTGGATTTTTAGCTTTTTTGTGCAAAAATTTGCACATATCATTTTCCACACTTGTTACACTTGTGTTACATTTCTATTGCCATTGTTGTTCTTTTGGGTTCACTATTGGAGTGAGAAGGAAATGAAAAAGGAAAAGAAAAGATAAGTGTGATGATGAGAGAGAGGGAGACTAGGTCAACCCTCACTTTTTGAACCATACCCATCATTTCCCCATCTCATTTCTCTCTCCCCATCCCCAAGAGCTGCTGCTGATGCTGCTCCTCCCTCATCTCCCTCCCCTTCACTCCATAGATCCCTCTCATTTCCCTCACCAAAACCCCATTCCCACTTCACATAACTTGCTCCCAAGCTCACTAGCTATACATTGAACCTAGCAAGATTGGATTCGGAGGACTTTGAGCAACTCAAGAATTTTCTTGAGTTGCCAAAGGAGGTAAATTCTGGACCTATTGGAGTAGTATTTCATTTCCTTGTGCATCTATTCTAGTTTCATATCGATAATGTGTTGTTTGTGGACTTTAGAGATTTCTAGTTAGGGTTTAGGGTAAAACTGAAATCAAACATGAAATTGAGGATGGTGGTGACCTTAGAACCCCTGGTGTGAATGTTATTTTAGACCAAACCTAAAGCTAGAACACAGAATACGGAATTACGGAATCGATATCGGGGAAAACTGTGAATCTGGGATCGTAATTAGGAATCTGCTATCACCCCGAGACCCCAAAAATAAAACTGAGTTGACAGTGAGATGTGCAGGCACCATGGAACCACCACACCAAACCCTAGCCCCCAACTCCAAACCCCGGCCGCCAATTAATTCCTTCTGGCCGCAATTTGTGGCCAGAGCAGGAGGAAACCGTCTCGATTTTGGTGCATGGCCCTATTTCCTCTAGTCTTGACCCTGGGTATGTCTAGTTTTAATTGTTTCCAGTTAGGGTAAAATCTGGGTTGATTTGCTTGAGTTGGCGTATGATTTACGACTTGTTTTAGCATGGATTTTGGTATTTGGTGATTCATTCCTGTCGGGTGGCATTTGGACGTCAACGACAAGTGGATATTGATCGTGTTTACATGCGAGGCGATAGGTTTTTACCTATGCGAGTAGCGTGTGCTATTTTGGTTTCCGATGTGATTTTCATGTGCTTTAGCGTTGTGATATACTTGTAGGTACCCTACGTGATGTTGAGGAGAAGAAGATGAAGATGGCGACATCGGCATCGGCACATGAGAAGCAAGGTGAGTAGATTTATATCTACGGGGAGAAGTCGGGTGGATGGCGTATAGCACCCCCGCAGTCCGTGGTGATGTATACGAATACGTATACACACATATATTTACTATGTGTTGTTAGGATTACTGATGGAAATAATGGAATTATTGATGATGAGGATGTATTGGTTTAGTATAGTGCGAAACCCTAGAGTAGTGGTTGCACCCGCACATATACGTACACATATACTTGCATGCATTCTTTCATTTATCTGTGCGCATATAGAGGTGTGTATATCTACACATGGGTATGGGATTATGTGTTCATATACGGGATTGAGGATGATACATGGGATTGAGATGAGTCAATGAGGTTTGTAATGTGATATGATGGTAGTGATACCGGATATGTGATGAGATGAATGGGATATTGACCCGTACCCAGCTATTGGGATGCCGTATGACGATTTACCGTACGAGCTGTATATTGATGTTAGATCCGCACTCATGACTCGAGGACGTTATATGATATACTGTATCGTACGTGATACTATTGAGGCGAGATCACCGACTATATATATATATATGTATATCGACTCAGATTTAGGTGGTTTTCATACCCCTCCCGATTGACATGATTGTTGGATCCGTAGTTCGCATCGTAAGCGTTAGACTGACCCGAGTCATACCTATTTCAAAACTAACGGATCGGGGATATTTTAAAGATAGGCAAAGGGGATTCTACGGATATTTTCAAACGACACATCTTTTCTTAAAACACCGTAGCCCTTATTTTACCAAAAACCCTGATTCGTCCTTTTTCAAAAGGCATGGCTGCATGATATATTTATTGAGATAGGTTCTTTACTGTTGCATTGATTATTCGATTCCGCATATTCATGCTTTTTGCATTGCATCGCTTGTATTGTTGATATATTTCAGTCATGCTGCTAGGACACCAGCACCATTATCGATGATGTGTATGTTCCACGTACACTTGTTTGCTGGCTCACATACTTCATCATCGATAATTGCCATGTCACTACACTGTAGTACTGTTGCATTCAGTGTATGTTGCTTACATTTCTTTACATGTCGCATACATCATGCTTTCTGATTATACTCATTGAGATATGTTGTTTCCATGATATTTCTGGTTTTTGGGAACCGTGGGTGTTTCAAAAAGAGAATATGTAATTGTTTTAAAACCCGGTTGCCCTTGATATGATATTTCAGTGCGTCCACCATGTGTTTTCTCGGTGCTGAGAGCGACATGTGAAACCCGATTCGAGGAGGCGGATGAGGCCGATTGCGGGTACATGGTAGACCCGGTATGGTTCCCCGGGGCAAGAAATGTTTTTCGTGGAGTAGACGATGAGCCTGGCAGGGTGGCGAGTACCTACCGGTGATTGGTTGGACCTGGCGGTTATCCGGAGGATACTGACCAGAGTCGATAGATGGATATGGGCGTACTGCCGGGGGCCGAGGGCCGATACCGCAGACAGAGCCCGTGGGCCGATCCGGACTGACGGAGCCCGATATATAAGGATTTACGTGCCGATGCTGGGCACAGTTTTCATGATGTTTTCGAGTGTCGATGGTAGGCACTCCGGTTCCATGATTTTGACGTGTTACGAGGGACACAGATGGTTTATATCCTCATATTATTCCCATGCACATGCTTTATGATATTTACAGGCATGATGGTTATTGTCATTGGGTGACGAGTGGATGGGATCCACGTACATACAGATTTGATTACATTGATCATACCTCACATTTATGATATGCTATTGCCTGAGGCACTGGCACGAGCACTTGGCACTACACTCATGCATAGAGATTTCCTTGCCAGTTTAGCATGCTTCAGACTTATTCATATTAAGGTTTATTTATATCTGATCGTATTGACCTAGGATGGGTCATGCATTCGATCTCTGCTTGTAGATATTTTCTATTCACGAGTTGGCAACTCACCCCCATTGTGCCACAGTTCTTGCAGGTTTTGCCGTACAGATTCCATAGCGGCATTTCTGGCACACTGCTTCCTCATGGGTGACTTGCTTAGGTAGGTGGGTTCTTTTGTATCAGAACCGCCATTGTACATGTATTATTCATTGTATCTAGAATTCCATCAACCAAAACTTGTATATTGTTTCAGACTTAGAAAACAGTGTTGTATTATTTCGACCTTAGAGTCGCGCTTGTAGTATAACGGTTTTCTGGCTGTTTTGAGTTCTTTTTGGGTTTTGATCCTCGCCCTTTGGCGTTGTATATTATTATTGCTTGCGTGGTTATGACCGTCGATTGATGAAGAGCTAGCTCCCGCTTGGGGATGCCTTTTATCATTTCATATTTATTATTCTTGTTGTACCCCGTTCGGGGCCAGTTTTTACAAAGGAAACTCTGACGAAATTTTCAGGAAAGGTTACACATTTTTAAAAATGCATATTCGGCTTAGTTGTTTAAAAACTTTGATTTTCGAAACATGATTTCTTTACTTCTTAAAACCAGTTTTCCTTATTTACTCTTTAAATGGTTTTAGATTTCTGGGCTTTTGGCTTACTTGGATCAGATGGGGTCCTATAGATTTCATATGGTTCAAGGGCCAGTCACGTGTTCTTTCGGGTCGTGACACGCGGCTTCCGCGGCGTGGGCACCGGATCCCAACATGGAATCAGAGCCACTCCATAAACTTTTACTAGCTAGTTTGCACAAGTTTAAAGTCTCGATCGATGAAATTTTCCGAATCGCATCTCCGTTTACATGCCCGCTGTCCGAATTTGAAAGTTGTTCAAAAATCATTCTGGTTGCTTTAAAATTACGTGCAGGCATTTATAGAGGCCAGGAAGAAATTTGGGAACATGAGCCCAAACTTTGGCCGCGGAACCGCCGCCTAACGTGCCCTTCGGCCGCGGTTCCGCGGTCGAAGTTTGGCCGATTTGCCCCAATTTTTTCCAGGTGCTCTAGATTTTGGAAATGTGATTTTTAGGATATTTGGTTTTTGCCCAGATTTGTTTGAGTACTGGTTTGTACTTGGGGCCAATGCGGAAAGTTTTAATAGTGCAAAATTTTGAATTCGTGTTTATCAGTGCATATATTAGTTTCTGCGACTGTGAATATTATAGAGCGGTACAATCGACTGGTTGCTATATGTACAATCAGACGGGTTTACGAACATGATATTCGCGTTGATGTTCTGTGTTACATTGATGTTATGGACGAATTGTCATGATGGATAGCCTTATGTGCAATGTTAGATGTACGGTTCAGATTCATTTGTATATTGTTTATTGCGGGATGAGCGTCTGACATGCGGACTGCCGTCACTGCCAGTTTGTATATTCTTTTATTAGGGCACAACCGAATTGAGGTCGATGTCACCATTGTATATATATTTTCTTTTCTGTACTAGGATTAACCCATGGAGGAGTGCTCGAATAGCCGTGTTCTAGAAGGCAACGGGCCCGGATCTCATGGCGTTGAGACCGGGGAAGCCTTACTCTAGAATTGGTGGGCTATTCGCCGCACTCGTAGGGGGTATAGGTTAACCCACAGAGGGGTGCTCAAGTTACCAGATTTTGTGAAGTGCTGGGTAGCCCATTCACTTTGTTGATTGGGGTTGCCTCACTTCGGGGATTAGCGGGTAACTTGCCGCACTCGTAGGGGTCTAGGATATTTATTGTACTGGCTATCCACACGACCGGGGAATGTCGCGTCTTATTTATGGCTCAAATGAAACGTGAGGCTCCTAGATTATCCACTATTCCATATTGTTGTTCGCATGCTTGTGTGATTTTTATCTACCTGTGATGACTATTATCTGCCTATGATGTTGATATATATATATTATATATATTTAGTAGATACTTCTATATGTTTTGCATCCGCGCTGGTCCTACCCCCGCTCTGCCGTTAGTTAAGTAACCTAACGGTGCATGACGGGGTCCCGTGGTGAATGCGGATGGCGTATAAAAAGCATGTTATTATAGTTGTTTCTTTTGTGGCTTGGAAACATAAAATAATGGGAATGCATTATCTGAATAATGCAAGGAAAATAAAACTAAATGATATTGTCGGAACCAATTTTAAAACTACTCGGTTTTCTTCAAAACTCAAAGTCGTATTCTTTTGCTTTGCGTAGAGATATTCGGTTAAGAATATCCCGCACCTCATTCTATGAGGGAAGAACCTTGATCCCTTCACTGGGAGTTTGCTCTTAAGCAAAATTTTATGTTACTAGTTTTAAAAAGCGGAGCTTAAGCCACTCCATTTCAAAGCCACTCGAGTTCCTTCAACGATATCAAGTTCATTACATTAAAGGTTTTTCGCCAAAAACCAGCCGTAGCCCTCCGTCATTTCAGACTAGCATTGCATAGTATTCGTGCTACGTATGTTAACCTTTGCCGAGGAGTGGTGTTTGGTAACTCTGTAATACTTTTCTGTTGCATGGATATGCGATTATTTAGGACAGTCGCACGGTCATGTTGACCTCTGTCAAGGGCTTATGCGGATGGGTCTAAATTAATCCAGGACAATGACGGGTTGAACTTGATATGCGACTTATGATATGTTGACCTCTGTCAAGATCATAAGCCGCTTGGGACAAAAACCATATCGGGAGTTTCAAACATACGGGAAACTTGCCAAGCAAGCGCATACCTTGTGGAGTGCGGTGACTTGAGTGGATTCCTTTAAAATTATCACACAATGATAGTTGGGTCCTGATTCCCACTGATGAGTATGTATTACTCCTCGGAAGAATTTTCACTTCACAATTAGCTAACCTATTAGGTGTCTAAAAAGTGTTAACGAGGTTACGCCTTTGTGGAAATGGGGTTATTAATTGGGTCCGTGCGAAAGCACGGGGGACCTCCCTCGGAGTACCAACACTGGCCTAGCTGAACGGTTAGCGAACTTGTAAAGTATAAATGATCCTGACTAGTTCTCCTTTTAGGGTTTGAAGGAGGATTCAAGGATACAATGGAAACTATCATGATCAGATAAAGTGATAACCAATCTGATCTTGATAGAGTGCACGCTGAGTGTTTCTTTTCTCTCTCTGTTACAGCGACCCGTGACTTACCTTAAAAACTCATGAACCAATTTGACCGAACCATTTTACACTCTTGGCTTTGGCTTGTCTTGATTCGCGACAAAGTCGCACATATCCCTTCCACTTCTACTCTACCCTTTGCATTTCTTCATAACACATCGTATCACTAAGATTATCCATATTGCTTAGAAAGGCTATCGTATAGTTACATATGAATTCGAAGAAGTTACTTCAGTCGAGGATGGCTACAGGTTCTAAAGAAATTGAATAGGATTATTCGGTTGTCTCTTCCCTTTACCTTCTCTCAGGTTGCGAGAGCTTCTTGTATTAGGAGAGTACACCTATTACGCTTATTGGATAGTCTTCTTCCAAACCTCAGGCTGGTGCCAAAAGGTAGGGAAGAAAGAAAACCAGTTAGCGCAAGGACGGTGTGCAGAAGGTAAGAAGTAGAGACATATAAAGTGATTGATGTGAGGGCAAAGGAAATTGTGACTACTGTCATAAATCTGGATAATGGAAAAGGGATTACTAGGAATACCTGACCATCTCCTATGAAACATTTTTCATGTTTAAGTTTTTCTGTGTACTTGCAAAAGAGAACTGTTTTCCCAATCAATTCTGACTCCAGGGTATGTATTTACCAGTTTTGAATCTCACATCGGTATTGTGTTACAGATGATGAGTAGGAGTAGAATATTGGGAAATAGGCAATTTGATCTCCTCAATATTGGAATTCGTTGCAATTGGTTATATTGGATTAAATCGCATGGCTTTTGACTGTCGGCAAATATTTGGTTTCGAATAACTGTTGTTATGCACCGAATTTTAAAATGAAACATCTGTACCTTTATTTTATATAAAGTGAGATATACATTTTGAAAATTGTGTTGTAAACATTTACCTTTATCAGTTGAGGATAAGATAAGGTGCATTGAATAACGGCGTAAGATATTCTTAATCAAGATACAGTTTTCAACTTAGAAAACAAAGAATTTGAGTTGGTATACTCTTTGGACTTATACATGAAAATGTATGTTGTTCAGTGTCCTTCGGGGCAAGAGGTTGGTACTCTTACTTCATTCAGATTCACCTATGAGTTCTCTGGTTTTAGACACACATTCGTAGTAATGCAAGGTCAAAGATTTTAAGAAGTTTGTATGTATAAGAATAAAGTAGAGAACCATACGTTGGAAGGATCGGGATTCTTCGAGGTGATCGAAGATGTAGATACTTATGCTGGGTATTCCATCATGGTAATATCGAGAACTTGATTCTCTCACAGGTTACTCATCCGTGGACACGCTCCATGATAAGTAATGTTGTATTGGCCCTTTTTCAATTAAGTAATATGCACTGGAAACAGCTGCATGACTTTTGAATCTGGTTCCATCTAAATTAGCGCATTGATTCTATATGGATATAGAATGGTTGCATATCTTAAGGTTGTTAAGATATGGAGTTATCCGGTTTCTGTTTAAAAGCAGAGTCCGGACAAACTCAAGGCACGCTTCGGTAATGACGGTTTGTGGATTATCCCAAGCATTCGCTAGGATTTTGTTTCTACCATTTTCAAGATCAATAGTTATATTGTTCTTGACTCGCCACCATTTTATAAAAGAATCTTTTTACAAAAAAAACTAGTGGGAGTATGATAGAATTGGAAGTGATTCCAGAACCACAAACGGTTACCGAAAATTTAGTAGAACCTAAGGATTTAATTGGACTTGACAAACCGTTGGCCACTCCGCAGATTCTAGTAGGCATTCTCATACACCCAAGAGATACTTCGGTTTTATTATAGACGGTGACAGGGAGGTCAGCATCATGGTGATGATTGCCCTACTAGTTATCAGTGCTGGGTTCCTTAGCACCCTCACTAAGTTTTTTAAGGCATCAAGCATGCAATTTTATAAAAATCTAGAGTGCTAAGAAACCCGCACCAAGGATCTAACTAGAGAATTAGGGTTCAACTAAGAAAGTAAACAACTTTACTCTAAGTGAACAAGGAATATAACCTTTGTAGACCGGTCCTTCACTTCTAAAGTTCCGTGTAGTAGTCCCTTAGCTCCAAATAGTGGTCTTCCCGACTCTCGTTAGGCTCCACTAGGCGAAAGGAATGAGCTTGCTCAAAGATCTTCGAGGACGAAGATGATCTACATCGAAAAATCGCTAACTCAAGCTACATCTTCACTAATTGATGAACTAGTGAAGAAACAACCTATACTAAATGGTTAGTTTAGTATAGATTGGTGTCGTAGGAATTTTGCTCACTTTAGAATTGTTTTTCTCTTTTTCTTTTTCTTCTCACTCAAGAGCTAGAGAATAATGAAGGAGATGAAGAAATAAAACTCTTAAGTGATCAAGTGTGAACCATGGGTGAGAAAATATCTCATATAAACTCATGTAGAGACTAAACTATGGCTAAATATAATGGTTAGTTTAATAAATATCTAGAGTAAAACAAAATTAATAGACTAAGTCAAGTTTTCCACAAGCTTCTACAATAATCTTCAACCATGACAATTTCCACCTAATTTTGTTTTTCCCTTAATAATTAAATCCCCACATTATCTTAAGTATGGTATGAGTCTCATACACCCAAGTCCAATGCATTATCTAGCATGACACAAAATAAATACATTAATATATATCACATATATATTTGTATGTATTTAGAGAAAACATTTTCTTAAGTGAGCTAATATTAGTTAATGTATGTTAATATATCAAATATATAATTATACATTAAATTATTAAATCAACACTTGATTTAATAACCCGGCTGTATCACATACAACCGGCTAATATCATTTATATGTATATCACATATACATATAACATATCATTGAATCAACACTTGATTCAACAATCCGGTTATATCATATATAACCTGTATCGCGAGATTAGAATACGGTATCACATACATGTATTAATCTCGGTCCCACACATATCACATATGTGCCCTACTTCGTTTCGCATGAGCTGGGAAACCTCTATATGGGACTCTAAAGACTCGTCAATACGCCGGCAGTAGGTAATGATCATATCAGTTACCCATAAGCCGTCAGCGGTACTAACTGGACGTAACGGCTACCCGGGTATTGAGCAATCAGAAGATCAACAAGCAAGCGTGTTCATACTCCCGTGAATCCAATAAGTAACATTACCGTACAGTCCGGTCTCTTCGTCTGATATGTCGCATATCTAGTCTGGGGGTGGAATACGTCAGACCCCAATAACTGCTGGGTTTCCTAATGTCGCCGCTAGGTTTCGGGAGGCATCGTCCATGCCATTTTCAAAAAATTGGTGCGCTAAAGAACCCTAACGCTAGAATCTAAACTAGAAAATTAGATGAACAAGCATGTAAACATCTTTACATCTAAGTGAACAAGGAATACAACCTTTGTAGATCGGTCCTTCACTTCAATAGCTACGTGTAGTAGTCCCTTCACTCCAGGTAGTGATCTCCCGGACTCTAGTGAGGCTCCACAAGGTAAAATGAACAAGCTTGCTTGAAGACTTCGAGGCCGAAGATGATCTACGTCGAGAAGACACTAACTCAAGCTACCTCTTCACTAAGTGATGAACTTGGTGAAGAAACAACCCAATCTAAATGGCTAGTAGAGAAGAGGTTGATGAAGTAGGAATTTTGCTCACTTTAGAAATAATTTTCTCATTATATTTCTTCACCTCTCATGAAGCTAGAAAGCTTTTTGGTGATGAGGAAGAAGATGAAGTGTGAATGGAATAATGAGTGAGAATAGCAACCATGGGTGAGTTAGTGTCATACACTTACTCATGTAGGGAATAAACCATGGCTAACAATAATGGTTAGGTTAATAAATATATAGAGTAAGACAAAATTAGTGGACTAAGTCAAGGGGTTCTACAAGCTTCTACAAGCTTCAACCATGTGACAAATTTCCAACCAATTTTGATTTACTTTAAATAAATAAAACCCTTCATTATTATTTGCATGGTGTGAGTCTCATACACCCATATAGCATGTGGCATCTAGCATGACACAAAAGATGTACATTAATATATATCACATATATACCAAGTGTGCACTAGTGAGAAAAAAAAACTTAAGTGAGCTAATATTAGTTAATATAAGATAATATATCAAATATATAATTATACATTAAATTATTAAATCAACACTTGATTTAATAATCCGGCTATATCACGTACAACCGACTAATATCAAATGTATCAATTTGTCGAATCAACACTTGATTCGACAGCACGGCTATATCACATATAACCGACCGATATCACATATCGCAAGAATAGAATACGGTATCACATACACGTATTAATCTCGGTCCCGCACATATCACATATGTGCTCCTACTTCGTTTCGCTTGAGCCAGGAAACCTCTGTGTATGACTCTAAAGACTCGTCAATATGCCGGCAGTAGGTGGTGATCATATCAGTCACCCACAAGCCGCAAGCGTTCTGCTAAACGTAACGGCCACCCGGGTATTGAGCGATCAGAAGATCAACAAGAAAGCCTGCTCATACTCCTGCGAATCCATCAAGTAACACTACCGTACAGTCCGGTCTCTTCGTCAATTATGTCGCATATCGCATCCCGGGGTAGTATAACGTCAGACCCCAATAGCCTGATAGGTCATGCCGATGTGAGGTCCATAGCGGTTCGAGAAACTACTGATAACACTTACAAGTAGATCACAGTAACCCTGGCCAGGGATTTCCTGTTATGGCCAATCGACCATAGCGCAACATCAACCCCTAATACCGGGAGAGATGAATCCCCTCCTATCGCTCATTGCCTCCATGAGACTCGGGACTGTACCCAAAAACTACCGTTTTGCACTATCTCTTGAATGTGGTAAGGTGGAAATCAAAGCACAGTGGGAATCACACAAGACTCTATGACGATCTCGGGTCAAAAGACTAACATGTACCAGTGTCACCAGAGAACTGCTATATGACGATAGGTATAATACCATCTAGGAGTTCTCGGCGAGTCCGTTCAGTGTACCCAGTCTCCACTGAGCACCCGTATACCTTCTCTGATGTCAAACACCAATGGATGTGGGATCATCCATCGCCCATCATATGGTTCAAGAAGCGCATACGCTAGTCTACTCTGGAGTATCAATGCCCTGTCTCGATACTCCCACGAATAGGAACAATTGAAGGATGTACTTACCGACTAACTCTGCCCCACTAGTATGATCTACATCATAATCTTGGTAGTCTAGTACTCATCCTAAGGGCTTTATTAACATGTAATAGAGAGACAATAAGTGTACATGTTAAGATAAAGAGCAACCGGATAGCATACTATCATGTCGAGCAAGAAATTCCGCCCTATATATGTCCAAGCATCCACTACAATATACATCATATGTACAGGAATGGCCTCTAGGGCATACATATTACTAACAATCTCCCACTTGCACTAAGGCCATTTGTTGTAGTATGTCATACTCAACGTCCTATAGAAGTCTCTCTAGGTAAAAGCCTTTGTGAGTGGATCTGCCGTGTTATCCTTTGCGTCAACTCTCATAACCTCGATCCCTTGAAGATCAACCATCTCCCTGATCAGGTGATACTGCCTCAGAATATGTCTGGAACGCTGATGGGACCTACGTTCCTAGGCTAAAGCCACAACTCCATTGTTGTCGCAATAACAGTTATTGGACGCTCAATGGTAGGAACCATGTTCATCTCATGAACAAGAATTATCCAGACATCCACTTTGGTAGCATCGTTGGTAGAAATGTATTCAGCCTTTATCGTCTAGTTTGCCACGGTATATAGCTTGAAACTCTTCCAACATACTTTCCCTCCACTGAGGGTAATGACAAAGCCCGTGACTGACTTTCACTCGACCTTATCACTCTGGAAGCTCGAATTGGTAAAGGACTCCCACTGGAGTTCACTGTTACAAAACCCCAAGAACATTTCTTTAGTGCTTCTCAAGTACTTAAGAATGTCCTATACAGCTGTCCAGTGATTCTCCGAAGATCCGATTGATTCCTGATCACTACACCTCGTGAGTCAGCTACATCTGGTCTAGTACATAATATCACATACATGATAGAGCCTAGTGCCGAAGCATAGGGTATCCCTTTCACACGAGCTCTCTCCAAATTAGTCTTGGAAGACATCCTTTTGGAGAGAGTGATTCCTGAGTAAGTGGGCGAACCACCACACTTAGAATCCTCATACTAAACCCCTTTAGTATGGTGTTAATGTACCTGGATTTGGGACACTCCCAGCATCCACTTAGATCTATCACCATAGATCATAATCTAAAAGATGTAGTAGGTATCATCCAGATCTTCCTTGGAGAATCCTCGTGATAAGAGGAGTTTGACTGAGTGTAGCATAGGAAACCATTTCCTATCAAGTGTATGTCATCTACGTACAATACGTGGAAGAAACCTTACTCTCTACAACCTTCTTGTATATACAAGGTTCATCTACCTTTTTGATGAAGTCAAACTCTTTGACTGCCACATCAAAACAGATGTTCCAACTCCGTGATGCATGCTTTAATCCTTATGGACTTAAATATAGCGACTGGAGAAAAGGTTTCATCATAAACCACACCTGGTTATTGACGATAGCCTTTTACTACAAGTCTAGCTTTGAAAGTCTCAACTTTTCCATTTACACCAAGAATCTTCTCAAGATACATTTGCTCCCAATGGGTTTTACCCCTTCACGTGCAATATTCAAAGTCATACTTTGTTGGTGTACATGGATTCCATCTCTTATTGCATAGCATCCATCCATTTCACAGAGTCCCCGCTCGTGATGGCCTGCCTGAACCTAGTTGGGTCATCATCTACCATGAAGCAATCCTCACTCCCACCTTCACCGAAGAAACCGTAGTATCTCTCAGGCGGATGAGGAACCCTACCAGATTCGCGGAGAAGCTGAGAATCGTTGGAGACTATTAAATCCTTTGGTTTCTCTAAATCATCAGCTGTTAGTTTGTCCAGCTGGAACTCCTTCCAGTTCTACCTCATGACCACAAATTTCTTCACAAGAAATTCCATTTCTAAAAGAAGGTGGCATGCTGAGAAACAAAACACCTTTTGCTCCTCAGTGTGGCAGAAGATATTCCCTCGCAAATGTTTGGGATATCCTAACAAACTTATACAGAACTGACCTTGCCTCGAGCTTGTCCGGATTTTGCTTTTCAACATAGCCCGGACAACCCCATATCTTAACTCGTTTAAGACATGGTCTCTTCGTATACCATATCACATATGGAGTGGTAGGCACTGATTTGGATGGAACCCCATTCAATAGATATGCAACTTCTCAAGTGCATAACTCCAAAAGGAAACATGCAACTCAGCAGTACTCATCATAGAGCGCTCCATATCTCATATGGTGCGATACCTCCACCTCGATACACCGTTGTGATGTGGTGTACACGAAGGAGTAAGCTGAGAGAGAATCTTATTCTCTTTTAAATAATACTGGAACTCCATGCCCAAGTATTCTCCTCCTCGATCACATCGAAGGACTTTAATACTTCTACCCGTCTGGTTCTTAACTTCAAGTTTATATTCCTTGAATTTCTCAAAAGTTTCAGACTCGTGTTTCAACAGGAGCACATGTCCAAATCTTGAGAGATCGTCGATGAATGTAATGAAGTACAAAGAACCAACCCTGGCATTTGTAGACATGGGACCGTATACATCATCATATATCCGTCCCAAGAGTTCAGTAACTCTTTCTCCGTTTCCAGTAAACGGAGTATTGGTCATTTTACCTTTGAGACAAGACTGGCAAGTATCATAAGATGAAAATTCGAACGGATTCTAATATTCATCCTTATGTAACCTAGCTGGTCGTGTCGCATTGATATGACCTAGTCTACAATGCCACAAGAAGTATTCGTTCATTTCTGAACTACTCCTTTTATGTGTGTTCTACATACTTTGAACTGTGGTTTGATTTAGAACGTATATGCCATTTCATAACGTGCCTGATCCAATCAACTCTTAATTCAGGAAAATGTTCACAACATTATCCTCCAATACAGAATTATATCCTTCTTTAACTCAATAAAGAATCTGATGTAATGTTATATATCAGGTTCGGTATATAATAACATTTGTTCAGAATCAATGTATTTACCATTTGGTGATACAAGGTGATATTTGCCAACTGAGTTGGCTGCAAAAATTGCACCATTCTCTAACACTTAGAGATATATCACCAAATCCCAGTTCTCTACCTCTCAGTAGCCCATGGAACTCTTACATATATGGGATCCTATTCCGGTATCTCATACCTAGGACGTAGAGGATACTGAGAAATAGTTCTTAGTAACGAACACACCCGAAGAATATGCATCATCATGCTTATTCATCGTTTGGGTTGCGTGGAAATCCGGATATTCCCCTATTTCCTGCTCGGACTTATAACAATTATAAGATAGAGCGGAACCAACGTTCCCCAGCTCAGTATAATAAGCAGGTTCAGTCAATGCATCCATATTATTATCTTGATTAAGGCGTGACATGGTCGCTACCAGGAGAGAGAGAGAAGAAAACACTCAGCATATACTCTTGCAAGATCAGATTGGTTATCTAATCAGGATGACTCCAACTGTTTTTATCAAATCTTCCTTCAAACCCTAAAAGGTAAGACTAGCCGGGGTTAATTACACCCTACAAGTTCGCCAATCTTTCGGCCAGGCAGGTGTCGGTACTTTGAGGGAAGTTCTTCGTGCTTTCGCACGGACCTAATTATAATAAATATCGTTTTCCCAGGGGCATAACCCCGTTAACACCTTTCTAGACACCTACTTGATCGGCTAGTTGTAATGTGCAAAATTCTCCCAGGAGTAACTCTTACTCGCAGTGGGTATCGGGATCCAACTATTTCATAGAAGGTATGCAATCTCATTGCAAATTTCAACACTTGAAATTCCCGACAATATTTTACCCCTAGCGTCCTATGACCTTGACGCAGGCCAACAAACCATAGTCCGCTAGTCAAGTTCAACCCGTACATTTCATGATTGAATTAAACCCACCCGCACGACCCTTGACGCAGGCCAACAAAGTCGCACGACTACACTAATCCAATCGTATCATATGCAGCAGATAAGCACTAGTTAGCTACCGCACACTATGCCTTGACGCAAGCGAACAAGTATAGCATGAATACTAAGTAGTACTTATCTGAAATGACGGAGGGCTACGACAAGTTTTTAAGAAAACCCTTTGCGTAATGAACTTGATATCGTTGTAGAATCGAGTAATTTTGAAAAGGAGTTTTTTTAAGCTTTTATTAGTTTTGCTAAAGAGGTCACTCCTGGTGAAAGGATCTCGGCTCTTTCCTCATCGAATGAGGTGCTGGATATTTCACAAATACCACTATACAAAGCATGAACTAAAAAAGCAATCAAAAACAAAACCGAGTGGGTTGTAGCATCTGCCAGTTTCGCTAAAGAGGTCACTCCCAGTGAAGGGATCTCGGCTCTTTCCTTATCGAATAAGGTGCTGGATATTCTACAAGGAATACCGCTATGCAAAGCAAGAACTAAAGCTACCATTTTTTTTAAAACAAGATTCCACAACATCTTTAGATTTCTTTTATTTCATTAATCTCATTAATGAAGTCCCATCAATTATATGCTTCCTAAGCATCACAGAACAAACGAAAGCAGCAATATTTATTATATATCATATATAAAATATAAGCATTCGTCTTAGAATATCAAGTGATCACATCACAGAATATCAGCAGCAGAAGAACACATATGAAATATTGGATATACTAGGAATTCCGTGTTTTAAATTAAGCCAGTAAAAAAACGCGGATTTCACGGTCGTGATGAATAGCTAAACCCACATCCCTAGATCCCTACGAGAGCGGCAAGTAACCCTACCAATTCTAGAGTCAGGTGACCCAGTCTCGACTCCTCGAGATGGTCTCCCACTGGACTCTAGACCCCGGTTACTTGTGCTCCCCACCTTGGGTCTATCCTAATGCAGAAAAGTAAATAATATACATCAATGGTGACATCATCCTCAACCCGGAAGTGCCCCAATAAAAGAATATTATATACAAGTTTTTACATGAATGAAAATGAAAAACTCTCATCTCACATAAAAACTCCGGCTATTCAAAACACGAAGATCCAATATAACATATCACAGCAACACATAACATCACATGTCATCAACGTAAGTAAATATGCGTATCCCAATTGTCGTTGACATATAGCAACGAAACCGGCGATACACCACATATTACACTTACGGTCGCAGAAAAGAAAGTGAAAACACTACAACAATTAGAATCCGCAACCACCTAAGACATCATAAACCCAATGTATTACATACTTTGGATTTCAGACCTAACCAAATGAATTTCTTAGATATCGCATGCCTAACAATTATAAACCTCGCATTTTAGTCTCGATGTTAGAAACACTTTCCAATAACCAGTCGGGTAATTCAACAAGATTCCCGACAACCAGATCGAATGCTCGTCGGAAACTTTAGTAGACGGCCGCACCCCCGATGCCGCCGACGAAGTGCACTAAGGCGGAACACCGCGGCCGCGAGCACCCGAACGGATGCTTTTGGCGATGGAGTTCTCCTACAGTCACTTGGTCGGGGCTATGGGGCATGGCTATCTAGTAAGGTTACCCGACGAGTATCCGCGTACGCTACGTGATTGCGACGGACTTTTGATCCACATCAAAATTCCGTGGAAACCAATCAAATGAGACTGAATTGCTAGAATTATAAAATTCAAATTAGTTTTCACAAAACTAAATATTGTGGATTCCAAGTATTATATCACAATCAAAGATTGCTAGACGATATTAAACTTTTCGATCGAATCAACAAACACCCAAAATTTCCCAAAGAGCTCAACACTTGAGCGCAGTTTAAAAAATACCCAGAACATGCCACAACACCTACGGACCAACCGTAGAAGGGTCAACCTTTGCCTCACCTATGGCACCGCGGAACTACCACAAACCCTAGGGTTTGGTGGCAGTTCCGACAGTCACAGAATCGAGTTAGGGATTCGTTCTTCTAGAGGGTCCACAGAATCACCGACTTGATTTTCTGAAGATCTTAAACTTAGAGAAATCCAACTCTTGGAAAATTTCCAGCGAGGGAAAAATTGGGTTATTGATATCCGTTCGAACTTTTTAACGTCGTCTAAGTAACCCGAAATGATGTTAGAATTACGATTACGAAACACTTCGAATTGCCTTTGCACAAATATAACATCACATGGAATTTTAGCAAAAATAAGCAACACCTGAAACACCAAAACCCAGAGCCTGGAACACCCCACCAAAACGAACCCAAAATTCCCATACAAGGTGGTTCGTTTTCCTGTGGTGTTCATGTTACATCTCATAAAACATTCTGCAATTGCTTAAAAAACTTTTAGACACTCTGAAAAATTCGACAGAAACTGGGTTTATGTTTCGAGTGTTTCGGAGTTGTTTCGGTTTCGTAATACTACAGCATCGTCTAATTCTCTAGCATGGCTCTGATACCACTGCTGGGTTCCCTAGTGTCGCCGCTAGGTTTCGGGAGGCATCGTCCATACCATTTTCAAAAAATTGGCGCGCTAAAGAACTTTAACGCTAGAATCTAAACTAGAGAATTAGACAAACAAGCATGTAAACATCCTTAAATCTAAGTGAACAAGGAATACAACCTTTGTAGACCGGTTCTTCACTTCAATAGCTCCGTGTAGTAGTCCCTTCGCACCAAGTAGTGATCTTCCGGACTCCAGTGAGGCTCCACAAGGTGAAATGAACAAACTTGCTTGAAGTCTTTGAGGCCGAAGATGATCTACGTCGAGGATACACTAACTCAAGCTACCTCTTCACTAAGTAATGAACTTGGTGAAGAAACAACCCACTCTAAATGGCTAGTAGAGAAGAGGTTGATGAAGTAGGAATTTTGCCCACTTTAGAAATAATTTTCTCACTATATTTCTTCACCTCTCATGAAGCTAGAAAGGTTTTTGGAGATGAGGAAGAAGATGAAGTGTGAATGGAATAATGAGTGAGAATAGCAACCATGGGTGAGTTAGTGTCATACACTAACTCATGTAGAGAATAAACCATGACTAACAACAATGGTTAGGTTAATAAATATCTAGAGTGAGACAAAATTAGTGGACTAAGTCAATGGGTTCAACAAGCTTCTACAAGATTCAGCCATGTGAAAAATTTCCAACCAATTTTGATTTACTTTAAATAAATAAAACCCTTCATTATTATTTGCATGGTGTGAGTCTCATACACCCATGTAGCATGTGGCATCTAGCATGACACAAAAGATGTACATTAATATATATCATAAATATACCAAGTGTACACTAGTGAGAAAAAGAAAACTTAAGTGAGCTAATATTAGTTAATGTAAGATAATATATCAAATATATAATTATACATTAAATTATTAAATCAACACTTGAATTAATAATCCGGCTATATCACATACAACCGACTAATATCAAATGTATCAATTTGTCGAATCGACACTTGATTCGACAGCCCGGCTATATCACATATAACCGGCCGATATCACATATCGCGAGAATAGAATACGGTATCACATACGCGTATTAATCTCGGTCCCGCGCATATCACATATGTGCTCCTACTTCGTTTCGCTTGAGCCAGGAAACCTCTATGTAGGACTCTAAAGACTCGTCAATGTTGGATATGTATGCCCTAGAGGCCATTATTGTATATGTATACATATGGATGCTTGGACATATATATGTACAGGACAGTCTTGCTCGATATGATAGTATGCTATCTTGTTTGTCTTTATCTTAACATGTGCATGTTTTACTTGCTATTACATATCTTTTATACATGTTGATAAAGCCCGTAGGATCATGGCTAGACTACCTGCGTTGTGATGGCGATCATACTTGTGGGAGCTGGGTTGTCAGTACGCACATCCTTAAATGGTCCCTAGTCGTGGGAGTATCGAGACTGGGCATCAATATTCCAGAGTAGACTAGTGTATACGTTTCTAGACCCCGACGAGAGGCGATGGTATGGTCCTACAACCATTGGTCTTTCGCACTTAAGATCGTATACAAGTGCTCACTGGGGGTGAGTACACCGGACGAACTCGCCGAGAACTTCCAGATGGTACTATACCTATCGTCAGGTGGAAGTTCTCAGGTGACATGAGTACAGGTTAGTCTTTAGACCTGAGATCGGCATTTGTCTCGTATGAGTTCCCACTGAGCATTGATCACTACCCTACCACGGCTCTACTGAGTCGTGCAAACAGGTTTTGGTTGGGTACAGTCCTGAGCCACATGGAAGCAATGAGCGATTGTCGAGGATTCGTCTCTCCCAGTATAGAGAGTCGATATCGCACTGTGTTCGATTGGTTAGGACCATAAGACCTTGGCCAAGGCAGTTGGGATTTACTGATAGGCTAATCAGTAGTTTCTCAGATTGGTCCTGAGCCACATCAGCACGAATTACCAGGTTATTAGGGTCTGACGTTCATTACCCCCTGGACCCAGTATGTGATACTCTCAGACGAGGAGACCGGACTGTATGGAGATTGTCACAGATAGACTCAGTAGGGATCCGGATGAGTTTGCTCGTCGGCCTTTCTTTTCGACAGGTACCCGGGTAGCCGTTACGTACAGCTAGTGCCGCTGACGTGCTTGTGGTTATAGATTTATCCAGTAACTCACTGTCGGCGTACTGTCGAGTCTTTAGAGTCCCACACAGAGGGTTTCTCTGGTTCAGGCGAAATGATGTAGTAGCCGTATTGGATACGTGCAGGGTCTCGATCGATTGATGTACTTTGTACTCGGACTTTCGATCGGACAGTTGATAATACTAGCCGGCTCGGGTTTGAGCCGGATTATTAAATTAGGTATTGATTTACTAGTTTACATATATGTATTTCGATATGTATATTCTAGTATTACGTTCTTCATGTTATTATATCTCTTTGGGCGTTCGTGTTTTTATCCGAATGGAGGTATGTATATACAGCAGACTGTAATCCATATTTTATTACAGATTACCTTCTAGAAGCTAGACACCTCATCATGGACTTTTCCATTTATTGATAAATGGAAATTGGGTGGAAATTGAGGAGAGGGGGGCATGGTGAGTGGCATGGCTTCAATAGTTCACAAATGAATTCTTTATTCATTTGTGGTTACTATTGAAGCATGGCTACACTTGTTTATTCATGGAAATTGATACACAAAACCTTTGTGTTGATTTTCTCTCACATGAATACTTCATTATTTTCTTGAGCTCCCATTTTTCTTCATCTCCTCCCTCCTCTTGAGTTTCCTCCACCTTCATCATCTTCCTCTTCACTACCCTTCTCATGAGTTGAGAAAGAAGTGAAGAGGCAAGAAAGAGATAGTAAACACTTAGATATTCACACTATATCCTAGACTACTTGGTTTAGCAACCCAAGTTCTCTAGTTGCTCCACTTAATATATTGTGAGGAGCTGGAGCTATGGATCATATCCCTCGGGTGGATCATCTACGACAAAGGAGGACCGGAGAGCAAGATCGATTACGGAGAATCAAAGGAGCCAACAAAGGAGATCAAGCGTGTTCAAGGTGGCCACTTAGAGCTAAAGATGAGGAAAGAAGACCGAAGGACTTGGTTCGTTTGGTGAGATTTCTTCATCATAGTAGATAGCTCTATTTATTTAGCTAGTTAGGTTTATGGTAAGATCCGGATTAAAGGTTATTCTAGTGCCATGTTCTAATCGTTAGAAAAAAATTTGTTCCGTATTTGGGCACGGTAGTTAGCCGGGGCACTAGCGTAACCTTTCATGGTATCAGAGCCAGCCCATAAACCCTACACTAGCAAGTTTAAACAATGTTAAAATAACGAAACCGAAACAGCTCCAAAAGATTGAAACCAAACTTCTAGTTTCTGTCGTTTTTTCAAAGGCTTCAAAAAAAAATTTAGCAAGTGTAGAGTGATCCTTTGACTGTGAGATGTACCCAGAACAAAAACGATGCAATTCTACCAAGTTTTGGCAGGCCACACCCCTCAAAAATTCGGCCTCACCAGTTTTATTATGGTGGATTGCCTCGTGTTTTGGACTGGGTTCTTATCTCTTGAAGTTTGGGTTTCAGGTATTGTTTATTTTTGCCCAGATTTGATTTTCTATTGTTTTTCAGTTTGGGGCAATTTGGAGTGTTTCGAAGTCGTTATATTTGATACTGTTTAATAGTTTACAGTACATTCACTTTTATCTGCGACCGTCAATTTCATTCGATCAGTACAACTCATCTGATTGCTATATGTTCTTTTAGACAGGTTTGCGAACATTAAATTCGCGTTGATGTTTTGCGCTTGTGTTATGATTGTGATTGGATAGTCGTGGTGGATAGCATATGGTGCGATGTTAGTGGTACAATTTAAGATTCACTTGTACATTTGTTATTGCGGGGCGAGCGTCCGACATGTGGACTGCCGTCTTTGCCGGGTTGTATATTATTTGTTTGGGGCGTGACCGGGTTGAGGTCGATGTCACCATTTGTACATATTATTTTCATTTTCTGTACTAAGATTACCCCGCGGTGGAGTGCGCGAATAGCCGGGTTCTAGAAGGCAACAAGCCCGTATCTCATGGCGTTGAGATGGAGGGGGCTTCATTCTAGAATTGACGGGCTATTCGTCGCACTCGTAAGGGGTATCGAATGACCCATGGAAAGGCACCCAAGTTACCGGATTCCGTGAAGTGCTGGGTGGTCCATTCACTTTGTTGAAGGGGGTTGACTCACTTCTGGGATTGGCGGGTAACTTGCTGTGCTCATAGGGGTCCAGGTTTTCATTGCACAAGCTATCCACACGACCGGGAACGTCGGGTTTTATTTGCGGCTCAAATGAAACCCGGTGCTCCAAGATTATCCACCATTCTGTATTGTTGGCTGTGATTCTGTGATATTGCTTATTATCATGCTTGGGATGAATGTTATATATACTTATATATACTAGTAGATATTGTATATGTTTTGCACCCGCGCTAGTCCAGCCCCCACTCTGTCGTTAGTTAAGTAACCTAACAGATGATGACGGGGCCCCGTGGCGAATGCGGATGGAATATATGTACATCGTATCTTCGTTCTTTTCTGGTGTGATAGGATTAAACTGATGGGACCACATTAATTTTTATTAATGCAAGGAAATAAACCTAAAAGATGTTATTGGAATAAATTTCGAAAAACTATAGCTATATTCTTTCGCTTTGCATAGTGGTATTCGATCATGAATATCCATCACCTCATTCCAGGAGGCAAGAGCCGAGATCCTTTCATGGGGAGTGACCTCTTAAGCAAAAGTCTATACTGTAGATTACTCAGTTTTTTCAAAACCACAAGTTTTCAAAAAGCGGAGCTTAAACCATACCTTTTCAAAACTACTCAGGTTCCTTCCACGATATCAAGTTCATTACGTTAATGAGTTTTTCGCCAAAATCCCAGTCATAGCCCTCCGTCATTTCGGATTGGTAATACTTAGTATTCGTGCTGCGTATTTCGATCTTTAGTCGAGGCGTAATGTTCAGTAACTATGTAATACTTTTTCGTTGCATGTTAATGCGATTAATTAGGACAGTCGTACGATCATTTTGATCTTTAGTCAAGGCTCGTACGGGTGGGTCTAATGCAATCGGGATAATGACGGGTAGAACTTGACTAGGACCTTTTGACATTTTGATCTTTAGTCAAGGTCACTTAGGTCCTAGGGGCAAAAACCACATCAGGAGTTTCAAATATACAGGAAACTTGCAGATTTAGCATACCTTCTGGAATGTGGTGACTAGAGTGAATTCCATCAAATGCATCACACGATGATAGTTAGATCCCGATCCCACTGATGAGTAGGATTACTCTCGGGACATTATTTCACTTAACAATCAATGCTATAAACCAAGTAGATGTCTAGAAAGGTGTTAGCGGGGCTATGCCTCCAGGAAAAAGAGGTTATGTAATTAAGAAATTTCGCGAAAGCGTTGGAAAACCTCTCTCGAAGTACCAACACTAGCCTGGCTGAAAGGTTAAGCAAGTATTGTGACGTGCGATTAATCCTGACTAGTTCTTCTTTTAAGGTTTGAAGAAGAAATTGAGGAAACAGTGGGAGCAATTCTGGTTAGATAAATTAATAACCAATCTAATCTTGCAAGAGCGCACGCTGAGTGTTTCTTTTCTCTCTCTCCAGGTAACAACCATTTCACGTCCTAATCAAGATAATAAAATGTATCGCTTGACCGATCCGAATTCTTATTCGGGGTTGGGGAACGTCGGTTCGGCTCTAACTTATGACAACAGTCATAAGTGTAAGCAAGGGAAAGAGGATTGTTTAAATTCCTTGATGACCCCATCGAAGAAGAAACATACTATTGTGTTTTCTTCAGGTATTCTTGTTATTGAAAACTGTTTTTCGGTCAGTCCTACCTCCTGGGTACTCGATACCGGATCGGGATCTCATATCTGTAATTTATTACAGGGACTGAGAAAAAGTAGGATAGTTGGACCTGGTGATATGTCCCTCAGAGTAAGGAACGGAGCACAAGTTAATGTTGCTGCCGTCGGTAAATATCACCTAGCATTGCCAAGTGGCAATACTATGATTTTGAACAATTACTATTATGTACCTTCCATGGTTTGCAACATCATATCAGTATCTTTACTTGATAAAGATGGATATAAGTTTGTTCTTGATAGAAATATCATGATCATTTACCTTAATCAGGTATTGGTTGCAGAAGGTACACTCTGTAATGGTATCTATGTTCTTAATCAAAACACAGTTCTCAGTATACAAAACACACGCAAGAAGAAGAGTTCAGAAGTGAACGGATCCTACTTATGGCATTGTAGACTTGGTCATATCGGAGAGAAAAGACTAAGTAAGTTGCATAAAGATGGATTTTTGAATACGTTCGAATTTTCATATTATGAAGCTTGTCAGTCTTGTCTCAAGGGAAAATGACCAAATCTCCGTTCACCGGACACGGAGAAAGAGCAGAGCTCTTGGGACTCATACACAGTGATGTATATGGTCCAATGTCTATACATGCAAGGGATAGGTTCTCGTACTTCATCACATTCACTGAAGATCTCTCTAGGTTCGGATATGTGTATCTTATGAGACACAAATCTGAAGCTTTTGAGAAATTCAATGAATTCAGAAACGAGGTAGAGAACCAGACATTCAAAAGTATCAAGATCCTCCAATCTGATAGGGGAGGGGAGTACTTAAGCATGGAATTCCAAGATTACCCAAAAGAGAATGGAATTCTCTCTCAACTTACTCCTCCATATACACCACAGCACAACGGTGTATCAGAGCGGAGGAACCGCACCCTATTGGACATGGTTCGCTGCATGATGATTAATGCCGAGTTATCTCTTTCATTCTGGGGATTTGCGCTTGAAACAACAGCCTACCTATTGAATCAGGTTCCGTCTAAATCTGTACCTAAGACTCCATATGAAGTATGGAGTGAAAAGAAACCATGTCTTAAATTCATTAAGATATGGGGTTGTCCGGCTTATGTGAATATGCAGAAGCCGGACAAACTAGAGGCACGATCAGTTTTATGTATATTTGTAGGATATCCAAAACATTCGATGGGATATCTGTTCTACCACACCGAGGAACAGAAGGTGTGAGTTACTCGCCACGCCACCTTTTTAGAGTGGCAATTTCTTACAAAAGGAACAAGTGGGAGCGTGGTAGAATTGGAAGAAATTCCAGAAGGACAAACTATAACTGAAGGTTTAATAGAACCAGTAGATTCAATAATCCCATACGAACCTCAGCCACTCCGTAGATCTGGTAGGATTTCTCATCCGTCCGAGAGATACTACGGTTTTCTCATAGACGGGGATCGAGAGGATTGCATCTTGGAAGAAGATGATCCTACTAGTTTTAGGAAAGCCATTATCAGTAGGGACTCGTATAAGTGGCTGGATGCTATGCGATCCGAAATGGAGTCCATGTACACCAATAAAGTGTAGACCTTGGATATTGCTCCACCTGGGGTAAAACCCGTTGGATGCAAATGGATCTAGAAAAGGAAATTTTGTATAGATGGGCAGGTGGAAACCTATAAGGCTAGACTTGTTGCAAAAGGTTTTCGTCAAAGACCAGGTATGGACTATGACGAAACCTTTTCTCCAGTGGCTATGCTCAAATCCATTCGGATCCTACTTGCCATTGCTTCCTTCCATGACTATGAGATCTGGCAGATGGACGTAAAAACGGCTTTTCTAAACGGAAGTTTAGAAGATTGTGTTTATATAGATCAGCCGGAAGGTTTCGTAGACAGTGGGAGCAGCGGGAAGGTGTGCAAGTTGCTTAAATCCATTTATGGATTAAAGCAGGCATCATGGAGCTGGAACATCTGTTTTGATGAAACAATCAAGGAATTTGACTTCATCAAGAACGAGAATGAGCCTTGTATTTATAAAAAGATTGTAGGACGAACTGTCGTGTTCCAAGTCTTGTACGTGGACGATATTCTTTTGATAGGAAATGGTATTTCTATGCTACAATCGGTCAAGCTATTCTTATCACAAAGGTTCTCCATGAAGGACCTGGGTGATGCCTCGTACATTCTGGAGATTAAGATCTACAGAGATAGATCCAAGAGATTACTGGGACTTTCACAGTCCAGGTATATAGAGACCGTACTAAAAAGATTTAGTATGGAAGATTCCAAGCACGATAACATACCCGCATTGCATGGAATCACTCTCTCCAAGGAGATGCCTCCCAAGACTGACGAGGAGAGGGTTCGCATGAGCATTATACCCAACGCTTCAGCGGTAGGATCTATAATGTATGCGATGCTATGTATAAGGCTAGATGTAGCTTATGCGCTAAGCGTGATGAGACAGTATCAGTCGAACCCAAGTGAGGACCACTGGACAGCAGTAAAGAACATTCTCAAATACCTGAGAAGGACTAAGGAGATGTTCTTAGTTTACGATAATGGAGACCTAAAAGTCGAATCCTTTACCGATTCAAGCTTCAAGAGTGACAAGGATGACAACAAGTCTGTCTCGGGTTTTGTGTTTACCCTCAATGGAAGGGCGGTGTGTTGAAAGAACTCTAAACAGGATACCGTCGCAGACTCGACGATGGAGGCTGAATACATTGGTGCAAGCGATGCCGCAAAAGAGGCGGTCTGGATGAAGAAGTTTCGGGTCATTCCGTCCATTGTTGATCCAATACCTTTGTATTGCGATAACAATGGGGTTATAGCTTTAGCGAAGGAACCACGGTCCCATCAGAAATGCAGGCACATCTTAAGGCGGTATCACCTGATCAGGGAGATCGTAGATCGCCAGGAGATTGAGGTCCGGATAGTGGATACAAAAGACAACACAGCGGATCCATTCACCAAGGCTCTTTTCTCAAGTACAGTTCGAGAGACTTTTTGAGATGTTGGGTATGCGGTACGCCAACGGCTAGCCCTAGAGCAGACGTTGGATACTCGGTACGCCAATATATGGCCTTAGTGCAAGTGGGAGATTGTTGGATATGTATGCCTTAGAGGCCATTATTGTATATGTATACATATGGATGCTTGGATATATATATGTACAGGACAGTCTTGCTCGATATGATAGTATGCTATCTGGTTTGTCTTTATCTTAACATGTGCATGTTTTACTTGATATTACATATCTTTTATACATGTTGATAAAGCCCGTAGGATCATTGCTAGACTACCTGCGTTGTGATGGCAATCATACTTGTAGGAGCTGGGTAGTCGGTACGCACATCCTTAAATGGTCCCTAGTCGTGGGAGTATCGAGACTGGGCATCGATATTCCGGAGTAGACTAGTATATACGTTTTTAGACCCCGACGAGGGGCGATGGTATGGTCCCGCAACCATTAGTCTTTCGCACCTGAGATCATATACAGGTGCTCACTGGGGGTGAGTATACCGGACGGACTCACCGAGAACTTCCAGATGGCACTATACCTATCGTCAGGTAGAAGTTCTCAGGTGACATGAGTATAGGTTAGTCTTTAGACCTGAGATCGGCATTTGTCTCATGTGAGTTCCCACTGTGCTTTGATCACTACCCTACCACAGCTCTACTAAGTCGTGCAAACAGGTTTTGGCTGGGTACAGTCCAGAGCCATATGGAGGCAGTGAGCGATTATTGAGGATTCGACTCTCCCGGTATAGGGAGTCGATATTGCACTGTGTTCGATTGGTCAGGATCATAAGACCTCGCCAAGGCAGTTGGGATTTACTGATAGGCTGATCAGTAGTTTCCCAGATTGGTCCTGAGCCGCATCAGCACGAATTACCAGGTTATTAGGGTCTGACGTTCACTACCCACTGGACCCGGTATGTGATACTCTCAGATGAAGAGACCGGACAGTACGGAGATTATCACAGATAGGCTCAGTAGAGATCCGGATGAGTTTTCTCGTCGGCCTTCCTTTTCGACAGGTACCCGGGTCGCCGTTACGTACAGCTAGTGCCGCTGACGTGCTTGTGGTTATGGATTTATCCAGTAACTCACTGCCGGCGTACTGTCGAGTCTTTATAGTCCTACACAGAGGGTTTCTCTGGTTCAGGCGAAATGATGTAGTAGCTGTATTGGATACGTGCAGGGTCTCGATCGATTAATGTACTTTGTACTCGGACTTTCGATCGGACAGTTGGTAATACTAGCCGGCTCAGGTTTGAGCCGGATTATTAAATCAGGTATTGATTTAATAGTTTACATATATGTATTTTGATATGTATATTCTAGTATTACGTTCTTGTGTTATTCTATCTCTTTGGGCGTTCGTGTTTTTATCCGAATGCAGGTATGTATATATAACAGACTGTAATCCGTATTTTATTACAGATTACCTTCTAGAAAGTGGACACCACATCATGGACTTTTCCATTTATTGATAAATGGAAATGAGGTGGAAATTAAGGAGAGGGAGGCATGGTGAGTGGCATGGCTTCAATAGTTCACAAATGAATTCTTTATTCATTTGTGGTTACTATTGAAGCATGGCTACACTTGTTTATTCATGGAAATTGATACACAAAACCTTTGTGTTGATTTTCTCTCACATGAATGCTTCATTATTTTCTTGAGCTCCCATTTTTCTTCATCTCCTCCCTCCTCTTGAGTTTCCTCCACCTTCATCATCTTCCTCTTCACTACCCTTCTCATGAATTGAGAAACAAGTGAAGAGGCAAGAAAGAGATAGCAAACACTTAGATATTCACATTACATCCTAGACTACTTGGTTTAGCAACCTAAGTTCTCTAGTTGCTCCACTTGACATATTAAGAGAAGCTAGAGCCATAGATCATATCTCTCGGGTGGATCATCTACGACAAAAGAAGACCGGAGAGAAAGATTGATCGCGGAGAATAAAAAGAGCCAACAAAGAAGATCAAGCGTGTTCAAGGTGGCCACTTGGATCTAAAGATGAGGAAAGAAGACCGAAGGACTTGGTTCGTTTGGTGAGATTTCTTCATCATAGTAGATAGCTCTCTTTATTTATCTAGTTAGGTTTATGGTAAGATCCGGGTTAAAAGTTATTCTAGTGCCATGTTCTAATCGTAAGAAAAAAAATTGCTCCGCATTTGGCCACGGTAGTTGGCCGGGGCACTAGCGTAACCTTTCAGTCAATACGCCGGCAGTAGGTGGTGATCATATCAGTTACCCACAAGCCGCAAGCGGTCTGCTAAACGTAACGGCCACCAGGATATTGAGCGATCAGAAGATCAACAAGCAAGCCTGCTCATAATCTTGCGAACCCATCAACTAACACTACCGTACAGTCCGGTCTCTTCATCTATTATGTCGCATATCGCAGCCCAGGGGTGGTATAACATCAGACCCCCAATAGCCTGATAAGTCATGCCGATGTGAGGTCCATAACGGTTCGAGAAACTACTGATAACACTTACCAGTAAATCTCAGCAACCCTAGCCAGGGATTTCCTGTTATGGACAATCGAGCATAGCGCAACATCAACCCCCAACACCGGGAGAGACGAATCCTCTCCTATCGCTCATTGCCTCCATGTGACTCAGGACTATACCCAAAAACCACCGTTTTGCATGATCTCTTGAACGTGGTAAGGTGGAAATCAAAGCACGGTGGGAATCACACAAGACTCTATGACGATCTCGGGTCGACAGACTAACCTATACCAGTGTCACCAGAGAACTGCTACCTGACGATAGGTATAATACCATCTAGAAGTTCTCGGCGAGTCCGTTCAGTGTATCCAGTCTCCATTGAGCACCCGTATACCTTCTCTGATGTCAAACACCAATGGATATGAGATCATCCATCGCCCATCATATGGGTTAAGAAACGAATACGCTAGTCTACTCTGGAGTATCGATGCCCTGTCTCGATACTCCCACGACTAGGAATAATTGAAGGATGTACTTACCGACTACCTCTGTCCCATTAGTATGATCTGCATCATAATCCTGGTAGTCTAGTACTCATCCTAAGGGTTTTATCAACATGTAATAGAGAGACAATAAGTGTACATGTTAAGATAAAGAGCAACCAGATAGCATACTATCATGTCGAGCAAGAAAGTCCTCCCTATATATGTCCAAGCATCCACTACAATATACATCGTATGTACAGTAATGGCCTCGTGGGCATACATATTACTAATAATAACTTGATAAGTCATGCCGATGTGAGGCTCATAACGAGTCGAGAAACAACTGATAACACTTACCAATAAATCTCAGTATCAGCCCTGGCCAGGGACTTCCTGTTATAGCCAATCGAGTACAGCGCAACATCAACCCCCAATACCGGGAGAGACGAAACCCCTCCTATCGCTCATTGCCTGCATATGACGCGGGACTGTACCAAAAAACCACCATTTTGCACGCTCTCTTGAACGTGGTAAGGTGGAAATCAAAGCACAGTTGGAATCACACAAGACATTATGATGATCTGGGGTCTACAGACTAACCTGTACCAGTGTCACCAGAGAAATGCTATCTGACGTTAAGTATAATACCATCTAGGAGTTCTCGGCGAGTCCTGTTCAGTGTACCCAGTCTCCACTGAGCACCTGTATACCATCTTTGATGTCAAACACCAATGGATATGGGATCATCCATCGCCCATCAAATGGGTCAAGAAGCGTATACGCTAGTCTACTCTGGAATATCGATGCCCCGTCTCGATACACCCTCGACTAGGAACAATTAAAGGATGTACTTGTGGACTACCCTGGCCCCACTAGTTTGATCTGCATCATAGTCCTGGTAGTCAAGTACACATCCTAAGGGCTTTACCAACATGTAACAGAGAGACAGTACAAGTATACATGTTAAGATAAAGAGTAACCAGATAGCATACTATCATGTCGAGCAAGAAAGTCCTCCCTATATATTTCCAAGAATCCACTATAATATACAATCATGTATAATAATGGCCTCTAAGGCATACATACAACTAACAATCTCCCACTTGCACTAAGGCCAGTTGTTGTAGTATCACATACCCAACATCCCTTAAAGTCTCTCTAGGGAAAGGCTTTCGTAAGTGGGTCCGCCATGTTATTCTTCGTCTTAACTCTCCTGACCTCGATCTCCCGGAGATCAACTATCTCTATGATCAGGTGATACTTCCTAAGAATATGTCTGGATCACTGATAGGACCGGGGTTCCTAGGCCAAAGCCACAGCTCCATTGTCACCACAATGGTAGGAACCAAGTTCATCTGATGAACATCTATACCCAGACAGCCTCTTTGGTAGCATCGTTGGTAGCGATGATTCACCCTTTTTCGTTGAGTCTGCCACGATATCTAGCTTGGAACTCTTCCAACATACCGTCCCTCCACTGAGGGTAAAGACAAAACCCGAGACTGTCTTACAGTCGACCTTATCACTCTGGAAGCTCAAATCGGTAAAGGACACCACTTGGAGTTCACCGTTACCATACACCAAGAACATTTCTTTAGTGCTTCTCAAGTACTTAAGAATGTTCTTCACTGTTGTCCAGTGTTTCTCCTAAGGATGTAAGAGGTATCACCCAAATCCTTTATGGAGAAACTTAGTGACAAGAAGAACATGACCGAGTGTAGCATAGGAACACCATTTCCTATCAAGAATATGTCATCCACGTATAATATGAGAAAGACAACATTACTCTCTACAACCTTCTTGTATATACAAGGTTCATCTACCTTTTTGATGAAGTGAAACTCTTTGACTGCCACATCAAAACAGATGTTCCAATTCCGCGATGCCTGCTTTAATCCGTAAATTGATCCGGATGGACTTAAGCATAGCCACTGGAGAATAGGTTTCATCATAGTCCACACCTGGTCGTTGATGAAAACCTTTTGCTACAAGTCTAGCTTTGAAAGTCTCAACTTTTCCATCTACACCAAGAATCTTCTCAAGATCCACTTACTCCCGATGGGTTTTACCCCTTCAGGTACAACTTTCAAAGTCATACATTGTTGGTGTACATGGATTCCATCTCAGATCGCATAGCATCCAGCTATTTCACAGAGTCCCCACTCGTGATGGCCTGCTCGAAACTAGTTTGGTCATCATCTTCCATGATGCAATCCTCGCTCCCACTGTCATTGAGAAGACTGTAGTATCTTTCAGGCAGATGAGAAACCCTTACTAAATCTGCGGAGTGGCTGAGGTTCGTTGGAAACTATCGAATCCTCCGGTTCTACCAAATCATCAGTTGTAGTTTGTATAGCTGGAACCTCTTCCAGTTCTACCACATGACCACTAATTTCTTTTTCAAGAAATTCCTTTTCTAAAAATGTGGCATGCCGAGAAACAAAACACCTTTTGTTCCTCAGTGTGGTAGAAGATATACCATCGCGAATGTTTGGGATATCCAACAAACTTACACAGAACTGACCTTGCCTCGAGCTTATCCGGATTTTGCCTTTCAACATAGGCCGGACAACCCCATATCTTAACTCGTTTAAGCAATGGTCTCTTCCTATTCCATATCTTATATAGAGTGGTAGGCACTGATTTAGTCGGAACCATATTCAATAGGTATGCGGCTTCACAAGCGTATAACCCCAAAAGGAATTAGGAAACTCAGCAGTACTCATCATAGAGCGCACCATATCTAATAAGGTGTGATTCCTCCCGCTGATACACCGTTGTGCTGTGGTGTATATAGAGGAGTAAGCTGAGAGAGAATCCCATTCTCTTTTAAATAGTCCAGTAACTCCATGCTTAACTATTCTCTTCCCCGATCGGATCGAAGGATTTAATACTTCTACCCGTTTGGTTCTCTACTTCGTACTTATATTCGTTGAATTTGTCAAAAGCTTCATACTTGTGTTTCAACAGGAACACATGTCCGAATCTTGAGAGATCATCAGTGAATGTAATGAAGCACGAAGAACCATTCCTGGCATGTGTAGACATGGGACCGCAAGCATCACTATGTATCAGTCCCAAGTGTTCAGTAACTCTTTCTTCATGTCCAGTAAACGGAGTTTTGGTCATCTTTCCTTTGAGACATGACTGGCAAGTTTCGTAAGATGAAAATTCGAACGGATTCAAATATCCATCCTTATGTAACTTAGCTCGTCATGTCGCATTGAATGGCCTAGTCTACAATGCCATAAGAAGGATTCGTTCATTTCTGAACTTTTCCTCTCGTGTGTGTTCTGTACGTTAAGAACTGTAGTTTGATTTAGAACGTATATGCAATTACATAATGTGCCTGATTCAATCAATTTTTAATTTAGGAAAATGTTCACAACATTATCCTGCAATACAAAATTATTTCCTTCTTTACTTAATAAAGAAAATGATATAATGTTGCATATCAGGTTCGGTATGTAATAACATTCATTCAGAATCAATGTATTACCAGTTGGTAATACAAGGTGATATTCGCCAACTGCTTTGGCTGCAACATTTGCACCATTCCCTATTTCTAGAGAATGATCACCCTTTCTCAGTTGTCTACCTTTCTTTAGCCCATGTAACATATTACATATGTGGGATCCTGATCCGGTATCTAATACCCAGAACGTAGAGTGTACTGAGAAACGGTTCTCGGTGACAAACACACCCGAAGAAGATGCATCAACTGTAGGGTCCCTAGGCACCCTAATGAGGTCTCACAAGGCATCAACCATGCCAATTTCAAAAATTCTAGGTGCCGAGAAACCCGACTACGGATCGTTTGCTAGAAATCTAGGCGAAAAAGTAAACTAGTTAACACTTAACTAAGAGATACGGAAATACAACCTTTGTAGATCCGGTTCTCCACCTCCATAGCTCCGCAATGAAGTCTCCTCGCTGTCCATAACAAGTCCCGGGCTCTAGCGTCGGCTTCATCGGAGAATGGACGGGCTAGGTCATCGATGTCCATGCCGAAGATGATCTACGTCGAGGCATCGCTAGATCAAGCTCCGACTTCAACAAGTCAAGAAACTTGTGAAGAAAACACACTCTACTACTTGGCAAGAGGTAGAGAATGAAGAAATAGGAAGTGGGTTCAATTTAGAATTGGATTTCTCACTCTTTATCATCAATCACCATTGATGACCTCAAGGTTTTCTTCTTGAGTTCAAGGAAGAAGAAGAAGAAAAATGATATGATAAGTTATTAAAAATGAAAAGAAAAATCAAAACTTATCATAATCTAAACCATGGTCAAGTGTAGAGAATTAACTAAGGTTAGATTAATGGTTAGGGTTAAAGATGAAGACAAGAATGGTTACAAAGTCAAAGCTTCATGAAGCTTCAACTAAACTCCAAAATTAGCAACCATTCTTTTCTTATCTATTCAAAATAAATAAATAAATAAATAAGTAAGAAAAGAAAACCCTAATCATTAGTTTAACCATGGCTTAATCCATTACACTTAACTATAGTTAAACATGTATCATCAAACATGATACAATCAAGTGCACGAAAATATATCGAATATACAATGTGCACAACCGAGCGAGAAAATCCATTTAAAGTGAACCGATACTAGTTAATGCAAAGTAATATATCAAATATATAATTATGCATTAAATCATTAAATCAACACTTGATTTAACGATCCGGTCATATCGTATATAACCGACTAGTATGCAATGCATCGGTTTATCGAATCAACCCTTGATTCGATAACTAGGGTATATCGCATATAGCCTAATCGACACATTCATCGCGAGAATGAAATACGGTATCACATACACGCATTATTCTCGATCCCGCACATATCTCATATGCGCTCCTATTTCGTTTCGCTTGAGCCAGGAAACCTCTGTGTAGGACTCTAAAGACTCGTCAATACGCCGGCAGCAGATGATGATCATATCAAGCATCCACAAGCCGCAAGCGGTCTGCTAAACGTAACGGCCACCCGGGTATTGAGCGATCTGAAGATCGACGAGCAAGCCCACTCACACTCCAGTGAATCCGACCAGTAACACTACCGTACAGTCCGGTCTGATCGTCTGATATGTCGCATATCTCGCCTAGGGGTGGTAAACGTCAGACCCCAATAGCTCAATAAGTCGTGTCGATATGAGGTCTATAACTGTTCGAGAAACTACTGGTAACACTTACCAGTAAATCTCAGCAACCCTGGCCAGGGATTTCCTGTTATAGCCAATCGAACACAGCGCAACATCAACTCCCTATACCGGGAGAGACGAATCCCCTCCTATCGCTCATTGCCTCCATGTGACTCGGGACTGTACCCAAAAACCACCGTTTTGCACGCCCTCTTGGACGTGGTAAGATGGAAATCAAAGCACAGTGGGAACCACACAAGACTCTATGACGATCTTGGGTCAACAGACTACTCTGTACCAGTGTCACCAGAGAACTGCCATCTGACGTGAGATATAATACCATCTGGGAGTTCTCGGCGAGTCCGTCCAGTGTACCCAGTCTCTACTGAGCACCCGTATATCATCTCCGATGTCAAACACCAATGGATATGGGATCATCCATCGCCCATCTGTATGGGTCGAGAAGGTATACGCTAGTCTACTCTGGTATATCGATGCCCCGTCTCGATACACCCACGACTAGGGACTTTCAAGGATGTACTTATGGACTACCATGTCCTCACTAGTATGATCCGCATCATAGTCCAGGTAGTCAAGCACACATCCTAAGGGCTTTACCAACATGTAACAGAGAGACAATCAGTATACACGTTAAGGTAAAGGGTAACCAGATAGCATACTATCATGTCGAGCAAGAAAGTCCTTCCTATATATGTCCCAGCATCCACTACAATATACATCCTATGTACAGTAATGGCCTCTAGGGCATACATATAACTAACAATCTCCCACTTGCACTAGGGACATCTGTAGCAGTGGTTGCAGTATCTCATACTCAACCATCCCATAAAAAAATCTCTCTTTGGGAACAGGCCTTTGTGAGTGGATCCGCTGTGTTGTCTTCAGAATCTACTCTCCAAACCTCGATCACCCTGGAGATCAACCATCTCCATGATCAGGCGATACTGCCTTAGAATATGTCTGGATCACTGATGGGACCTGCGTTCCTTGGCATAAGCCACAACTCCATTGTCACACAATGGGAGGAACATGGTTCATCTCATGAACCAATATGCACCCAAACAGCCTCTAGGGTAGCGTCTTAAGTAGCGATGTATCCTGCCTTTATCGTCTAGTATGCCACGGTATCTAGCTTGGAACTTCTTCCAACATACCGTCCCTCCACTGAGGGTTAAGACAATGTCTGTGACTGACACTCAGTCGTCTTTATCACCCTGGAACACTTCCAGTGATTCTCCCTAGGATCGATTGATACCATCTCACTACAACTAGTGAGAATCCTAACATCCAATTAAATCTATCTCATAGATCCAAAACTCAGGATTTAGGAGGTATCATCTTGATCCTATATGGAGAATCATAGTGATAAGCGGAGATTGATCGAGCGTAGCATAAGAAACTCCTTTCTTATCAAGAGTATGTCATCCACGTACTCTACGAGGATCACCACCATACTCCCTACTACCTTTTTGTATATACAAGGTTCATCTACCATTTTGATGATGTCAAACTCCTTGATTAATCCATCAAAACAGATGTTCCAACTCCGCGATGCCTGCTTTATCCTATAAAGAATCTTGCACATGTTTCCGCTGCTCCCACTGTTTACGAAGCCCTCTGGCTGTGTACTTATAGACGCACTCTTCTAAAATATCATTTAGAAAAGCTGTCATGACACCCAACCACCAGATATCGTAGTCATGGTATGCAGCCATGGCAAGTAGGATCTGGATGGACTTAAGCATAGCTACTTGAAAAGGTTTCATCATTATCCGTACCTGGTCAATGATACAAACTTTTAACAAGTCTAGCTTTGAAATTCTCAACTCTTCCATCTACACCAAGTAATCTTCTCAAGATATACTTGCTCCTGATGGGGATTTAACCCTTCAGATATAGCAACCAAAGTCCATACTTTGTTGGTGTATAAGGATTCCATCTCAGATCGATAAACATCCAGCCATTCTTACAGAGTCCTACTCCTGATGGCCAGCTCGAAACTAGTTGGGTCATCATCTCATGATGTAATCCTCGCTCCCACTGTCATAGAGAAACCGAAGTAACTCTCAGGTGGGTGAGGAACCCTACTAGATCGGCGGAGAGGCTGAGGTTCGTTGATAACTATCGAATCCTTTGGTTCTATCAAATCATCTGCTGTAGTTCGTATAGCTGGAACATTTCCAGTTCTACATAACTGACATTGCCTCGAGCTTGTCCGGATTTTGCTTTCAGACATAGGCCGGACAACCCCAAATCTTAACTAACTTAAGATATGGGCTCTTCCCTTTCCATATCATATATGAAGTGGTAGGCAACTGATTTGATTCGAACCCTATTCAATAGGTATGCAGCTTCTCAAGTGCATAACTCCCTAAAGGAAATAGGTAACTCAGTAGTACTCATCATAGAGCACACCTTATCATATAGGGTGTATCTGCTCCTCCCCGACATATCATCGTGCAATGGTGTATACGGAGGAGTAATGCTGAGAGAGAATCTCATTCTCCTTTAGAATAATCCAGGATTTTCGTGCTCAAGTATTCTCCTCCTTGATCTCATCATAGGACATAATACTTATACCCTTATATCTGGTTCTCTACTTCTCGCTTATATTCTGTGAATATCTCAAAAGGTTCGGACTCATGTTTCAACAGGAACATGTGTCTGAATCTTGAGAGATTATCAGAGAATGTAATGAAGTACAAAGAACCGGTCTTGGCATGTGTAGACAGGGGACCTACATACATCAACATGTATCATCCCAAGAGTTCACTAACTCTTTCTCTGTTTCCAGTAAACGGAGCTATGGTCATCTTATCTTTGTGACATGACTGGCGAGTTTCACAAGATGTAAATTCAAACTGATTTAAATATGCATCTATATGTAATTCTAGCTAGTCGGGTCGCATTGATATGACCTAGTCTACAATGCCTCAAGAAGGATTCGTTCATTTCTGAACTCTTCCTCTTGTGTGTGTTCCGTATACTAAGAACTGTAGTTTGATTTAGAACATTAATGCTTTTAGATAACGTGCCTGATCCGATCAACTTTTGATATAGGAAATGTTCAAAACATTATCCAACAATACAAAATTTTATCGTTTCTTTACTAATAAAGAGACTGATATGATTTTGTATATCAGGTTCGGTATCTAATAGCATTTGTTCAGAATCAATGTATTCGTAATACAGGGTGACAGTGACCAACAGACTTGGCTGCAACACTTGCCCCGTTTTCTGCCTCATGAAACTTATCACCCGTTCTCAGTTCTCTACCTTTCTGTAGCCCTATGTAACAGATTACATATCTGGGATCCTGATCTGGTATCACATACCCAGGACGTAAAGGATACTGAGAAACAGTTCTTTGTAATGAACACACCCGAAGATGATGCATCAGCATGCACTCTCTTCGTTTGGGCGGCACGGGAATTCTGGTAATCCCCAATTTCCTGCTCTGTCTTATAACAATTATAAGTTGGAGCGGGACCAACGTTCCCCAGCTCAGTATAACAAGCAGGTTCGGTCAATATTCCGTTTTATTATCTTGATTAAGGCGTGATATGGTCGCTACCTGGAGAGAGAGAGAAGAAAACACTCAGCGTGCGCTCTGTCAAGAATAGATTGGTTATTATTTTATCTAATCAGGATGGCTCCCACTGCTTTTTATCAAATCTTCCTTCAAACCCTAAAAGGAAAGACTAGCCGGGATTAATTACACACTACAAGTTCGCCAATCTTTCAGCCAGGCCAGTGTCGGTACTTTGAGGGAGGTCCTCCGTGCTTTCGCACGAACCTAATTAATGTAAACCTCGTTTTCCCAGAGGCGTAACCTCGTTAACACCTTTCTAGACACCTACTTGATCGGCTAATTGTAATGTATAAAACTCTCCCAGGAGTAACACTTACTCGCAGCGGGTATCGGGATCCAACTATCTCATAGAAAGTATGCAATCTCATTGCAAATTTCAACACTTGAAATTCCCGATAATATTTTGCCCCTAGCTCGCTATGACCTTGACGCATGCCAAACAACCCATAGTCTGCTAGTCAAGTTCAACCCGTCATTTCCTGATTGAATTAAACCCACCCGCACGACCCTTGACGCATGCCAAACAACGCCGTACGAATACCCTAATCCAATCGCATCATATGCTAGCAGATAAGCACTAGTTAGCTACCGTACACTACGCCTTGACGCATGCCAAACAACCGCAGCACGAATACTAACTAATACTTATCTGAAATGACGGAGGGCTACGACAGGTTTTTCTGAAAACCTATTGCGTAATGAACTTGATATCGTTGTAGGATCGAATGATTTTAAAATGGAGTGTTTTTTAGGCTTTTCCAGTTTTGCTAAAGGAGTCACTCCCGGTGAAGGGATCGTCGGTCCTTTCCTCGTCGAATGATGTGCGGGATATATCACATATATCACTGTGCAAAGCAAAAACACTTAAAAGCAATCAAAAGACAAACCGAGTGTGTAGCATCTGCCAGTTATTGCTAAAGGAGTCACTCCCGGTGAAGGGATCTCGGTCCTTTCCTTATCGAATAAGGTGCAGGATATATCACATATACCGCTGTGCAAAGCAAGAACTGTAGCTACCTGTTTTATTTTGAAATTCGATTCTACAACATCTTAGGTTTCTTTTATTTCATTAATCACATTAATGAAGTCCCATCATTTATGTACCTAAACATCACAGATAGATATGACGTACACTTATGCCATCCGCATTCGCCTCGATGTCCCCTCGTGCACCGTTAGGTTAGGTAACTAACGACAGAGCAGGGCAGGGCTAGCGCGGGTGTAAAACATAAGTAACGTCTATATAATATATCATATATACTATATACTATATCCATCACAGAAACATCACATGATCTCATCACAGATATCGCAGCAGAAGAAATATATGAAATATTGGATATACTAGGACGTCCGTGTTTTCAATACGAGCCAGTATAAAACACGGATTCCACGGTCGTGATGAATAGCCAAACCCACACCCCTAGACCCCTACGAGAGCGGCAAGCAACCCTACCAATTCTGGAGTTAGGAGACCCGGACCCGACTCCTCGAGTTGGTCTCCCACTGGACTCCAGAACCCGGTTACTTGTGCTCCCCTCCTTGGGTCTATCCTAGTGCGGAAAAGTAAATAATATACAAACGGTGACAACTTCCGCAACCTGGAAGCGCCCCAATAAAAAGAATATTACATACAGATTTTTACATGAATGAAAATGAAAAACACTCATCTCACATAAAAACCCCCGGCTATTCAAACACGACGATCCAATATAACATATCCAGCAACACATAACATCACATGTCATCAACGTAAGTAAATATCCGCATCCCAATTGTCGTTGACATATAGCAACGAAACCGGCGATATCACATATTACACTTACGGTCACAGAAAAGAAAGTGTAAAACTACAACAGTTGGAATCCGCAACCACCTCAGACATCTCATGCCTGACCAAATGAATTACTTAGACATCGCATGCCTAACAATTATAAACCCCGCATTTTAGTCTCAAAATCGAAAACAGTTTTCAATACCAAGTCGGGCAATTCAACAGGATTCCCGACATCCTGATCGAATACTCGTCGCAAACTTCAGTAGGCGGCCGCACCCCCGATACCGTCGACGAAGTGCACCAAGGCGGAACACCGCCACCGCGAGCACCCGAACGGATGCTTTCGGCGACGGGGTTCTCCTACAGTCACTTGGTCGGGGCTATGGAGTGAGGCTGTCTATTAAGTTTACCCGGCGAGTATCCGCGTACGCTACGTGATTGCGACAGACTTTTGATCGCATCAAAATTCCGTAGCAACCGATCAAGTGAGACTAAAGTGCTATGTTTATAACATTCATTCAGTTATCACATAACTTGTGTGAATTCCAATTATTGTATCCCATTCCGGATAAATAGAAAATGTCAAACTTTCCGATCGAACAATCGAACACCCAAGTTTTCCCGATACAGATCAACACATGAAACAAGTCTAACAACATTCAGTTCGTGCCTCAGTACCAACGGTCCAGCCGTAGAAGGGTCAAGCCAACGCCTCACATGTGGCACGCCGTACTGCCCCAAACCCGAAGGTTCAAAGGGCAGTTCAAGACGGTCACATAATCGAGTTAAGGTTTGTTGTCTTCTAGAGGGACCATCGCGTTACTTGCACTACTTAGAACATCGTTAAACTACAGAAATATCCAACACTTGGAAATTTCCCGACAGGGGAAAAATTGGGTATTTATATCCGGTCGAACTTTTTAACATATTCTAAAATTTATCCGGAAAGTCACATAGACAAAAGTTGAAACCCCGATCGAATCTTTGATTCCCAATACAACCCAAAAATGCTCAACTGTATACTGCATATTAAAAATTCCCAGGAAAACCAGAACTGAAAAATAGGAGTTACTGTGCAAAATTCAATGGCAGATAAGACAAAAGGGCCGCGGAAGGGCCGCATTAGCATGCTAATGCCGCGGTTCCGCCGCACTTTAGAAAGATCATTAGGTAATTTTTGCATCGTAATTCTTAGATTTACCTGCTTATTTTTCTACATATTTTTAATTTGCAAAAATCCACATTTCACAAAAATGTCCAGAGAGCATTTTAAAGTCGGGGTTTCGGGTCGATCGGACTTCTAACTCCGTCTACGCATCGCCAAAGGCTCTAGCTAGTCTCTGATACCACTGTAGGGTCCCTAGGCACCCTAATGAGGTCTCACAAGGCATCAACCATGCCAATTTCAAAAATTCTAGGTGCCGAGAAACCCGACTACGGATCGTTTGCTAGAAATCTAGGCGAAAAAGTAAACTAGTTAACACTTAACTAAGAGATACGGAAATACAACCTTTGTAGATCCGGTTCTCCACCTCCATAGCTCCGCAATGAAGTCTCCTCGCTGTCCATAACAAGTCCCGGGCTCTAGCGTCGGCTTCATCGGAGAATGGACGGGCTAGGTCATCGATGTCCATGCCGAAGATGATCTACGTCGAGGCATCGCTAGATCAAGCTCCGACTTCAACAAGTCAAGAAACTTGTGAAGAAAACACACTCTACTACTTGGCAAGAGGTAGAGAATGAAGAAATAGGAAGTGGGTTCAATTTAGAATTGGATTTCTCACTCTTTATCATCAATCACCATTGATGACCTCAAGGTTTTCTTCTTGAGTTCAAGGAAGAAGAAGAAGAAAAATGATATGATAAGTTATTAAAAATGAAAAGAAAAATCAAAACTTATCATAATCTAAACCATGGTCAAGTGTAGAGAATTAACTAAGGTTAGATTAATGGTTAGGGTTAAAGATGAAGACAAGAATGGTTACAAAGTCAAAGCTTCATGAAGCTTCAACTAAACTCCAAAATTAGCAACCATTCTTTTCTTATCTATTCAAAATAAATAAATAAATAAATAAGTAAGAAAAGAAAACCCTAATCATTAGTTTAACCATGGCTTAATCCATTACACTTAACTATAGTTAAACATGTATCATCAAACATGATACAATCAAGTGCACGAAAATATATCGAATATACAATGTGCACAACCGAGCGAGAAAATCCATTTAAAGTGAACCGATACTAGTTAATGCAAAGTAATATATCAAATATATAATTATGCATTAAATCATTAAATCAACACTTGATTTAACGATCCGGTCATATCGTATATAACCGACTAGTATGCAATGCATCGGTTTATCGAATCAACCCTTGATTCGATAACTAGGGTATATCGCATATAGCCTAATCGACACATTCATCGCGAGAATGAAATACGGTATCACATACACGCATTATTCTCGATCCCGCACATATCTCATATGCGCTCCTATTTCGTTTCGCTTGAGCCAGGAAACCTCTGTGTAGGACTCTAAAGACTCGTCAATACGCCGGCAGCAGATGATGATCATATCAAGCATCCACAAGCCGCAAGCGGTCTGCTAAACGTAACGGCCACCCGGGTATTGAGCGATCTGAAGATCGACGAGCAAGCCCGCTCACACTCCAGTGAATCCGACCAGTAACACTACCGTACAGTCCGGTCTGATCGTCTGATATGTCGCATATCTCGCCTAGGGGTGGTAAACGTCAGACCCCAATAGCTCAATAAGTCGTGTCGATATGAGGTCTATAACTGTTCGAGAAACTACTGGTAACACTTACCAGTAAATCTCAGCAACCCTGGCCAGGGATTTCCTGTTATAGCCAATCGAACACAGCGCAACATCAACTCCCTATACCGGGAGAGACGAATCCCCTCCTATCGCTCATTGCCTCCATGTGACTCGGGACTGTACCCAAAAACCACCGTTTTGCACGCCCTCTTGGACGTGGTAAGATGGAAATCAAAGCACAGTGGGAACCACACAAGACTCTATGACGATCTTGGGTCAACAGACTACTCTGTACCAGTGTCACCAGAGAACTGCCATCTGACGTGAGGTATAATACCATCTGGGAGTTCTCGGCGAGTCCGTCCAGTGTACCCAGTCTCTACTGAGCACCCGTATATCATCTCCGATGTCAAACACCAATGGATATGGGATCATCCATCGCCCATCTGTATGGGTCGAGAAGGTATACGCTAGTCTACTCTGGTCTATCGATGCCCCGTCTCGATACACCCACGACTAGGGACTTTCAAGGATGTACTTATGGACTACCATGTCCTCACTAGTATGATCCGCATCATAGTCCAGGTAGTCAAGCACACATCCTAAGGGCTTTACCAACATGTAACAGAGAGACAATCAGTATACATGTTAAGGTAAAGGGTAACCAGATAGCATACTATCATGTCGAGCAAGAAAGTCCTCCCTATATATGTCCCAGCATCCACTACAATATGCATCCTATGTACAGTAATGGCCTCTAGGGCATACATATAACTAACATCAACATGCTCATTCCTTTTTTGGGTGGCGTGGAAATCCGGATATTCTCCAATTTCCTGCTCGGACTTATAACAATTATAAGATAAAGCGGAACCAATGTTCCCCAGCTCAGTATAATAAGCGGGTTTCGTCAATACATCCATATTATTATCTTGATTAAGGCATGTCATGGTCGCTACCTGGAGAGAGAGAAAAGAAAACACTTTGCGTATGCTCTTGGAATATTAGATTGGTTATTATTTTATCTAATCAGTATGGCTCCCACTGTTTTTATCAAATCATCCTTCAAACACTAAAAGGTAAGACTAGCCGGGATTAATTACACCCTACAAGTTCGCCAATCTTTCAGCCAGGCCAGTGTCGGTATTTTGAGGAAGGTTCCCCGTGTTTTCGCACAGACCTAATTAAAATAAACCTCGTTTTCCCATGGGCATAACCCTATTGACACCTTTCTAGTCACCTACTTGATCGGCTAATTATAATGTGCAAAACTCTCCCAGGAGTAACTCTTACTCGTAGTGGGTATCGGGATCCAACTATCTCATAGAAGGTATGCAATCTCATTGCAAATTTCAACACTTGAAATTCCCAATAATATTTTTCCCCTAGCGTCCTATGACCTTGACGTAGGCTAACAAACCATAGGGCACTAGTCAAGTTCAACCCATTCATTTCTTGATTGAATTAAACCCACCCGCACGACCCTTGACGTAGGCCAACAAGATCGCACGACTACCATAATCCAATCGCATCATATGCTAGCAGATAAGTACTAATCAGCTACCGCAAACTACGCCTTGACGCAGGCCAACAAACGCAGCACGAATACTAAATAGCACCTATCTGAAATGACGAAGGGCTACGACAGGTTTTTAAGAAAACCTTTTGCGTAATGAAATTGATATCGTTGTAGAATCGAGTGATTTTGAAAAGGAGTGTTTTTGAGGCTTTTACTAGTTTTGCTAAAGAGGTCACTCCCGGTGAAGGGATCTCGGCTCTTTCCTCATCGAATGAGGTGCTGGATATTCATCAAGGAACACCACTATGCAAAGCAAGAACTAGAGAAGCAATCAAAAGATAAAACCGAGTGGGTTGTAGCATCTGCAGTTTCGCTAAAGAGGTCACTCCTGGGGAAGGGATCTCGGCTCTTTCCTCATCGAATGAGGTGCTGGATATTCATCGAGGAATATCACTATGCAATGCAAGAACTAGAGCTACCCTTTTTGAAAATTTGATTCTACAACATCTTTAGGTTTCTTTCCTTTTCATTAATCTCATTAATGAAGTCCCATCATTTATTCTTCCTAAGCATCACAGATAAAGAAAAGAAAATACAACGTACGCTTATGTCATCCTCATTCGCCACGGAGTCCCGTCATGCACCGTTAGGTTACATAACTACCGGCAGAGCGGGGCAGGACTAGTGCGGATGCAAACCATAAGCAACGTATATTATGTATCATATATATAATATAAAGCATTCGTCTCACGCGGTTATATGATCTCATCACAAAACAATGCAGCAGAAGTCAACATATGAAATATTGGATATACTAGGAGGTCCGTGTTTTAAATTAAGCCAATAAAAAAAATGGATTCCATGGTCGTGATGAATAGCCAAACCCACATCCCTAGACCCCTACGAGAGCGGTAAGCAACCCTGCCAATTCTAGAGTTAGGAAACCCGGTCTCGACTCCTCGAGATGGTCACCCACTGGACTCTAGAACACGGTCACTTATGCACCCCACCTTGGGTCTATCCTAATGCGGAAAAGTAAATAATATACATCAATGATGACATCATCCTCAACCCGGAAGTGCCCCAATAAAAGACTATTACATACAAGTTTTTACATGAATGAAAATGAAAAAACTCTCATCTCACGCAAAAACCCCCGGCTATTCAAACATGACGATCCAATATAACATATCCCAGCAACACATAACATCACATGTCATCAACGTAAGTAAATATGTGTATCCCAATTGTCGTTGACGTATAGCAACGAAACTGGCGATACACCACATATTACACTTACGGTCGCAGAAAAGAAAGTGAAAATTACAATAATTGGAATCCGCAACCACCTTAGACATCATAAATCCGAAATATCACATACTTCGGATTTCATGCCTAACCATATGAATTCCTTAGACATCATAAACCTGGAATATCTTATATTCCGAATTTCATGCCTAACATTATAAACCCCGCATTTTAGTCTCGATATTGAAAACACTTTTCAATAACTAGTCGGGCAATTCAACAAAATTCCTGACATCCTGATCGAATGCTCGTCGGAAACTTTAGAAGACGGCCGCACCCCCGATGCCGTCGATGAAGCGCACTTAGGCGGAACACCGCGGCCGCGAGCACCTGAACGGATGCTTTAGGCAACGGGGTTCTCCTACAGTCACTTGGTCGGGGCTTTGGGGCGTGGCTATCTAGTAATATTACCCGGCGAGTATCCGGGTACACTACGAGATTACGACGGAGTTTTGATCCCAATCATATCCCCATGGCAACCGATCAAAAGAGATTAAATTGCTGGGTTTACAAAATTCAAACCAGTTTTCACAAAACTAATTATTGTGGATTCCAAATATTATATCACATATCATAGATAGCGAGACGATGTTTAAACATTTCGATCGAATCAACAAACACCAACATTTCCTAAAGACCTCAACACTTGAGACAGTTTTAAAAATACCCAGAACATGCCACAAGTAGCTACGGACCTACTGAAGAAGGGTCGTTCCTGGTCTCACCAACGGCGCCACGGAACCGCCGCAAACCCTAGGGTTTAGCCGCGGTTCCGCGGTCGTATGGTCGAGTTAGGAGTTCATTCTTCTTGTGGGTCCATAGAAAACCCTGCATGATTTTTTGAATATTTTTAACTTGGAAAAATCCAACATTTGGAAAAATTTCCAGAGAGCATGTGAAATATGGTTTTCAAGTTTGATCGAATACTTTAACGTCGTCTAGGCCACTCCTAATGCTCTAGCTTGGCTCTGATACCATAGTTGGGTTCCTTAGCACCCTCAATAAGTTTTCTAAGGTATCAAGCATGCAATTTTATAAAAAACTAGAGTGCTAAGAAACCCGGACCAAGGATCTAACTAGAGAATTAGGGTTCAACTAAGCAAGTAAACAACTTTACTCTAAGTGAACAAGGAATACAACCTTTGTAGACCGGTCCTTCACTTCTAAATCTCCGTGTAGTAGTCCCTTAGCTCCAAGTAGTGGTCTCCTGGACCCTCGTTAGGCTCCACTAGGCGAAAGGAACGAGCTTGCTCAAAGATCTTCGAGGCCGAAGATGATCTATGTCGAAGAATCGCTAGCTCAAGCTACCTCTTCACTAATTGATGAACTAGTAAAGAAACAACCTATACTAAATGGCTAGTTTGATATAGATTGGTGAAGGAGGAATTTTGCTCACTATAGAATTGTTTCTCTCTTTTTCTTTTTCTTTTTCTTTTTCTTCTCACTCAAGAGCTAGAGAGCAATGAAGGAGATGAAGAAAGAAAACTCTTAAGTGATCAAGTGTGAACCATGGGTGAGAAAATATCTCATATAAACTCATGTAGAGACTAAACCAAGGCTAAAGATAATGGTTAGGTTAATAAATATCTAGAGTAAAACAAAATTAGTGGACTAAGTCAAGTTTTCTACAAGCTTCTACAAGAATCTTCAACCATGACAATTTCCACCAAATTTTGTTTTTCCCTTAATAATTAAATCCCCACATTATCTTAAGTATGGTATGAGTCTCATACACCCAAGTCCAATGTATCATCTAGCATGACACAAAATAAATACATTAATATATATCATATATATATTTGTATGTATTTAGAGAAAACATTTTCTTAAGTGAGCTAATATTAGTTAATGTATGTTAATATATCAAATATATAATTATATATTAAATTATTAAATCAACACTTGATTTAATAACCCGGCCGTATCGCATACAACCGGCTAAAATCATTTACATGTATATCACATATACATATAACATATCATTGAATCAACACTTTATTCAACAATCCGGTTATATCAAATATAACCTGTATCGCGAGATTAGGATACGGTATCACATACACGTATTAATCTCGGTCCCACACATATCACATATGTGCCCTACTTCGTTTCGCATGAGCTAGGAAACCTCTGTGTAGGACTCTAAAGACTCATCAATACGCCGGCAGTAGGTAATGATCATAACAGTTACCCAAAAGCCGTCAGCGGTACTAGCAGGATGTAACGGCTACCCAGGTATTGAGCGATCAGAAGATCAACAAGCAAGATTGTCCATACTCCCGTGAATCCAAAAAGTAACACTACCGTACAATCCGGTCTCTTCGTCTGATATGTCACATATCTATTCTGGGGGTGGTATACGTCAGACCCGAATAACTTGATAAGTCATGCCGATGTGAGGCTCATAACGGGTCAAGAAACTACTAATAACACTTACCAATAAATCTCAGTATCAGCCCTGGCCAGGGACTTCTTGTTATAGCCAATCGAGCACAGCGCAACATCAACCCCCAATACCGGGAGAGACGAAACCCGTCCTATCGCTCATTGCCTCCATGTGACTCGGGACTTTACCCACAAACCACCGTTTTGCACGCTCTCTTGAACGTGGTAAGGTGGAAATCAAAGCACAGTGGGAATCACACAAGACACTATGACGATCTCGGGTCTACAGACTAACCTGTACCAGTGTCACCAGAGAAATGCTATCTGACATTAGCTATAATACCATCTAGGAGTTCTCGGCGAGTCTTGTTCAGTGTACCCAGTCTCCAGTGAGCACCCGTATACCATCTTTGATGTCAAACACCAATGGATATTGGATCATCCATCGCCCATCAAATGGGTCAAGAAGCGTATACGCTGGTCTACTATGGAATATCGATGCCCCGTCTCGATACACCCTCGACTAGGAACAATTAAAGGATGTACTTATAGACTACCCTGGCCCCACTAGTATGATCTGCATCATAGTCATGGTAGTCAAGTACACATCCTAAGGGCTTTATCAACATGTAACAGAGAGACAGTACAAATATACATATTAAGATAAAGAGTAATCAGATAGCATACTATCATGTCGAGCAAGAAAGTCCTCACTATATATGTCCAAGCATCCACTATAATATATAATCATGTACAATAATGGCCTCTAGGGCATACATACAACTAACAATCAGTAGGTCATAGGAAGTTGTAACTTCTTGGTGACCAGATGCTTCATATCCAAGATGAACTCTACGCACTTCAGCAAATTATGGATTCCGGATTTTGCTGGGTGCTCCTTGTTGGATATAGTGCCCTCAAAGTCAATTATTGGATCACAGGCACGTGATTGCAATGATTGAGGGAGGACCTATGCCGGTAGGACAGTCTTACTCAAGATGATAGTATACCGCTTCAGGTGACCTTACAGGTCACTATTGCACGTTGATAGAGCCCTTAGGATTTTTGCTTGATGGCCAGCAGTACGATGGCGATCGTATACATGGGAGCTGGGGTCTATAAGCATATCCTTAAAGTGGTCCCTAGTCGTGGGAGTTTCGAGACTGGGCATCGATACTCCATTAGTAGACTAGTGTATACAGTCGAGACCCCGATGAGGGGCGGTGGCCGGTCTCACAATCCATTGGTGTCAGTTGGATCACCTAAGATATATACAGGTGCTCATTGGGTTATGAGTACACCGGACAGGACTCGCCGGGAACATGCTAGTTGGTATTATACCTGACGTCAGATAGCAGTTCCCTGGTGACATGTGTACAGGTTAGTTCATCGATCTGAGATCGTCATTTGTCTCGTGTGAGTTCCCACTGTACTTTGATTACTACCCTACCACGGCTCAAAGGAGTCGTGCAAACAGGTTTTAGTTGGGTACAGTCCCGAGCCACATGGAGGCAGTGAGTGGATCGGCAGGGGTTCGTCTCTCCCGGTATTGGGGGTGAGGTCGCGCTGTGTCTAGGAGAGCCATTACACGAAGTCCTTGGCCAAGGCAGGAGATTTACTAGTAGGTATTCCAGTAGTATCTCAGCGTGTTCTGGGCTACACTCCGACACGACTTGTACCGCTTTTGGGGTCTGACTTTTACCAACCCCCTAGGCCCGCCATGCGATGCTCATAGACGAACGGACCGGACTGTACGGATATTGTCACTGACAGGCTCAGTAGGGTGTCTGGATGAGTTCGCTCATCGACATCCCTTTTGGTCAATACCTGGTAGCCCGTTACGTACGGCTAATACCTCTGACGTGCTAGTAGTTAAATCCACAGCCAAAATATTAACGAGTCTTTAGAGTCCCCTACAGACAGTTTCTCAAGTTTCGGGCGAAACGTTATAGAGGCTGTATGGATTTATGGCAGGGTTCGAACGTACGCGTGCACTTGTGCACGTGTCATGGTTCGGACGGATAATACTAGCGGGCTTTGGTTTAAGCCGAATCCTAGTATTATACTGTGTAGATTTTGTCTCATTGCATTTGTATTCGGTCGGAATACAAATGCGGGTATGTATATACAGTCGCGGGGTTATCCTGTAATTTATTACGGGATCGCTTTTTGAAGTTGCCAGTTTGCATTCCGTTTCGGCCATTTTTCTTTATTCCTTCTTGGCTGAAATTCCTTTGTTGGAAGGGGGCTTATTTGCAAATGTGAAATTAGTGGAGGGAGGGGGTTTTTTGCGGTAGGGGGTTCTCCAGCAGCTCAAGGAGGGTTCATGAGAATTCTAGAAGTGTTTGGTTCAAGACTTACATTAATGTGATTGGATTAGTAAATGACTTTGGTGTGACATTTTTCCATGATGATCACTCATTTCTCTCTTGCATTATTCTCTTCCCTTTCTCTCTTTTAGGCATGGCCGGCCACTTTGAGAGGGGCTGTCCAAATTTTTGAGAGGGGAATTTGATCTCATTTTCTTGCACAAAAATCCTTTAGCTCCATTTCCAAAAGCTCATTTCCACCTCCACCAAAAATGGCAACTTCAATTAACCCTTGAGACATAGTGATCTACGTATATTCTACAGCAATCTTGGACACGTCGGCTAGCAAACTTCATGTCCGAGTTGCCTCGGTTCAGAGGTGGGAGTCCGTAAAAAGACTTCTCGATGTGGTCCCCTTCTGACGAGGAGACCGGAGATCAGTGATGCCGCGAGGAGCTTGGGATGGTGGCCAAAGACCGAAGGATACGGATCGATCGGTATAGCCTCTCCAACCCTTCTCTTGTTTGCTAGTAGTAGGTTAATGGTTCGATCTGGGTTTTAAGCATACGATAGCGCTGGTTTCTAGTTTAGAAAAAAATTTCGTTTCCGCATTTTGGCCTCGAAGAGACGGCCGAGGCGCTACCGTAGACTTACACTCCTGAAGGGTTAAACCATTAGAAGCAGTTAGATCTTTCGAGATATGTGCAGGTGGAAAGGTGCTAACCTAATAAGGCTAGACTTGTTGTAAAGTGTTTTCATCAAATACCCGTTGTGGATTGTGATGTGACTTTTACTTCAGTATCTATGCTGAAATTGTTAGTTATATGTATGCCCTAGAGGCCATTATTGTACATGTGATGTATATTATAGTGGATGCTTGGATATATAAAGAGAGGACTTTCTTGCTCGACATGATAGTATGCTATCTGGTTGCTCTTTATCTTAACATGTTGACTTGTATATGTGATGCTTTCTTGCTCTCACATGTTGATAAAGCCCTTAGGTTGTGTACTTGACTACCAGGACTATGATGGAGATCATACTAGTAGGGCCAAGGGTAGTCCACAAGTACACCCTAAAATTGTTCCTAGTCGAGGGTGTATCAAGACAGGGCATCGATATTCCAGAGTAGACTAGCGTATATGCATCTTGACCCATATGATGGGCGATGGACGATCCCACATCCATTGGTGTTTAACATCAAAGATGGTGTACGAGTGCTCAGTGGAGACGGGGTACACTGAACGGACTCGCCGAGAACTCCTAGTTGGTATTATACCTATCATCAGATAGCAGTTCTCTGGTGACACTGGTACAGTTTAGTCTGTAGACCCGAGATTGTCATAGTGTCTTGTGTGATTCCAACCGTGCTTTGATTTCCACCTTACCACGTTCAAGAGAGCGTGTAAAATGGTGGTTTTTTGGTACATTCCCGAGTCACATGCAGGCAATGAGCGATAGGAGAGGTTTCTTCTCTCCCGGTATTGGGGGTTGATGTTGCGCTGTACTCGATTGGCCATAACGATAAGTCCCTGTCCAGGGCTGCTACGGAGATTTACTGATAAGTGTTATCAGTAGTTTCTCGATCCGTTATGAACCACACATCGGCATGACTTATCGGTTATTATGGTCTGGCGTTTACCACCCCTATACCTGATATGCGACATATCAGTCGAAGAGACCGGACTGTATGGTAGTGTTACTGACAGGCTTTTACAGGAGTTAGAGCGGGCTAGCTTGCTGATCTTTTGACTGTTCAATACCCGGGTAGCCGTTACGTCCAGCTAGTACCGCTGACGGCTTGTGGGTGCTTGATGTGATCATCACCTACTGCCGGCGTATTGACGAGTCTTTAGAGTCCTACACAGAGGTTTCATTGGCTCAGGCAAAACGAAGTAGGAGCACATATGTGATATGTGCGGGACCGAGATTAATACGAGTATATTATACCGTATTCTATTCTCGCGATATGAGGTATCGATCGGTTATATAAGATATATCCGGGTTATCGAATCAAGTGTTGATTCGATAAGTCGATACCGTATCAGTCGGTTATATGAGATATAGTCGGTTTATCGAATCAAGTGTTGTTTCGATAAGTTGATACACATAATATTAGTCGTCATATGAGATATAACCGAATTATTAAATCAAGTGTTGATTTGATAATTTAATGTATAATTGTATATATGATATACTAGATTACATTAACTAATATTAGCTCACTTAAATGTTTCTTTTCTCACTTATGTGCATAAGTATATATGTGATATATATTAATGTACATTTTTTTTTGTCATGGTTGATGATACATGCAACATGGATGTATGAGACTTACACCATACTAATGATAATGAAGGGTTTATTTATTTAGTGTAATTCAATTATTAGTTGGATAATGGTCACATGGCATGAAGCTTTGAGAAGCTTGGAGAACCATTGACTAGTCCACTAGTTTTGTCTTAATACTAGATATTTTTTAACCCAGCCATTATCTAAACCTATGGTTAAGTCTCTACATGAGTGATATTAGATATTTTCTCACCCATGGTTGCCATTAACTCTTTCATCTTTCATTTGCTTCATCTTGATCAAGAGAAAGAGAGAGCTCTCTAGGTTTTTGAGAGAAGGAGAAAAGGAGTGAGAAAATTAATTCTAAAGTGAGCAAAAATCCTACTTCATCATTCTCTACTAGATTAGCACATTAGTATAGGGTGTTAACTTCACTAATCCTACATTAGTGAAGAGGTAGCTTGGGTTAGTGGCTCCTCGACGTAGATCATCTTCGGCCTCGAAGACTTCGTGCAAGCTCGTTGCTTTCTTCTTATGGAGCCGTTCAAGAGTCCGGGAGTTCAATGATCGCAGCGAAGGGACCACTACAAGGAGCTATAGAAGTGAAGGACCGGACTACAAAGGTTGTAATCCCTACTCACTTAGATGTAAAGTAGTTTACATTATGTTTCATCTAAATCACTAGTTAAGATTTTAGGGTTAGGATTGTTTTGTATGGAAAATTTTTGAAAATGGCATGAACGTTACCTCCCGAAACCTTGCTGTCGTGCCGAACATTCCTACAGTGGTATCAGAGACAAGCTAGAGATTTAGACGATGTACGTAGAATTACGAAACCGAAAAAACTCCGAAACACCCGTTACACAAGTTAAGTTTCTGTCGAAATTTTCAAGTCGTCGAAATTTTTTTTAAACAACTGCAGAATGTTGTATGTGATATAACATGAACACAGTAGAAATTTCACCCCCCCTCGCCGGATTTTTGCCGGCCACAGGCATGAAAAAACCGGTGTGCTCGGTTTTTCGGTGGAGTTGGGGGTTGAAATTATTACAGTGTTCCAGGCTCTGGGTTTTGGTATTTCAGGTGTTGTTTGTTTTTGCTAAATTTGCATGTGATGTTAACTTTATGCAAAGGCAACTCGGAGTGTTTCGTAGTCGTAATTCTAACATGTTTTCGGGTTGTTTTAGACGGTGTTAAAAAGTTCGAACGGATATCAAATACCCACTTTAACTCTCGACGGAAAATATTCCAAGAGTTGGATTTTTTCCGAGTTAAAAAACATTCAAATTTCATGCAAGTAATGCAGTGGACCCTCTAGAAGAAAAAAACCCTAACTCGATTCTATGACCGTAAGAACCGCCGCTAAACCCTAGGGTTTGCGGTAGTTCCGCGGCGCCATAGGTGAGGCAAGGGTTGACCCTTCTACGGTTGGTCCATTGGTACTGTGGCATGTGATGAGTATTTTTAAACTGCGCTCAAGTGTTGAGCTTTTTGGGAAATTTTGGGTGTTTGTTGATTCGATCGGAATGTTTAACGTCGTCTAGCTTTTTCTGGAATGTGATACAATATGTGTAATTCATATAGTTAGGCATGAAATCCAAAGTATGTGATATTTTGGGTTTATGATGTCTAAGGTGATTGTGGATTCCAAATGTTGTAGTTTGACATTTTCTTTTCTGCGACCGTAAGTGTAATATGTGGTGTATCACCGTTTTCGTTACTATATGTCAACGACAATTGTGATACGCATATTTACTTACGTTGATAACATGTGATGTTATGTGTTGCTATGATATGTTATGTTGGATCGTCGTGTTTTGAATAGCCGGGGGTTTTATGTGAGATGAGAGTTTTTATTTTCATTCATGTAAAATTCATTGTATATAATATTCTTTTATTGGGGCACTTCCGGGTTGAGGATGATGTCACCATTGTTATATATTATTTACTTTTCCGCATTAGGATAGACCCAAGGAGGGGAGCATAAGTAACCGGGTTCTAGAGTCCAGTGGGAGACCATCTCGAGGAGTCGAGACCGGGTCTCCTAACTCTAGAATTAGTAGGGTTTCTTGCCGCTCTCGTAGGGGTCTAGGGATGTTGGTTTGGCTATTTATCACGACCGTGGAATCCGTGTTTTATACAGGCTTAAATTAAAGCACGAAATTCCTAGTATATCCAATATTTCATATGTTATCTTCTGCTGCTGATATTCTGTGATGTGATCACTTTATATGCGTGAGACGAATGCTTTATTATTGTATATATGATATATAATAAACGTTGCCTATGTTTTACACCCGCGTTAGTCCCGCCCCGCTATGCCGTTAGTTAAGTAACCTAACGGTGCATAACGGGACACTGTGGCGAATGCGGATGGCATAAGCGTACGTTGTATTTTCGTTTCTTCTGTAATGCTTAGGAAGTATAAATGATTGGATTTCATTAATGAGATTAATGAAAAGAAAAGAAACCTAAAAGATGTTGTAGAATCATATTTTCAAAAAGGGTAGCTCTAGTTTTTGCTTTGCATAGCGGTATTCCTTGTAGAATATCCAGCACCTTATTCGATAAGGAAAGAGCCGAGATCCCTTCACCGGGAGTGACCTCTTTAGCAAAAATAGCAGATGCTACAATCCACTCGGTTTTGTTTGTTGATTGCTTCTTTTAGTTCTTTCTTTGCATAGCAGTATTTATGAAATATCCTACATGTTATTCGATAAGGAAAGAGCCGAGATCCCTTCACCGGGAGTGACCTATTTAGCAAAACTAGTAAAAAGCCTCAAAAACACTCCTTTTCAAAAATCACTTGTTTCTACAACTACATCAAGTTCATTACACTCATGGTTTTCTTAAAAACCTGCGTAGCCTTCCGACATTCCAGATAAGTACCACTTAGTATTCGTGCTACGTTTGTTGACCTGCGTCAAGGCGTAGTGTGCGTTAGCTATTTAGTGCTTATCTGCAAAAGCATGTGATGCGATTAGATTAGGGTAGTCGTGCGACTTTGTTGACCTGCGTCAAGGGTCGTACGGATGAGTTTAATTCAATCATGAAATGTACGGGTTGAACTTGAATAGCGAACTATGGTGTCACGAGCCGAAATATTAGCTCGTGACCAGCACTTGAATCACACAACGTCTAAAGGCGTAACGGAATTCAAGTAAACTGAAACCCAGAAATCTAAACCTTTTTAAGAAAAATAAAGAGGTGAAGTTTTGAAATAGAGGTATGATGAAATCGAGTTTTCATAAATGCATGGAAAAAGGGACATAAATAATGCAAGTGAAATTTACTAGTTTGAAAACATGTTTCGTCTTTTAAAAATTTGGGCAGCACCTCCTTTGTATTTTTTTGATCCAAAACCATAATACAAGATGATAATAAAGGCATCCCCAAGCGGGAGCTAGCTCTTCGCCAACCGGCGGATCACAATCACGCAAGACAGTATAAATAAGTATACGATGCCCAACGGCGTAGATCATCACAAAAGATAAAGAAAAGCAAGACATAAATCCCCAAAAGCGAACATAAAACCCATCGCTCAAGTCTCGCACTACAAGTCTCACTAAGTCTCATTTCTTATACAAATACTAGTTTCGATTGATGGAGTTGACAAGATACAATATGAAATAGAAAATAAAAGAGTGGGGGTATGATACAAATGTCCTACCTACCAATGCAAAACACCCGAAAGCAACTGTGTGCCAGCAAAGCCTCTACTGATCCAAGTGGTCAACCTGCAAGAACTGTGGCACAACGGGGGTGAGTTGCCAACTCGTGAATAGAAAAACATCTACAAGTAGAAATCCAATAAACAACGACTCCTAGGTCAACTATATCATGAAGGTAATACTATGATATCTAGGGTGACCGGTTCGTATATGTGACAACAATGTAATCAACATCTAAGTGTACGCGGATATCATCCAACCATATAATCAATGTATGTATGCATGTGGATCTCGTCCACGTGTCACCCAATGACACAATAATATCATGCATGTGAATATCGTAAAAGCATATGCATGAAAGTATGAGGATATAAATCAACGGGTGTCCCTCGCGACACATAAAAATCATAGAACCGGAGTGTCCAACCTCGACACTCGAAAACATCATGAAACCCGTGTCTAGCATCGACACGTAAATCCTCATGTATCGGGCTCCGTCAGTCCGGATCGGCCCACGGGCTCCGTCAGTCCGGATCAGCCCATATCATCTCTCGACTCCGGTCGGTATCCTCCGGATATCCGCCGAGCGCAAATACAATCACCGGTAGGTAGTAGTCCCTCTGCCAGGCTCACCGTCTATATACACAGCATCCCTTTCTTACCCCGGGGTACCATACCGGGTCCACCATATACCCGCAATCGGCCTCATCCACTTCCTCAAATCGGGTTTCAAATGTCACACTCAGAACCGAGAAAACACATGGTGGACGCACTGAAATATCATATCAAGAGAAACCGGGTTTTTAAAATAGTACATGCTTTCTTTTGAAATAGCCACGGTTCTCAAATCCAGAAATCTCATGAAAACAGCATAGCTCAATGCGTAAAATCATAAAGCATGCTATATGCGACTTATGATAGAAATGTAAGCATATTCGAATATCATGCAACATGGAACAGTAATATGACATATTAAGGGAAAACCGCTCCTTTAAAATGATTCCAGTTTTTAAATATAACATGCGGTCCCCAATTCTCCAAAAACAAAGCCAGCACCATCTATGTATGTACAAATGTGTATGTACGTAGGCATGGAGGCACAATATATATATATATATATATATATATATGCACACAAGTATGGATGTACAAGTGGTATATACGCAAGTATGAGTGTACAATATATATGTGCGCCAATATGGATGTATAAGTGGTATATACGCAAGTATGAGTGTGCAATATGTATGTGCGCCAATATGGATGTACAAGTGGGTATATACGCAAGTATGAGTGTACAATATATATGTGCGCCAATATAGATGTACAAGTGGTATATACGCAAGTATGTTATGCGAAAAGTCATATCATGATGCAGCAATCCTACTGTGTAGTAACATGGAAATTATCGATGATGAAGTGTGTGAGCCGGTAAATCTGTGTAAGTGTAACATATGCATCATCGATAATGGTGCAGGTGTACTAGCACAAGTATAAATAATGCGATGCGAATAACATGAATGCGGCATAAGGTAAATCATATAAAAATGCTGATGGGTATACGTATCTAACATGACCGAGTCGGTGAATCTATCAATCGGCATCTAGCCTCACAACATCACATACGGTATAATCCATCGTACGGCATCCTCTAGTCAAGGGTATGGATCAATCATCAAGTCATCTCATCACGTACGGAAAAATCATCGTATGGCGGCATTAAAACATTAGGGATCCTATCAACCTTTACGACAACGAGGGGTACGGCCCTAACGTCTCGTACGACATATCACACATGATTCATGATATTCTATATATATCTATAAACATGTGTCTCAGGTCGCATCCATAAAAATCTCATATCAGGGGGAGCGGCAATCAATCACCTCAATCAACTCGCATCCGTATACCAAAATATCACCAAATTCATCGTATCGCATCGTATAATTCTTTTTCATTACATTTATATCTCATATCGAGTCAAATTTTATATATATACATTCTACCTTTACTATAAACATAAGTATCTAATCTAACATACACACCCGAACCATACAAACAGTTTTTTAAAGATGTGAATCGTAGTTTTGAAAGTAAGGGTTACGGTGTTTTTAAGGACAAGATATCATTTGAAAATCCGTAACATCCCTCAAGGTATATATTTAAAATATGCATACGGTTCTTTAGTTTGGAAATAGGTATGGTTCGGATGACACATCTACGTCGGCTATCTAGTCCTATAGTACCTTAAACGGCAATATCGTCAAACATCATCCTCAAATCCAGTCATCACATATTAACCGTAGTATATCACTTTTAACTATCCTTAGTTTCAATCATGGTTCTCAAACTACCTTTTTAACTCTACATATAGATTTCTATTAAAGGTTTCATTAACCATAATCTATATATAAATCGGTTTCCATCAAGTGTGCGGGGGTGCTATACGCCATCCACCCGACTTCCCCCGTAGATATAGATCTACTCACCTTGGTCTTTGCTTGCCAAAGTCGATGACGCCACGCTCCGTCGCCTCGGAATCCACGTGAAGGTACCTACAATAAAAACACATATCGCCATGCTATTAAAATCATGTTCTGAAATCCAAAACGGTACGCGCATTGCTCATAGGTCAGAACCTATGGCCTACGCGTACAAAATCAACCAAACACCCCTTGTTGTTGATGTGCAAACATCCAACAACCAGATACAAATCCAAATATCAAAACTAAACATTTCAAAATACGAAAAACATAACCAAAATCACACCAAAGTGCTTCCAGATTTTGACTCAGGCCAAAACAAGGTGCGCAAACAATACTGGGGTGCTATATAGGGTGCATATGAGCTATGGAAACAACCTGGAAACCCCTACCCACCAAGTGGCCGGCCACTTACCTTAAAAATCCGGCCACCTCAGCCCCCTAGGCTCTGTTGGGCTCCGTATGGTCGGGGTGGTCTCTTAGTACCCTAATTTGGTCCCTAGAGTTGTTTGTTAAGCTTACAATTTCCCCAAGTTGCTCCAGATTTCCCTGCACCCTCAAAGTCGTCACAAACCGACACGGAAGTTTCTGTTTTCTGTAAATTGGGTTCTGTTTTAAGTTGATCTGGGTTTTTTAGACACTAAGGGGGGGTTAAGGTCATCACTAGGCTCCATTACACTATCCCAATCCAAATCAAACCCTAACCCTCTTTAGGAAATTTCAAAACCCACTAATCTACACTAAAACACTTCTAAACTAACAATAGAAGTTAGGAAAGTCAAATACTAATCTAATAGTGTAGGGATTACCTCATTTAGGCCACTCTAGACAGCCCTAGCTCCACAAGTCATCAAAATCCAACTTTTCTTGGTTCAATGTGCTTCCCTTGAGCTTGTGTATGTTTTTAATGAAATGGGTATGGGGTTTTGGTGAATATTTTGATATGGGTCATGAGGGTAGAAGATGGGGTTTGAATATGAAGAAGGAGATGAAAATGGTGGGGGAAATGAGGATGGAGGCAGCCCTCCCCCCTCTCTCTCTCAAGCATGTTCTCCTATCATCATTATGTCTCCTTTCTCTCACCTCAAATCACCATGACACCTTTTTCTTTTCTTTTTCTTTTCTCACCACAATAAAACCATAACATATAACACAAAAGAAATGAAACACCATGTAACATGTCATGGTGCACTAGCCATGGAAAACTGTAGAAACACGGATTTGGCTTAATCGCGATTAGCAGTGTACTAATCGTGTTTTTATCAAAACTGCATATAATAAATTTTAAAAATGCCAAATCCTTTAAATATATTTTTAAATGAATAAATCATTTTAATTTCCAATTATTTCTTAATTATTGGTATATATTTATACCCTTTTTCGAAAACCCCAATTTCGCAAATCGGGCAGTTTTCGGGAAATATATTATTTTAATATTAAATTCCAAAAATAATATTTTATATTTTCTGAAATGTTACAGTCTTCTCCCCTTAAATAAATTCGGTCCCCGAATTTAAATTTAAACCCCCAAAATTTAAAACATTTCAATAATCAACTCAAATCAATGGGGCTCCGAAATCACGGAAGATACAGAATAACACAGCGCATCAATTGCGCATGAAAACGAGTACAAAACTCAAAAACCGAACTCCGTCAAGCGTCACACAAATCATCATATTTGCACACATATCCTCGGAGTTATCATGGAAATACAGATCTCGAAATTCACTATACACTAGTCAAATACTATAATACATATATAGTACGCATACTTGAAAAAACTCCAAAAACTGAATGATACACATGCAAAATCATTTCTAAATCGCCGTGTGATGCGTAACTCACGGCATAAGTGACGGACGTCCATTTGTAAAGTAATAATATATGTTCATATATGTTTTGCTAAGTATACGTTACGTCGTTTCAAAATATCCCAAAAGGTATTTCTTTAAAAAAAATGTTCGTGTCGTTCACGGACACGTAGGAAATAGCAAGACTATAGCTCTTTTTCAAAAATCTCTTGGTAAACTTTTAATGCATGTAAAGTACTCAGGTACTGTCCTCAGATCAGTCCTGTTTGGCCACTATATAATATGGCTCCCAAAACAAAAACAAAGTGCTCAAAAACAAAATCAGCCTCAAAAGGCGTATCCAACAATCACGCGCGTCTGGTGCGCGCGGAAATCAAATCCCAACACAGGTGCCACAATATGCACAAAGTAAAACTAATTGCAACGGGTGTGCACAAAAGCATCTGTCCAGTGCAACGGGTGTGCATGACAACAACGTCTGGTGCATCTATTGTGCACGAAAACAACATCTGGTGCATCTATTGTGTACGAAAACAACATCTGGTGTATCTATTGTGCACGAATACAATCAATAACTCGAACGCGTAAAAAGCAACACCGAGTGCACCAAGGTGTATAAATCAAAACGTGTGCAATTATGTGCACAAAATCCGTATCAATGCACTGAAAGCATATGTAAGCTATACCGAGTGAAAAAATCAAATCATCCTCCACGAAATCATAAACACATACTACAAAGGTACAAAATCGACATCAAAGGCAATTGATATGCACAAATCGCAAATCAAAACAACGGTGTATAAAATATATATCAAGTGCGATAACTATGCGTAAAATGTAAATACCCAGCAGGTGCAGCCATGGTGCACGAAAACAATATCATAAAGCTCAATCATCAAAACTCAAATCCAAGCAACATAAGCGTGATACTCGGATCACAAACGCAAATCGCAACAAATGACATTGAGGTACACCTCCTACAATGTCGAAGAGTAAACCGGTGAGCCTAAAACCGGCAGAACAAGAACATCTGCTTGCCTCCTGCTTACGTTCTGGCGTCCTTTATCTCTGGGTCCTCATTTTCTCTATGGATTTACCAATCTCGTAATCCATCGGCTCATCGGCCCGGTCAGGTGTGCTAACGGGGACGATTCCATTTTGGTACTTCTTTGGTCCTCTCTCGGTCAATCATCACGACCACTCGTAAAGCAGCATGTCACTGGTGTCGGCCTCTGGGCCTCTGAATACACATGACACAACTGATCCTGGGTGCAAATTTCATTGCAGCCGTGTCCTGGAAGGAATCCTGCTCAAGGCCTCTTCCGATCTCGCCTATGCCGAACAATACGGAGGCCGGTGCTCTTACATAATCTTTTCTCGTTTTCTGGACATCTGCGTTCTCAGCACGGAATTTTGTCGGGAACTGGTCGTATCCCAACGCCTCTGTATACATATCAGGTCCTAATATCGACGAAGAGTAACAACAGTTCGTCCGCCATCTCGCACGAAACTCTGGTTCCGCTCGTCTTTTTCATCGTCCACCTTGACGTCACGTCATGCTATCTGCGCACTGCAACTATTCTTGGCCACGGTCAATCCGAAGTCTATCACATGGACTCGAAGTCACAAACTTGGTATCTTCATCACTCTTTAGAAGATATCTGGCCGAACACATCCTCGGGAACTCGTCCCAACCATTGGAGGAATACTCAATACTCGTCCGTCCTCGATCAACTCACAACGCATCTGGGTAAGGTCCTCTATCCGAAACTGGTCAGCTTGCTGATTTCTTATCACATGATATTCGGACGACGTCAAACTTTTCGATCGAGTCATCAAATTCCCATAATTTCCCGAAAGCTCAACACCTGAGCGCAGTCTAATAATATCTGGTACATACCGCAGTACCTACGGACCAACCGTAGAAGGGAAAACCCAAGCCTCACTGATGGCACCGCTAAACTGCCGTAAACCCTAAGGTTCAAAAGCGGTTACATGGTCATCATGTCGAGTTAGGATTTCATTCTTCTAGAGGGTCTACAGAATTACCTGCATGTTCTTCCGAATACTTTAACTTGGAAAAATGGGTTTCTGACATTCGTTCGAACTTTTTAACTTTGCATGGGCGACATGCGAATACCCTTCGTCCGCATGCTAAACAATGCCTCCATCTTCCAGGAAAGACGATACATCAATGGTCATCTCTAGATCGGTCTGCTCTAGATCCAAGTAAGACACTCCATACTGGAAATCTTCAACTCAACTAGGCCTGCATCGGTGCATCAATCTGACGAATCACCTTCGTCTCTCAACTCGGGGTAGACTAGCTATCATCTGTCGCATTTCTGCCTGGAAGCTCCGGGGATCTCAGCTCTGGAAGCGACATCCTATCAATCTCAGCAACAGCTAGATCATCTGTCTGCACGGTAGGCGACATCACAATCTCTGAGGTACGTTGTACATCAACAGTCCTCTCGCAATAGGCCGCTCTATCAATGGCCCGATTATCCAGTGCAATGCCAAACACTCGCCTCAAGTAGGAGGTCACAACACAAACGCTAACTCGAGACGTTCCTGTGTCAACAGAAAACACGATGGTCAGTCCTCGTACCAAACGAGCTTGCCCTGACCGCATCACAAGCAGCAGCTCAATCTGCGCTCAAACCATGGTGACAGGAACCTCAATCGAGTATCAAAGAAAGCAGATCAACGGCATGAAACGAAACGACAGATCCAGAATGGATACATGATCATTAGAAGGAACAACATCAATGAGAGTATGATCATGGAAACAAATAGAATCGAGGATCTCAAATGGATGTATAATCATGGATACGAAGAGAATCACAGATCTCAAAATATGTACATCCTAAGGTTTCTTAAGTGGAGTATCGTATCGTAAATATGCCGTGGAACATACGTAAGGTACGTAACTCTACTCAAGCTACATAATCCATCTATCAGGGTCAGCCTATGAAACGAAAGTTCAGGTCTAATACCCTCCCGTTCATGTCTAAGTTCCGTAAGGTCAAGCCTAGGTTCCGAAATACATACCCGCCCTAGACTCCTCATAGTCAAATATAGACTCGAATCAAGGTTAAACCTAGCGCTCTGATACCAACCTTGTCAGGACCCGAAATATTAGATCATGACCAGCACTTGAATCACGCAACGTCTAAAGGCGTAACGGAATTCAAGTAAACTGAAACCAAGAAATCTAATCCTTTTTAAGAAAAAATAAAGAGGTGAAGTTTTGAAATAGAGGTATGATGAAATCGAGTTTTCATAAATGCATGGAAAAGGGGACATAAATAATGCAAGTGAAATTTACTAGTTTGAAAACATGTTTCGTCTTTTAAAAATTTGGGCAGCACCTCCTTTGTATTTTTTTGATCCAAAACCACAATACAAGATGATAATAAAGGCATCCCCAAGCGGGAGCTAGCTCTTCGCCAACCGGCGGATCACAACCACGCAAGACAGTATAAATAAGTATACGACGCCCAACGGCGAAGATCACCATAAAAGATAAAGAAAAGCAAGACATAAATCCCTAAAAGCAAACATTAAACCCATCGCTCAAGTCTCGCACTACAAGTCTCACTAAGTCTCATTTCTTATACAAATACTAGTTTCGATTGATGGAATTGACTAGATACAATATGAAATAGAAAATAAAAGAGTGGGTACGATACAAATGTTCTACCTACCAATGCAAAACACCCGAAAGCAACTGTGTGCCAGCGAAGCCGCTACTGATCCAAGCGGTCAACCTGCAAGAACTGTAGCACAACGAGGGTGAGTTGCCAACTCGTAAATAGAAAAATATCTACAAGTAGAAATCGAATAAATAACAACTCCTAGGTTAACTATATCATGAAGGTAATACTATGATATTTAGGGTGACCGGGTCGTATATGTGCCAACAATGTAATCAACACCTAAGTGTATGCGGATATCATCCAACCATATAATCAATGTATGTATGCATATGGATCTCGTCCACGTGTCACCCAATGACATAACAATACCATGCATGTGAATATCGTAAAAGCATATGCATGAAAGTATGAAGATATAAATCAACGGGTGTCCCTCGCGACACATAAAAATCATGGAACCGGAGTGTCCAACCTCGACACTAGAAAACATCATGAAACCCGTATCTAGCATCGACACGTAAATCCTCATGTATCAGGCTCCGTCAGTCCGGATCGGCCCACGGGCTTCGTCGGTCCGGATTAGCCCATATCATCTCTCGACTCCGGTCGGTATCCTCTGGATATCCGCCAAGCCCAAATACAATCACCGGTAGGTAGTAGTCCCTCTGCCAGGCTCACCGTCTATATACACAGCATCCCTTTCTTGCCCCGAGGTACCATACCGGGTCCACCATGTACCCGCAATCGGCCTCATCCAGCTCCTCGAATCGGGTTTCACATGTCACACTCAGAACCGAGAAAACACATGGTGGACACACTGAAATATCATATCATGAGAAACCGGGTTTTTAAAACAGTACATGCTTTCTTATGAAATAGCCACGGTTCTCAAATCCAGAAATCTCATGAAAACAGCATATCTCAATGCGTAAAATCATAAAGCATGATATATGCGATTTATGATAGAAATGTAAGCATATCCGTATATCATGCAACATGGAACAGTAATATGACATATTAAGGAAAAACCGCTCCTTTAAAATGATTCCAGTTTTTAAATATAACATGCGGTCCCCAATTCTCCAAAAACAAATCCAGCACCATCTAAGTATGTACAAATGTGTATGTACGTAGGCATGGAGGCACAAAATATATATATATATATATATAAATATATATGCACACAAGTATGGATGTACAAGTGGTATATACGTAAGTATGAGTGTACAATATGTATGTGCGCCAATATGGATGTACAAGTGGTAAATACGCAAGTATGAGTGTACAATATGTATGTGCGCCAATATGGATATACAAGTGGGTATATACGCAAGTATGAGTGTACAATATATATGTGCGCCAATATAGATGTACAAGTGGTATATACGCAAGTATGTTATGCGAAAAGTCATATCATGATGCAGCAATCCTACTGTGTAGTAACATGGCAATTATCGATGATGAAGTGTGTGAGCCGGCAAATCTATGTAAGTGTAACATACGCATCATCGATAATGGTGCAGGTGTACTAGCACAAGTATAAGTAATGCGATGCGAATAACATGAATGCAGCATAAGGTAAATCATATGCAAATGCTGACGGGTATACGTATCTAACATGACCGAGTCGGTGAATCTATCAATCGGCATCTAACCTCACAACATCACGTACGGTATAATCCATCGTACGGCATCCTCTAGTCAAGGGTATGGATCAATTATCAAGTCATCTCATCACGTACGGAAAAATCATCGTACGGCGGTATTAAAACATTTGGGATCCTATCAACCTTTACGACAATGAGGGGTATGGACCTAATGTCCCGTACGACATATCACACATGATTCACGATATTCTATTTATATCTATAAACCTATGTCTCAGGTCCCATCCATAAAAATCACATATCAGGGGGACCGGCAATCAATCACCTCAATCAACTCGCATACATATACCAACATATCTCCAAATTCTTCGTATCACATCGTATAATTCTTTTTTCATCACATTTATATCTCACATCGAGTCAAATTCTATATATACACATTCTACCTTTACTATAAACATAAGTATCTAATCTAACATACACACCCGAACCATACAAACAGTTTTTGAAAGATGTGAATCGTAGTTTTGAAAGTAGGGGTTACGGTGTTTTTAAGGACAAGATATCATTTGAAAATCCGTAAAATCTCTCAAGGTATATGTTTAAAGATGCATATGATTCTTTAGTTTGAAAATAGGTATGGTTCGGATGACACATTTACGTCGGCTATCTAGTCCTATAGTACCCTAAACGGCAATATCGTCAAACATCATCCTCAAATCCCGTCATCACATATTAACCGTAGTATATCACTTTTAACTATCCTTAGTTTCAATCATGGTTCTCAAACTACCTTTTTAACTCTACCTATAGTTTTCTATTAAAGGTTTCATTAACCATAATCTATATATAAATCGGTTTCCATCAAGTGTGCGGGGGTGCTATACGCCATCCACCCGACTTCCCCCGTAGATATAGATCTACTCACCTAGGTCTTTGCTTGCCAAAGTCGATGACGCCAGGCTCCGTCGCCTCGGAATTCACGCGAAGGTACCTACAATAAAAACACATATCTCCATACTATTAAAATCATGTTCTGAAATCCAAAACGGTACGCGCATTGCTCATAGGTCAAAACCTATGGCCTACGCGTACAAAATCAACCAAACACCCCTTGTTGTTGATGTGCAAACATCCAACAACCAGATACAAATCCAAATATCAAAAATAAACATTTCAAAATACGGAAAACATAGCCAAAATCACACCAAAGTGCTTCCAGATTTTGACTCAGGCCAAAACAAGATGCGCAAACAATACTGGGGTGCTATATAGGGTGCATATGAGCTATGGAAACAACCTGGACACCCCTACCCACCATGTGGCCGGCCACTTACCTTAAAAATCCGACCACCTCGGCCCCTAGGCTCTGTTGGACTCCGTATGGTCGGGGTGGTTTCCTAGTACCCTAATTTGGTCCGTGGAGTTGTTTGCTAAGCTTATAATTTCCCCGGGTTGCTCCAGATTTCCCTGCACCCTCAAAGTCGTCACAAACCGACACGGAAGTTTCTGTTTTCTATAAATTGGGTTCTGTTTTAAGTTGATCTGGGTTTTTTAGACACTAAGGGGGGGTTTAAGGTCATCACTAGGCTCCATTACACTATCTCAATCCAAATCAAACCCTAACCCTCTCTAGGAAATTTCAAAACCCACTAATCTACACTAAAACACTTCTAAACTAATAATAGAAGTTAGGAAAGTCAAATACTAATCTAATAGTGTAGGGATTACCTTATTTAGGCCACTCTAGACAGCCCTAGCTCCACAAGTCATCAAAATCCAACTTTTCTTGGTTCAATGTGCTTCCCTTGAGTTTGTGTATGTTTTTAATGAAATGGGTATGGGGTTTTGGTGAATATTTTGATATGGGTCATAAGGGTAGAAGATGGGGTTTGAAGATGAAGAAGGAGATGAAAATGGTGGGGGAAATGAGGATGGAGGCAGCCCCCCTTCTCTCTCTCTCAAGCATGTTCTCCTATCATCATTATGTCTCATTTCTCTCACCTCAAGTCATCATGACACCTTTTTCTTTTCTTTTTCTTTTCTCAGCACAATAAAACCATAACACATAACACAAAAGAAATGAAACAACATGTAACATGTCATGGTGCACTAGCCATGGAAAACTGTAGAAACACGGATTTGGCCTAATCGCGATTAGCAGAGCACTAATCGGGTTTTTATCGAAACTGCATATAATAAATTTTAAAAATTCCAAATCCTTTAAATATTTTTAAATGAATAAATCATTTTAATTTCCAACTATTTCTTAATTATTGGTATATATTTATACCCATTTTCGAAAACCCAAATTTCGCAAATCGGGCAGTTTTCGGGAAATATATTATTTTAATATTAAATTCCAAAAATAATATTTTATGTTTTCTGAAATGTTACATATGGTTTGTTGACCTACGTCAAGGTCATAGGACGCTAGGGGCAAAATATTATTGGGAATTTCAAGTGTTGAAATTTGTAATGAGATTGAATACCTTCTATGTGATAGTAGGATCCCGGTCCCACTGTGAGCAAAACTTGCTCCCGGGAGAGTTTTGCACTTTACAATTAGCTAACTCATTAGGTGTCTAGAAAGATGTCAACGGGCTACGCCTCTGGGATAATAAGGTTTATTTTAATTAGGTCTGTGCGAAAGCACAAGGAACCTCCCTCATAAGTACCGGCACTGGCCTGGCTTAACGGTTAGCGAAGTTGTAGAATGCAATTAATTCTGGCTGAATTTTCTTTTTAAAGGTTTGAAGGAAAATTTGAGAATAGCAGTGGGAGACATCGATTAGATAAGATAAATAACCAATCTGATCTTTGCAAGAGTATACGCTAAGTTTTCTTCTCTCTCTCTCCAGGTAGCGACCATGTCAGGAATTAATCAAGATAATAATATGGATGTATTGACCGAACCCTCTTTTTATGCTGAGCAGGGGAACGTTGGTTCTGCTCCACCTTATAATTGTTATAAGTCCGAGCAGGAAATAAGAATATATCCGGATTTCCACGCCACCTAAATGAAGAATGAGCATGTTGATGCATCTTCTTCGGGTATGCTAGTTACCGAGAACTATTTCTCAGTACACTGTACGTCCTGGGTATTAGATACCGGATCGGGATCCCACATATATAATATGTTACATGGGCTAAAGAAAGGTAGAGAACTGGGAGAGGGTGATCATTCCATAAGAGTAGGGAATGGTGCAAATGTTGCAGCCAAAGCAGTTGGCAAATATCACCTTGTATTACCAAATGGTAATACATTAATTCTGAACGAATACTATTACATACCGACCCTGATATGCAATCTTATATCAGTTTCTTGATTAAGTAAAGAAGGATATAATTTTTTAGTACAGGATAATGTTATGAACATCTTCCGGGATCAAAAGTTGATTGGATCAGGCTCGTGAAATAATGGCATATACGTTCTAAATCAAACCACAATTCTTAGCGTACAAAATACACACAAGAGGAAGAGTTCAGAAATGAACGAATCCTTCGGCATTGCAGACTAGGTCATATCAATGCGACACGACTAGCTAAGTTATATAAGGATGGATATTTAAATCCGTTTGAATTATCATCTTATGAAACTTGCCAGTCATGTCTCAAAGGCAAGATGACCAAAACTCCGTTTACAGGACACGGAGAAAGAGCTAATGAGCTCTTGGGACTGATACATAGTGATGTATGTGGTCCTATGTCTACACATGCCAGGAATGGTTCTTCCTACTTCATTACATTCACTGACGATCTCTCAAGATACGGACATGTGTTCCTGATGAAACACAAGTCTGAAGATTTGAGAAATTCAAGGAATATATATCCGAAGTCGAGAACCAAACAAGTAAAAGTATTAAAATCCTACGATCCTATCGGGAAGGAGAATACTTGAGCACGGAATTCCGTGACTATCTAAAAGAGAATTGGATTCTCTCTCATCTTACTCCTCCATATACACCACAGCACAATGGTGTATCGGAGCGGAGGAATCGCACCCTATTGGACATGGTGCGCTCTATGATGAGCACAGCTGAGTTGCCTATTTCCTTTTGGGGACATGCACTGGAAACAGCTGCGAACCTATTGAATATGGTTCATACCAAATCAGTGCCTACCACTCCATATGAGATATAGAAGGGGAAGAGACCATGTCTTAATTATGTTAAGATATGGGGTTGTCCGGCCTATGTCAAAAGGCACAATCCTGACAAACTCGGGGCAAGGTCTGTTCTGTGCAAGTTTGTAGGATATCCCAAGCATTCGCGGGGACATATCTTCTACCACTCTGAGGAACAAAAGCTGTTTGTTGCTCAACATGCCACCATTTTAGGAAAGGAATTTCTTGCAAAAGAAATTACTGGTCATGAGGTAGAACTGGAAGAGGTTCCAGCAGCACAAACTACAACAGAAGATTTGGTGGAACCAGAGAATTCAGTAGTTCCCAACGAACCCCAGCCTCTCCGCCGATATAGTAGGGTTCCTCATCCACCAGAGAGATACTACGGTTTTCTCATTGACGGTACGAGCGAGGATTGCATCATGGTAGATGATGACCCAACTAGCTTTGAGCAGGCCATCACAAGTGGGGACTCTGTGAAATGGCTGGATGCAATGCGATCTGAGATGGAATCTATGTACACCAACAAAGTATGGACTTTGGAAGCTGCTCCTGATGGGGTAAAACCCATCGGGAGCAAATGGATCTTTAAGAAGAAACTTGGTGTAGATGGAAAAGTTGAGACTTTCAAAGCGAGACTAGTTGCAAAAGGCTTTCGTCAACGACCAGGTGTGGACTATGATAAAACCTTTTCTCCAGTGGTTATGCTTAAGTCCATCCGGATTCTGCTTGCTATCGCTGCATACCATGACTACGAAATCTGGCAAATGGATGTTAAGACCGTCTTTTCAAATGGTGATTTAGAAGAGTGCGTATACATGACTCGTCCAGAGGGCTTCGTGAACAGTGGGAGCAGCGGAAAGGTGTGCAAGCTGCTTAAATCCATCTACGGGTTAAAGCAGGCATTGCGGAGTTAGAACATCTGTTTTGATGTAATAGTCAAAGAGTTTGACTTCATCAAAAATGTAGATGAACCTTGTATATACAAGAAGGTGGCAGAAAGTAAGTCTGTCTTCCTCGTATTGTACGTGGATGACATACTCTTGATAAGAAATGATGTTCCTATGCTGCACTCGGTCAAGCTCTTCTTATCATATAGATTCTCAATAAAAGATCTAGGTGTTAGTGATATGTATGCCCTAGAGGCCATTACTGTACATACGATGTATATTGTAGTGGATGCTTGGACATATATATGGAGGACTTTCTTGCTCGACATGATAGTATGCTATCTGGTTGCTCTTTATCTTAACGTATACACTGATTATCTCTATGTTACATGTTGATAAAGCCCTTAGGATGAGTACTTGACTACCAGGACTATGATGCAGATCATACTAGTGGGGACAGTGTAGTCACTAAGTACATCCTTCATATGTCCCTAGTCGTGGGTGTATCGAGACAGGGCATCGATATACCAGTGTAAACTAGCGTATAGCTTCTCGACCCATACAGATGGGCGATGGATGATCCCATATCCATTGGTGTTTGACATCAGAGATATTATACGGGTGCTCAGTGGAGACTGGGTACACTGGACGGACTCGCCGAGAACTCCCAGATGGTATTATACCTCACGTCAGATGGCATTTCTCTGGCAACACTGGTACAGATTAGTCTGTAGACCCGAGATCGTTATAGAGTCTTGTGTGATTCCCACTGTGCTTTGATTTATATCATACCACGTCTAAGAGGGCGTGCAAAAAGATGGCTTTTAGGTACAGTCCCGAATCACATGGAGGCAATGAGCGATAGGAGGGGTTTCGTCTCTCCCGATATTGGGGGTTGATGTTGCGCTGTGTTCGATTGGCTATAACTGGAAATCCCTGGCCAGGGTTGCTGAGATTTACTGGTAAGTGTTATCAGTAGTTTCTCGAACTGTTATAGACCTCATATCGACACGACTTATCGAGTTACTGGGGTCTGACGTTTACCACCCCTAGACGAGATATGCGACATATCAGATGAAGAGATCGGACTGTACGGTAGTGTTACTGACTGGATTCGCAGGAGTGTGAGCAGGCTTGCTTGTTGATCTTCTAATCACTCAATACCCGGGTGGCCGTTACGTTTAGCAGACCGCTTGCGGCTTGTGGGTGTTTGATATGATCATCACCTACTGCCGGCGTATTGACGAGTCTTTAGAGTCCTACACAGGGGTTTCCTGGCTCAAGCGAAATGGAGTAGGAGCACATATGTGATATGTGCGGGACCGAGATTAATACGATATGTGATACCGTATTCTATTCTCGCGATTTGTGACATTGATCGGTTGTATGCGATATAGCCGGGTTATCGGATCAAGTGTTAATTCGATAAATTGTTACACATGATATTAGTCGGTTATAGCCGGATTATTAAATCATGAGTTGATTTAATAATTTAATGTATAATTATATATTTGATATATTGCATTACATTAACTAGTATTAGCTCACTTATGATTTGTTTTCTCACTTCGTGTGCACATTGTACATATGTGATATGTATGTTTGTGTGCAAGTATTGTGTCATGGTTGATGATACATACAAGATGGGTGTATGAGACTTATACCATGATTAGGGTTAAGATTAGGGTTTTTATTTTGTCTTAAGATTTAACAAAAGAGAATAACTTAGTCAAAGTTATCAAGCTTGAAGAAACTTGTAAAAACTTTGACAAAGTCCACTCTTTTCTCACAAATTAGGATATTATTTAACCCAACCCTTAATCTCATACCTTGGTTAATTCTCTACATGAGTTAAGCATGAGGGCTTAACTCACCCATGGTTACATTATTCTTTGAGATAATTCATTCTCATATGAATTATTGAGATGAGTTCTTCTTCCTCATCTTCTTCCTCCTCAAAAGATTACTAGCTCTAGTGGTGGAATGAGAAAAAGTGTGAGAAAATCAATTCTAAAGTGAGCCCACTTCCTACTTCTTCATCCTCTACTACTTGCCATGTAGTATAGGGTGTTCTCTTCACAAAGTTCATGACCTAGTGAAGGAATAGCTTGGGTTAGTGTCTCCTCGACGTAGATCATCTTCGGCCTCGAAGTCATCGAAGCAAGCTTGTTCGTTTCTTCGTGGAGCCTCTCTAGAGTCCGGAGTTCGCGATCGCAGCGGAGGGGACTAGTACACGGAGCTATTTGAAGTGAAGGACTGGTCTGCAAAGGTTGTATTCCCTGCTCTCTTTTCATATTGCAAAGTGTTTGCATATAGTTTTCCGTATATTTCTAGTAAACGATTCGTGTTAGGGTTATCTAAAATGGCGAAATTTTAATTTGGCATGGACGATGCCTCCCGAAACCTTGCTTCCGTCGTAAGTAACCCAGCAGTGGTATCAAAGCAATGCTAGAAATAAATACGGATTTTGTTAAGATCACGAAACCGAAACAACTCCGAAACTTGAAACGCAAACTTGATGTTTCTGTCGATTTTAAAATGTTGTCTAAAAATTTTTCAAAGAAGTGCAGAATCACATTTGGCCGATAGGTGAACATGGGGAAAATTTGGGACCATGTGCTCGGATTTTGGCCGAGCACATGGACACCAAAACCGAGGAGGCCGGCCCTGCATGGGTGAAATGGTTCCAAATTTTTCCTATGTTTTGGGTTCTGGGGTTTGGTGTTTCAGGTGTTGTTTATTTTTGCTAATTTTGCATGTAATGTAATCTTACACTTTAAGCAATTCGGAGTGTTTTGTATTTGTGGTTTTAACATTGTTTCGGGTGCTTCACATATTGTCTAGACGAAGTTAAAAGGTTCGATCGAATGTTAAAAACCTATTTTTCCAAATTTAACGTACTCGGAAAAACATGCAAGTGATTCTTTGGACCCTCTAGAAGAACGTAAACCTTAACTCGATTATGTGGCCGTCAAAACCATCACTTAAACCATAGGGTTTGTGATAGTTTAGCGTTTCACATGTGAGGCGTTGGTTTGACCCTTCTATGGCTGGTTCATAGGTACCGTGGCATCTTCTGGGTATTATTAAAACTACGCTCAAGTGTTGAGCTATCGGGAAATTGTGGGACTTTAATGAATCGATTGAAGGGTTTAACTTCGTCCGGATATTATGTGATGGGATACAATATTTGGAATCCACATGTAATTATGAGATAACTAGTTTGAATGTTATAAATCTAGCAGTTTAGTCTCATTTAATCGGTTGCCACGGGATTTTGATGTGATCAAAAGTCCGTCGCAATCACGTAGCATACGCGGATACTCACCAGTTAAACTTAATAGATAGCCACGCCCCATAGCCCCGACCAAGTGACTGTAAGAGAACCCTGTCGCCAAAATCATCCGTTCGGGTGCTCGCGGCAGCGGTGTTCCGCCTTAGTGCACTTCGTCGACGGCACCGGGGGTGCGGCCGTCTACTAAAGTTTCCGACGAGCATTCGATCAGAATGTCGAAAATCTTGTTGAATTACCTGACATGATATTGAAAAGAGTTTTCGATATAGAGACTAAAATGCGGGGTTTGTAATTGTTAGGCATGCGATATCTAAGGAATTCATTTGGTTACGCATGAAATCCGAATATGAGATATTTTGGATTTATGATGTCTAAGGAAGTTGCAGATTCCAACTGTTGTAGATTTTCACTTTCTTTTCTGCGACCGTAAGTGTAATATGTGGTGTATCTCCGGTTTCGTGCTATATGTCAACGACAATTGGGATACGCATATTTACTTACATTGATGACATGTGATGTTATGTGTTGCTGTGATATGTTATATTGGATCGTCGTGATTTGAGTAGCCGGGGGTTTTATGTGAGATGAGAGTTCTTATTTTCATTCATGTAAAATTCATTGTATGTAATATTCTTTTATTGGGGCACTTCCGGGTTGAGGATGATGTCACCATTGTATATTATTTACTTTTCCGCATTAGGATAGACCCAAGGCGGAGAGCACAAGTAACCGGGTTCTGGAGTCCAGAGGGAGACCATCTCAAGGAGTTGAGACCGGGTCTCCTAACTATAGAATTGGTAGGGTTGTTTGCCGCTCTCGTAAGGGTCTAGGGGTGTGGGATTAGCTATTCATCACAACCGTGGAATCCGTGTTTTATACAAGCTTAAAATAAAACACGAAAATCCTAGTATATCCAATATTTCATATGTTGTTCTTCTGCTGCGATATCTGTGATGTGATCATTTGATATGTTGAGAAAGATACATGATATAGTTTATGTGATATATTATATAGACGTTGCTTATGTTTTACACCCGCGCTAGCACTGCCCCGCTCTGCCGTTAGTTACCTAACCTAACGGTGCACGAGAGGACATCGAGGCAAATGCGGATGGCATAAGCGTACGTTGTATTTATCTATGATGTTTAGGTAAATTAAAGTGATGGGACTTCATTAATGAGATTAATGAAACTAAAAGAAACCTAAACATGTTGTGGAATCGAATTTTCAAAAACAGGTAGCTCTAGTTGTTGATTTGCATAGCGGTGTTCCTTGTAGAACATCCAGCACCTTATTCGATAAGGAAAGAACCGAGATCCCTTCACCGGGAGTGACCTCTTTAGCAATAACTAGCAGATGCTACAACCCTCGGTTTTGTCTTTTGATTGCTTTTCTAGTTCTTTCTTTGCATAGTGGTATTGTGAATATCCTGCACCTCATTCGACGAGAAAAGAGCCGAGATCTCTTCACCGGGAGTGACCTCTTTAGCAAAACTAGTAATGGCCTAAAAAACACTCCATTTAAATCATTTGATTCTACAACGATATCAATTTCATTACACTCATGGTTTTCTTAAAAACTTGCGTAGCCCTCCGTCATTTCAGATAAGTCCTACTTAGTATTCGTGCTACGTTTGTTGACCTCCGTCAAGGCGTAGTGTGCGGTAGCTGACTAGTATTTATCTGCTTATGCATATGATGCAGATTGGATTAGGTTAGTCGTGCGGCCTTGTTGACCTCCATCAAGGGTCGTACGGGTGGGTTTAATTCAATCAGGAAATGACAGGTTGAACTTGACTAGTAGCTTATGGTTTGTTGACCTCCGTCAAGGTCATAGGGCGCTAGGGGTAAAATATTATCGGGAATTTCAAGTGTTGAAATTTGCAATGAGATTGCATACCTCCTATAAGATAGTTGGATCCCGATACCCACTGCGAGTAAAAGTTACTCCTGGGAGAGTTCTACACATTACAATTGGCCGATCAAGTAGGTGTCTAGAAAGGTGTCAACGGGGTTACGCCTCTAGGAAAACGAGGTTTATTCTAATTAGGTCCGTGCGAAAGCACGGGGAACCTCCCTCAAAGTACCGGCACTGGCCTGGCTGAAAGATTGGCGTACTTGTAGGGTGTAATTAATCCCGGCTAGTCTTTCCTTTTAGGGTTTGAAGGAAGATTTGACTAAAACAGTGGGAGACATCCTGATTAGATATATAAATAACCAATCTAATCTTGCAAGAGCATACGCTGAGTGTTTTCTTCTCTCTCTCTCCAGGTAGCGACCATGTCACGCCTTAATCAAGATAATAATATGGATGTATTGACCGAACCCGCTTGTTATACTGCGCTAGGGAACGTTGGTCCCGCTCCAACTTATAATTGTTATAAGACAGAGCAGGAAATAGGGGATTACCAGAATTCCTGTGCCGCCCAAACGAAGAAAGTGTATGTTGATGCATCTTCTTCGGGTGTGTTCATTACATAGAACTGTTTCTCAGTATCCTTTACGTCCTGGGTATGAGATACTGGATCAGGATCCCACATATGTAATATGTTACATGGGCTACAGAAAGGTAGAGAACTGAGAAAGGGTGATAAGTTTTAAGAGTTAAAAATGATGCAAGTGTTGCAGCCAAGTCTGTTGGCAGTTATCGCCCTGTATTACCAAATACATTGATTCTGAACGAATGTTATTAGATACCGAACCTGATATACAATATCATACCAGTCTCTTTATTAGTAAAGAAGGATATAATTTTGTATTGTTGGATAATGTTTTGAACATTTCCTATATCAAGAGTTGATCGGTTCAGGCACGTTATCTAAAAGCATACACGTTCTAAATCAAACTACAGTTCTTAACGTACATAACACACACAAGAGGAAGAGTTCAGAAATGAACGAATCCTTCTTGAGGTATTGTAGATTAGGTCATATCATTGCGACCCAACTAGCTGAAGTTACATAAAGATGCATATTTAAATCAGTTTGAATTTACATCTTGTGAAACTTGTCATTCATGTCACAAAGATAAGATGACCATAGCTCCGTTTATTGGAAACAGAGAAAGAGTTAGTGAACTCTTGGGATTGATACATGATGATGTAGGTCCCTATACACATGCCAAGACTGATTCTTTATACTTCATTATATTCACTGATGATCTCTCAAGATTCGGACATGTGTTCCTGTTGAAATACAAGTCTGATCCTTTTGAGATATTCAAAATAAGTTAGAAGTAGAGAACCACAATGGGTATAAGTATTATGTCCTTTGATGTGATCGGGGAGGAGAATACCTGAGCACGGAATTCCTGGACTATTCTAAAGGAGAATGAGATTCTCTCTCAGCATTACTCATCCGTATACACCACAGCACGTCGGTGTATCGGGGCGGAGCAAACACACCCTATGTGATATGGTGTGCTCTATGATGAGTACTACTAAGTTACCTATTTTCTTTTGGGGGTTATGCACTTGTGAAGCTGCATACCTATTGAATAGGGTACTAATCAAATCGAGAGCCTACCACTCCATATGTGATATGGTATGGGAAAAGCCCATCTCTTAAGGATGTTAAGATTTGGGGTTGTCCGGCCTATGTCTAAAAGAAAAATCCGGACAAGCTCGTGGCAAGGTCAGTTCTATGGAAGTTTGTTGGATATCCCAAGCATTCGCAAGGGAATATCTTCTACCAAGCTAAGGAGAAAAAGGTGTTTTGTTTCTCAGCATGCCACCTTTTTAGAAAGGGAAATTCTTGTGAAGAAATTAGTGGACATGAGGTAGAACTGGAAGGAGTTCCAGCTATACAAACTGCAGCTGATGATTTGGTAGAACCAAAGGATTCAATAGTTCCCAACGAACCTCAGCCTCTCCGCCGATCTGGTAGGGTTCCTCACCCACCTGAGAGATACTTCGGTTTTCTCTATGACAATGGAAGCGAGGATTGCATCATGAGATGATGACCCAACTAGTTTCGAGCAGGCCATCAGGAGTGGGGTCTCTGTGAGTATGGCTGGATGCTAAGCGATCTGAGATGGAATCCATATACACCAACAAAGTATGGACTTTGGTGGCTTTTTCTGAAGGGTTAAATCCCCATCAGGAGCAAGTATATCTTGAGAAGATTACTTGGTGTACATGGAAAAGTTGAGACTTTCAAAGCTAAGACTAGTAGTAAAAGGTTTTCGTCATCGACCAGGTATGGATTATGATGAAACATTTTCTAGTGCCTAAGCTTAAGTCCATCCAGATCCTACTTGCCACTGCTACATACCATCACTACGATATCTGGCGTTTGGGTTGTAGGGTTCCTAGGCACACTACTGAGGTCTCACAAGGCATCAACCATGCCAATTTCAAATTTTACAAGTGCCGAGAAACCCTAATACGGATCGTTAACTAGATATTAGGCGAAACAATGAAACTAGTTAAAAACTTAACTAAAAGAACGGAAATACAACCTTTGTAGATCCGGTCCTCCACCTCCATAGCTCCATGATGAAGTCTCCTCGCTGTCCAAATAGAATCCCGGGCTCTAGCGTCGGTTTCATCGGAGAAATGGACGGGCTTGGTCGTCGGCTTCAATGCCGAAGATGATCTACGTCGAGGCAACACTAGATCAAGCTCCAACTTCACCAAGTCAAGAAACTTGTGAAGAAAACACCCTATACTACTTTGCAAGAGGTAGAGGATGAAGAAATAGGAAGTGGGTTCACTTTAGAATTGGATTTCTCACTCTTTTCACTAGTTGCCATTGTTGATAGCAAGCTATTCTTCATGTGAAGAAGAAGAAGAAGAAGAAGAAAGAATATGATAAGTGTTATGTCAAAATAATAAAATAATTGAATACTTATCATATCCTAACTATGATTAAGTGTAGAGAATATACTAGGGTTAGTGAATGGTTAGGTTTAGTAGATGAAGACAAAATGGTCAAACCTTCTTGAAACTTCAACAAGCATCATGTTTTCAAGCAACCATTTTGTTTTCTTCTCTCTATATTTGACCAAAAATAAATGGATAAATAAATAAATGAATAATTCAAAACCCTAACCATTATGATAACCATGGTATAAGTCTTTACACAAAGCCAAGTAAGCAGGTATCATCAAACATGATACAATCAAGTGCATAAAAGTATATCACATATACAACTTGTGTACTACAAGTGAGAAAATCCATTTAAAGTGAACCAATACTAGTTAATGCAAAGTAATATATCAAATATATAATTATGCATTAAATCATTAAATCAACACTTGATTTAACGATCCGGTCATATCGCATACAACCGACTAATATCCAATGTATCGGCTTATCGAATCAATCCTTGATTCGATAACTAGGTTATATCGCATACAACCAATCGATACATTCATCACGAGAATAGAATACGGTATCGCATACACGCATTATTCTCGGTCCCGCACATATCTCATATGCGCTCCTATCTCGTTTCGCTTGAGCCAGGAAACCTCTGTGTAGGACTCTAAAGACTCGTCAATACGCCGGCAGCAGGTGATGATCATATCAAGCACCCACAAGCCGCAAGCGGTCTGCTAAACGTAACGGCCACCCGGGTATTGAGCGATCAGAAGATCGACGAGCAAGCCCGCTCATACTCCTGTGAATCCAACCAGTAACACTTACCGTACAGTCCGGTCTCGTCGTCTGATATGTCGCATATCTCGCCTAGGGGTGGTAAACGTCAGACCCCAGTAGCTCGATAAGTCGTGTTGATATGAGGTCTATAACAGTTTGAGAAACTACTGGTAACACTTACCAGTAAATCTCAGCAACCCTGGCCAGGGATTTCCGGTTATAGCCAATCGAACACAGCGCAACATCAACTCCCTATACCGGGAGAGACGAATCCCCTCCTATCGCTCATTGCCTCCATGTGATTCGGGACTGTACCCAAAAGCCACCGTTTTGCACGCCCTCTTGGACGTGGTAAGGTGGAAATCAAAGTACAGTGGGAACCACACAAGACTCTATGATGATCTCGGGTCAACAGAGTACTCTGTACCAGTGTCACCAGAGAACTGCCATCTGACGTAAGGTATAATACCATCTGGGAGTTCTCGGCGAGTCCGTCCAGTGTACCCAGTCTCCACTGAGCACCCGTATATCATCTCTGATGTCAAACACCAATGGATATGGGATCATCCATCGCCCATCTGTATGGGTCGTGAAGGTATACGCTAGTCTACTCTGGTATATCGATGCTCTGTCTCGATATACCCACGACTAGGGACCTTGAAGGATGTACTTATGGACTACCATGTCCCCACTAGTATGATCCGCATCATAGTCCAGGTAGTCAAGTACACATCCTAAGGGCTTTACCAACATGTAACAGAGAGACAATCAATGTACACGTTAAGGTAAAGAGCAACCAGATAGCATACTATCATGTCGAGCAAGAAAGTCCTCCCTATATATGTCCAAGCATCCACTACAATACACATCCAATGTACAGTAATGGCCTCTAGGGCATACATATAACTAACATGGGTGTCATGACTGCTTTTCTAAATGGTGATTTAGAAGAGAGCGTCTATAAGTACACAGCCAGAGGGCTTCGTAGACAGTGGGAGCAGCGGAAACGTGTGCAAATTGCTTTATGAGTTAAAGCAGGCATCGCGGAGTTAGAACATCTGTTTTGATGTGGTAGTCAAAGAGTTTGACTTCATCAAAATGGTAGATGAACCTTGTATATACAAAAAGGGTAGTAGGGAGTATGGTGGTGATCCTCGTATTGTACGTGGATGACATACTCTTGATAGAGAAGGAGTTTCTTCTACTACGCTCGGTCAATCTCCTCTTATCACAAAGATTCTCCATATAGGATCAAGGTGATACCTCCTAAATCCTTGAATTGGATCTATGAGATAGATCTAAGTGGATGTTAGGATTCTCACTAGATATAGTGAGATGGTATCAATCGATCCTAGGGAGAATCACTGGATAGGATCCAAGGTGATAAGGTCGACTGAATGTCAGTCACAGGCATTGTCTTTACCCTCAGTGGAGGGACGGTATGTTGGAAGAGTTCCAAACTAGATACCGTGACATACTAGACGATAAAGGCTGGATATATTGCTACCAAGGATGCTACCAAAGAGGCAGTTTGGATATATATAAGTTCATGGGATGAACATCGTTCCTACCATTGTGTGACAATAGAGTTGTGGCTTTGGCCTAGGAACCCTCGTCCCATCAGAAATCCAGACATAATCTTAGGCAGTATCACCTGATCATGGAGATGGTTGATCTCCAGGGAGATTGAGGATAGAAGAGTAGACACAGAGGACAACAGCGCGGATCCACTCACAAAGGCCTATTTCCCAGTAGAGAATTTTTATGGGATGGTTGAGTATGAGATACTTCAACCACTGTTGATTGTTGGGTATAAGATACTACGACAGATGGTCCTAGTGCAAGTGGGAGATTGTTAGTGATATGTATGCCCTAGAGGCCATTACTGTACATACAATGTATATTGTAGTGGATGCTTAGATATATATATGGAGGACTTTCTTGCTCGACATGATAGTATGCTATCCGGTTGCTCTTTATCTTAACGTGTACACTGATTGTCTCTATGTTACATGTTGATAAAGCTCTTAGGATGAGTACTTGACTACCAGGACTATGATGCAGATCATACTAGTGGGGACAGTGTAGTCGCTAAGTACATCCTTCATATGTCCCTAGTCGTGGGTGTATCGAGACAGGGCATCGATATACTAGTGTAGACTAGCTATAGATTCTTGACCCATACAGATGGGAGATGGATGATCCCATATCTATTGGTGTTTGACATCAGAGACAGTAAACGGGTGCTCAGTGGAAACTGGGTACACTGGACGGACTCGCCGAGAACTCCCAGATGGTATTATACCTCACGTCAGATAGCATTTCTCTGGCGACACTGGTACAGATTAGTCTGTAGACCCGAGATCGTTATAGAGTCTTGTGTGATTCCCACCGTGCTTTGATTTCCATCATACCACGTCTAAGAGGGCGTGCAAAAAGGTGGCTTTTAGGTACAGTCCCGAATCATATGGAGGCAATGAGCGATAGGAGGGGTTTCGTCTCTCCCGGTATTGGGGGTTGATGTTGCGCTGTGTTCGATTGGCTATAACTGGAAATCCCTGGCCAGGGCTGCTGAGATTTACTGGTAAGTGTTATCAGTAGTTTCTCGAACTGTTATAGACCTCATATCGACATGACTTATCGAGTTACTGGGGTCTGACGTTTACCACCCCTAGACGAGATATGCGACATATCAGATGAAGAGACCGGACTGTACGGTAGTGTTACTGACTGGATTCGCAGGAGTGTGAGCAGGTTTGCTTGTTGATCTTCTGATCGCTCAATACCCGGGTGGCCGTTACGTTTAGCAGACCGCTTGCGGCTTGTGGGTGTTTGATATGATCATCACCTACTGCCGGCGTATTGACGAGTCTTTAGAGTCCTACACAGGGGTTTCCTGGCTCAAGCGAAATGGAGTAGGAGTACATATGTGATATGTGCGGGACTGAGATTAATACGATATGTGATACCGTATTCTATTCTCGCGATTTATGACATTGATCGGTTGTATGCGATATAGCCGGGTTATCGGATCAAGTGTTGATTCAATAAGTTGTTACACATGATATTAGTCGGTTATAGTCGGATTATTAAATCAAGAGTTGATTTAATAATTTAATGTATAATTATATATTTGATATATTACATTACATTAACTAGTATTAGCTCACTTATGATTTGTTTTCTCACTTTGTGTGCACATTGTACATATGTGATATGTATGTTTGTATGCAAGTATTGTGTCATGGTTGATAATACATACAAGATGGGTGTATGAGACTTATACCATGATTAGGGTTAAGATTAGGGTTTTTATTTTGTCTTAAGATTTAACAAAAGAGAATAACTTAGTCAAAGTTATCAAGCTTGAAGAAGCTTGTAGAAACTTTGACAAAGTCCACTCTTTTGTCATAACTTAGGATATTATTTAACCCAACCCTTAACCTCATACCTTGGTTAATTCTCTACATGAGTTAAGCATGAGGGCTTAACTCACCCATGGTTACATTATTCTTTGAGATAATTCATTCTCATATGAATTATTGAGATGAGTTCTTCTTCCTCATCTTCTTCCTCCTCAAAAGATTACTAGCTCTAATGGTGGAATGAGAAAAAGTGTGAGAAAATCAATTCTAAAGTGGGCCCACTTCCTATTTCTTCATCCTCTACTACTTGCCATGTAGTATAGGGTGTTCTCTTCACAAAGTTCATGACCTAGTGAAGGAATAGCTTGGGTTAGTGTCTTCTCGACGTAGATCATCTTCGGTCTCGAAGTCATCGAAGCAAGCTTGTTCGTTTCTTCGTGGAGCCTCTCTAGAGTCCGAAGTTCGCGATCGCAGCGGAGGGGACTACTACACGGAGCTATTTGAAGTGAAGGACCGGTCTACAAAGTTTGTATTCCCTGCTCTCTTTTCATATTGCAAAGTGTTTGCATATAGTTTTCCGTATATATCTAGTAAACGATTCGTGTTAGGGTTATCTAAAACGGCGAAATTTCAATTTGGCATGGACGATGCCTCCCGAAACCTTGTTGCTGTCGTAGGTAACCCTTCACTAGGTGATGCCTCCTACATCTTGGAAATTAAGGTCTATAGAGACAGATCTAAACGGATACTGGGATTGTCCCAATCCAGGTACATTGACACCATACTAAAGAGGTTTAGTATGGAAGAATCCAATCGTGGGAATTTACTCATGATCACAGGACTCACTCTCTCCAAAGAGATGTCTCCTAAGACTGATTTGGAGAGAGCTCGCATGCAAGGGATACCCTATGCTTCGGCAGTAAGCTCTATCATGTATGCAATGTTATGTACCAGACCCGATGTAGCATACTCACTATGTGTAGTGAGTAGGTATCAAGCAGATCCAGGAGAGAGTCACTGGACAGCTGTGAAGAACATTCTCAAGTACTTGAGAAGGACAAAAGAGATGTTCTTAGTGTATGATAACGGAGAACTCCAAGTGGAGTCCTTTACCGATTCGAGCTTCGAAAGTGATAAGAACGACTCTAAGTCGCACTCGGGATTTGTCTTTACCCTCAATGGAGGGGCAGTTTGTTGGAAGAGTTCCAAACAGGAAACCGTAGCAGACTCGACGATGGAGGCTGAATACATCGCTGCCAACGAGGCTGCCAAAGAGGCTGTCTGGATGAAGAAGTTCATAACTGAACTTGGTGTATTTCCATCCATTGAGCGTCCAATACCTTTGTATTGCGATAACAATAGAGCAGTGGCCTTGGCCAAGGAACCCAAGTCCCATCAGCGATCAAGGCATATTCTGAGGCGGTATCACCTGATCCGGGAGATAGTTGATCGCCGGGAGATCGAGGTCAGGAGAGTTGACATGAAAGACAACACGACGGATCCACTCACCAATGCCATTCCCCAGATATAATTTAAGAGACTCTTCGGGATGTTGGGTATGAGATACTACAACAATTGGCCTTAGTGCAAGTGGGAGATTGTTAGTTATATGTATTCCCTAGAGACCATTATTGTACATGTGATGTATATTATAGTGGATTCTTGGATATATAGAGAGAGGACTTAATTGCTCGACATGATAGTATACTATCTGGTTGCTCTTTATCTTAACATGTTGACTTGTATATGTGATGATGTCTTGCTCTCACATGTTGATAAAGCCCTTAGGTTGTGTACTTGACTACCAGGACTATGATGGAGATCATACTAGTGGGGCCAAGGGTAGTCCGCAAGTACACCCTAAAATTGTTCCTAGTCAAGCGTGTATCGAGACAGGGCATCGATATTCCAGAGTAGACTAGCGTATACGCATCTTGACCCATATGATGGGCGATGGATGATCCCACATCCATTGGTGTTTGACATCAAAGATGGTTTACGGGTGCTCAGTGGAGAACGGGTACACTGAACGGACTCGCCGAGAACTCCTGGTTGGTATTATACCTATCGTCAGATAGCAGTTCTCTGATGACACTGGTACAGGTTAGTCTGTAGACCAGAGAAAGTCATAGAGTCTTGTGTTATTCCCACTGTGCTTTGATTTCCACCTTACCATGTTCAACAGAACGTGAAAAACGGTGGCTTTTGGATACAGTCCCGAATCACATGGAGGCAATGAGCGATAGGAGGGGATTCGTCTCTCCCGATATTGGGGGTTGATGTTGCGCTGTGCTCGATTGGCCATAACAATAAGTCCCTGGCCAGGGCTGCTTCGGAGATTTACTGATAAGTGTTATCAGTAGTTTCTCGACCTGTTATGAGCCACACTTCGGCACGACTTATCAGTTATTTGGGTCTGATGTTTACCACCTCTATACCTGATATGCGACATATCAGACGAAGAGACCGGACTGTACGGTAGTGTTACTGATAGGCTTTTGCAGGAGTTAGAGCGGGCTAGCTTACTGATCTTCTGATCATTCAATACCCGGGTAAGCCGTTACGTCCAGCTAGTACCGTTGACGGATTGTGGGTGTTTGATGTGATCATCACCTACTTCCGGCGTATTGACGAGTCTTTAGAGTCCTACACAGAGGTTTCACTGGCTCGGGCAAAACGAAGTAGGAGCACATATGTGATATGTGCGGGACCGAGATTAATACGAGTATATGATACCGTATTCTATTCTCGCGATATGAGGTATCGATCGGTTATATGAGATATAGCCGGGTTATCGAATCAAGTGTTGATTCGATAAGTCGATACCGTATCAGTCGGTTATATGAGATATAGTCGATTTATCGAATCAAGTGTTGTTTCGATAAGTTGATACAAATAATATTAGTCGGTCATATGAGATATAACCGGATTATTAAATCAAGTGTTGATTTGATAATTTAATGTATAATTGTATATATGATATACTAGATTACATTAACTAATATTAGCTCACTTAAATGTTTCTTTTCACACTTATGTGCATAAGTATATATGTGATATATATTAATGTACATTTTTGTGTGTCATGGTTGATGATACATGCAACATGGGTGTATGAGACTTATACCATACTAATGATAATGAAGGGTTTATTTATTTAGTGTAATTCAATTATTAGTTGGACAATGGTCATATAGCATGAAGCTTTGAGAAGCTTGGAGAACCATCGACTAGTCCACTAGTATTTTCTTAATAATAGATATTTGTTAACCCAACCATTATCTAAACCTATGGTTAAGTCTATACATGAGTGATATTAGATATTTTCTCACCCATGGTTGCCATTAACTCTCTCATCTTTCATTTGCTTTATCTTGATCAAGAGAAAGAGAGAGCTTTCTAGGTTTTTGAGAGAAGGAGAAAAAGTGTGAGAAAATTAATTCTAAAGTGAGCAAAAATCCTACTTCATCATCCTCTACTAAATTACCATTTTAGTATAGGTTGTTAGCTTCACTAATCCCACATTAGTGAAGAGGTAGTTTGGGTTAGTGACTCCTCGACGTAGATCATCTTCAGCCTCGAAGACTTCGTGCAAGCTCGTTTCTTTCTTCTTATGGAGTCGTTCAAGAGTCCGGGAGTTCAATGATCGCAGTGAAGGGACCACTATAAAGAGCTATAGAAATGAAGGACCGGACTACAAAGGTTGTAATCCCTACTAACTTAGATGTAAAGTAGTTTACATTATGTTTCGTCTAAATCACTAGTTAAGATTCTAGGGTTAGGATTGTTTTGTACGGAAAATTTTTGAAAATGGCATGGACGATGCCTCTCGAAACCTTGCTGTCGTGCCGAACATTCCTACAGAAATACCACATGGATATGACTTGACACTGCTATTTCCCTACTTGTTATTAGCAGGTCATTGGAAGTAGTAACTTCCAGGTGATCAGGTATTTCATATCCAAGATGGACTCCACGCACTTCAGCAAGTTATGGATTTTAGACTGTGTTGGGTGCTCTTGAAATGGTAAAACCCATTAGGAGCAAGTAGATCTTTCGAGATCTATGCAGGTGGAAAGGTACTTACCTAATAAGGCAAAACTTGTTGTAAATAGTTTTCATCAAATACCCGTTGTAGATTGTGATGTGACTTTTACTTCAGTGTCTGCGCTGAAGTTCATATGGATATGATTTAGCGCTGATGCAGTTCATGGCTATGATATATGGCAGGTAGTTGACTATAACGTCTTTCCAAATAGGATATTTTGTAGTGTACGTGTATATGACTCTGCTGGAGGGTTATCGTAGTCGGTGGGAGCAGCGGAAGGTGTGCAAGTTGCTTATGCCTATTCATAGACTGAAGCATGAATAGAGAAGACGGATCATCTATATTGATGTGACAGTCAAGGTGATTGACTTCATCAAAACAATAGATGAACCTTAGTAATAAGCATTTAGGGAGTACTGTCCTGGATTTGGATGACATTCTCCAGATAGGAAGTGATATTTCTATACTACAATCGGTCAGATTTTGGTTGTCATGCAGTGTCTTCTCCACGTTGGATATGGATAGTATATCAGGAGTTCTGGTGACTAGATCCATAGTTTTAGATCTAGACTTGGGAAGTTCCCCAATCGGGTACTTAGACTGCATTCTAAAAGGTATTTTAGAATGGACGACTCTTGGCATAGTGGTCTACCCACGGGTGATGGAGTCACCCTCTCTAAAAGGGATGTCTTCTAGACTGATGAAGAGAGGGGCTGGCATGAATGACATATCATTTGCTTAGGCAATTGAGTCAATCATGCAATGTTTTACAACACCAGATATTGCTTTTGCACTAGTTGCAATAAGCATATATATTAATCCAATTCTCGAGAAACAAAGGGAAGCAATAAAGAACATAAGAGAATGTTCTTGGTATAAGATAACGGCAGCCTCCTGTGGGAGGCGGTAATTGGCTCAGGCTTCCAAGATGACCTGGATGACAAAGATGCTGTCAGATTTTTGAGTTTAGCCTCTTCTGAGGATCAGTATATTGGATAGTGTTCCAATAAAGATACTGAGATAATCATGGTGCAGGATGCTGGTTATAACTCAACAGAGGATACAGCCCTAGAAGTTTGTTGGATGGAATTGCTTATTGGTAAACTTGGTCCCATCAAATATCCAGAAAAATTCTTGAGGCGGGGTATCACTCAAATTGGGAGATTGTTCATCTCAGCAAAGTTGAGATAGAGAGAGATGAAGTTGGAATATTATAGCGGATCCACTCACTGAGGCTATTTCTCGAACACATTAAGTTTCACAAACATGGTTTGCAAAACTGATTAGTAAAGAAGTTGAGTTTTCGGTAGCACAGGAGCTATGGGTACGCGATACCGCAATAATTGACCTTAAATGCAAGTGGGAGATTGTTGGATATAGTGACCTCAAGGCAATTATTATGATTGCAAGTAGGCGATTATGATAATTGAGGGAGGACCTATATAGGTATAACAGTCTTACTCGAGATGATAGTATGGTATCTGGTTTATCTTCATCGTTGATTAAGCCCGTAGGATTGATACTTTATGACTAGTATTATGATGGCGATCATATATATGGGAGCCGGGTTGTCCATAAGCACATCCTTAAAAGTCCCTAGTCGTGATAGTATCGAGACTGGGCATCGATATTCCGGAGTAGACTAGTGTATACGCTTTTAGACCCCGACGAGGGGCGGTGACCGGTCTCACAAGCCATTGGTGTTGTGTCACCTAAGATAGTATACAGGTGCTCACCGGAGATGAGTACACTGGAAGGACTCGCCGAGAACTTTTAGATGGTATTATATCTATCGTTAGATGGAAGTTCTCAGGTGGCATGAGTACAGGTTAGTCCTTTGACCTGAAGTCATCATTTGTCTCGTGTGAGTTCCCAGTGTACTTTGATTACTACCCTACCACGACTCAAAGGAGTCGTGCAAATAGGTTTTAGTTGGGTACAGTCCCGAGCCATATGGAGGCAATGATCATCAGGGATTCGTCTCTCCTGGTATTAGGAGTCGATATCGCGCTGTGTTCAGTTGGCTATCACCAGAAATCCATGGCCACGGTGGATGAGATTTACTGATAATTGATCGGCAGTATCTCTATTGGTGATGAGCTTGACTTAGACACGACTTATCGGGTTAGTAGGGGTCTGACATTATCCACCTCCTAGACCCGATATGCGACACTCTTTGACGAAAAGACCGGATTGTACAGAGATTGTCACATTCAGGCTCAGTAGGATAAGGACGCACTTGATTGTTGACCCCTCTTTCGACAAGTACCTGGGTAGCCGTTACGTACAGCTAGTGCCGCTGACATGCTTGTGGTTAAATGTAACACCTTAGAATGTGTTTTGTGGCTAATTATATTTTTAATGTGTGGTTTTTAATAAAAAGTTTACCAAATTGGGTTTTAAATATTTTATCCTATTTATTGAGTATTTTAGTAGATTTTTCCTAGCCTTGCACACACTTGTGCATGATAACTAGGCTTGTTTTTGGTGTTTAACCATGATTGGTAACATGGTGAACTAACCATTCCTTAATCTAGTTTTAGTTTTGTTTTAAGTGTTATGGGTTTTAAGTGTGCATGGTTGTTAAATTAAAAAGGGTTTTATTTTGAATTTTTGTTATGAGTGTTGACTTGGTGTGAGAGAGAGAGAGAGAGTGCATTATGAGGCATGATGGCCTTGCCATGCCTCATTAAATGAAGAGAGAGAGAGGGGTTGACCCTTGGTGCCACAATTTCCTTGCCTCTCAATTTCTTCTCACTTCTCTCATTTCTCTCACACAAACACACACACACTCACCTTCAGCACAGCAGCAGCCCCAGAAGCAGCAACAGCAACAGACAGCCACAGCATCAGCAACTGCAAGCAGCTCGAGCAGCAGCTGAAGTAAGCATCAGTATCATCTTTATCATCAGGGCAGCAGCAGAGAGAAGCAGCAGCAACAGAGGCAAGCAGCAGCAGCAGCAAAGCAGCATCAGCAGCAACTTCTGGAGCAGCAGTAGGAGCTCCAGCAACTGCAGCAGCCATCATCTCCTACACACACTTCTTCTCTTGCTTCCTTGGGTTCTTTTGGGTATAATTCTGAGCTCTTTCCCTAGCTTTCCGAGCTTGTGTGTCGATTAGTGTCGGTTTGTGTTTAATTGTTAGTTTAGTGCTAGATTGTGATGTTTTGTGTGGACTTTTGGATAATTGATGATTGTGTTGGTTAACCCTACTTGTTTAAGTGTTGTTAGGGTCACCTTAACTGAGTTTAACCCCAGATTACACTAAAATACCTTAGGGTTTGCTTTTGTGCTAAATTGTCGTTTTTAAGCGATATTTGTGACATCTGGAATCTGCTTATGACCCGGACCCTACAGGATAAAATTGAGAAGACTGGAGCATGTCCACTAGGTCTAGATACCACCACCAGAACACGAACCCACCATTCCCAATGCAGGCCGCCAAATTATTGATTCTGGCCACAAATTGCGGCCAGGAAGGGGACAGGGGTGTTGGGGTCTTGGGTAGGGTTCTCTGAGGTGTATTGTAGTGTTTTGGCATGTCTAGTTTTGTAAGACTTGGCCTGTAGGAAAATCTGGGACTATATATCGTTTTTGTGTCCGTTATGTTTGTGCGATACGCGCGATACGTGAGTGGGTTCTGTGATCCAGCGTATCGCGGCGTGTCGCGATGGTTTTAGACGCGTACACACACGTTTTAGCGTATCGTGCACACGCGCGTTTAGTTCGCGACGCGAGTTTCTCGTTTTGGTTCGATATCGCGTTTCGCGGAATATTTGGCTTATATATGATTTTTGTGTCTTATTTGCAGGTATGCAGGCAGAGACTACGGACACTACTACAGGGGGGAGCAGATGGTAGGATTCACCTAGCGTGGAGCGTAGGTGAGTAGATTTAACATCTACAGGGGAATCGCCCGCATGGCGTAGTCTGGGCTAGGATTCAAATACCTATCGCGCATTCTACGTCATTGTTAGAATTGAGCCTTTACTTTATTTCCTTGATATAGTTATACTGTGACTAGCAGCCGTAGGACACTGCACACATTATTGACGGTTCATGTTGCACGAGCACGGATTGTATGCTACACACACGCCGTCAATAATTGCCATGTCACACACAACCCCTTATAGATTCTATTGCTTATCACAGATGACTTTACCATACCTATATACCTATAGAGTATCGTACCATTAGTGATAGGTACACTTACCCTTTACGATACATCTACAGGTATACCTTACTCATATTTTCTTATACCCAAGGGGGTATACGACATCAGTTCTTATAGGTAGATACCTATACTTGGCTGTACCTTATTGATTTTGCATACATCTGGTTCAGCTATATACTTTTGTTTACCTGCTCGCATTCAGATATATCGCATATATTCATTCCTGGATTTGCGCATTGTTTATTTGGATTTTATATGATGTTTTCGGGATTTGGGAACCGCGGGGGTTCATGAAATTATGCATACATTGAACAACCCGGTTTCCTTGATATGATATTTGCGCGTCCACCATGAGTTTTATCGGTGCTGATTATATACTCCATACGAGGTGTGGTTGCCGTATGAGAGTACATGGTGGGGCCCGGTATGGTTCCCCTCGGCAAGAAGATCGATGGGTTTGCCGATTGAGCCTGGAGGCGGGCGAGTACCTACCGGTGACTGGTTGGACCTGGCAGTTGTCCGGGGGATACTGGCCAGAGTCGAGAGATGGATGCGGGATGATCTGTACTGCCGGGGCCGAGGGCCGACACGGCAGACGGACCCCGTGGGCCGATCCGGACTGACGGAGCCCGATATACGAGGATTTCTGTGTCGATGCTTGGCACACTGTTTTCATGATATTTCTTTTAATACCTTTGTATATATAACAGGGGATTTAGCCGTTGTTATATATACCTTTACACCAATATTAGTGGAATGGGACGCTAATATATGTGTATTGCCCCCATCATATTTATTTCTGTATATATATATGTTTAGGATGTTAGAGATTATTTGAGATTTGACTTGGGTTATTAGGTGATTCATTGAGATTGGATATTGGATATGAAAGATATGGTCGATTTGTACATTCGAGATATAGGAGAGCTATTCGATATTGTACTTGAGACGATGTGAGATCTATGTGATGTGAGAGCCCAGTTTGGGGGCCGATTTGATGTTTGGGATGTAAGTGTCTTGATGGATTGTGATCCTACCACGATGTCAGGTTTCCGTGGAAAATGACATATTCCACCCTATACCACACCCTTATCTACCTTATGCACGGATTCATATAGTGGTAGTACCCGTTGTATACCCTTATGATAGTTGCATATCTACATTTTCATATCCTTATTGCATAGTTTCTGCATATTACTGTCATGTTACTATAGCCTCACATTTTGATTGTACCGGCTACTGTACTTTTCTTATTTCAGCATTTGCATGACATGTTATTACTGTAATCGCATATCTTAGATTCATGCTGTACGTGCATTCCTGCGATTACCTGCATATGTTATCTACTATTCACGAGTTGGCAACTCACCCCCGTTGTGCCACAGGTGTTTCAGGTTTTTCCCCAGAGTAGTCGAGGCAGGCTATTCCTCTTTTCCGCTTTCCAGCTATCATCTTTTGCTACAGATACCGCATCAGCTCACAGTACCATTTTGCTTAGGTGGGTTGGATGATTATCTGTATTTCATATTGTACATTCGTTGTATTTGTACTCTCCATCTACTATTGTATTATTGACTTAGAGACTTGGTGAGGACGTTAATGTGTATCTTTGTGGATTTGATGTCTTTTATATACAGCTTTTTCTCTATTGTCTTTATTTCTTCGCTACGGCGTCGTATATTTGTATTGTATTCTTCTTGGCTAGTTTTTACAAAAAGGGGGTGTTGCTAAAATTTTAAAGAGAGAAAGTGGGACTTTTAAAGAATTTGGGTTGTGGTTTCAAATGTTTCAAAAACTTATACTATCTTTTCCGTATTTTCTTGGTTTAGATTTCTGGGTTTTGGCTTTCTTTTACTGTGTTACGTCTTTTGGCGTTGCGTAGTATTAGGGCCGTCACGGGCCAATTTTGGGTCGTGACATTAAACCTATTACCAGCGTATTGTCTAGTCTTTAGAGTCCCACATAGAGGGTTTTTCAGGTTCAGGCGACAGATGTTGGAGCCGTACGTTGGTACGTGCAGGGGGTCCGATTAAATACGTGTACGCGATACACGGACTTTAGTCGGACGGTTGATAATACTAGTCGGTTTAGGATTAAGCCAGATTATTAAATCAGGTTTTGATCTAATAATTTATATATGTATTTTGATACATATATTTTAGTATTATTGTTCACTATTTATTTTCTCTCTTTGGTGCTATCCGTATTTTTATACGGATACGCATATGTATAGAGATATATATACTGGGTGAAGTATTCTGTATTTATACGGGAATGCTTCTAGAAAAAGGACACCTCATATTTATTTTTCTATTTAGAAAAATAAAAGGGAAATGAGGAGTTATGAAGCATGATGCAAACAATATAGAGAGGTATGGCTTTGCTTTTAAAATGATTAAATCATTTGGATGCACTGTTGATGCATGGTTATAAAAAGAGGAAGCCATTCACTTTTCTACACTTGATCACTTGATGTTTTTTTTTACTTGTGCTCATGCTTCATTGTTGCTAGAATGAGCAACCATCCTCATTCTCGTCTCCTTCTTCTTCTTGCTCTCATGTTGAGCAGGATATTGAGAGAAAAATCTTTAGTGAAAAATTCCTATATCACCGACCATCCAAACCTAGCAACTTTGGATCGTCAGTTAGAGCCTCCTCCACATTTCTTCGGGTGGATCATCTTCGAAAAGGGTGGTCGATTCTCAAGCGCGATCCCGGCGGCTGTGAGCTTGGAGGGGACTTCCACAATTGGGTTGAAACGCGACAAAAGTTGTATTTTCTCAACCATTGCACTTATAGATTAGCTAGTTTAGGTCTATGGACTATATCCTGAGTTTTACGGGAGTCCGGTGCTCATTAGAATTTTTTTTTTTCGCTTCCGCCTCGGCCATGGCTTCCGCGGCGCGGGCACCGGATCCTAACAGATAAATCTTCCAACATCTCATATATGCCATCTATCCTATCATCAGTCGGCAATTCAGCCTGCAAAGCTGCCGTCTCATTATCCCTCCTCACTTCTTCCTCAGGTAGACTCTCACCATAGTAATTCCAATATTTGTAGTTTGGTTCAAAACCGTCTACAAACACGTGTTCTTCTATCACTTCACGTCGAAAAAAGTATTTATTCTTGCATTTCTTATAATGACAGAAAAAGAGTCTGTCTTGGATACGCTTTGGATTCATCTCTGCATAATCTAAAAAGGCTTTAAGTCCCACATTAAACCGGGTGTCGGTCGAACTATACCTATCTTTTTTCCACATGTACATAAAGAATTTATCCGGAAGAATTCATATCTGTTATCACACAGATATTTATATGAGTTTAACATATCTTAGTAGTTTATTATAAGATCATTAAATAAATTTTCAAGTACTAAAATTGATTTCATAAAATGGACACATGAAAGTATCTGAAGTCATTTAAGGTTGGCCTAAGTCAGGGCTGAAAGTCAGGACAGATAATTATTATCATGGCTGTCAGTGCTAAAGGTCCTAATTACCATTATGAATGCAACACTCATATCTCATGTCATCCCATGTATTGTCCATTTCGAGAAAATTTCGACAACACTTTCCCCTTGTTCCCCGTATTAGTATATATATTTATACATGGGGAACAAGTGGAAAGAACCATCGAAATTTCTAGAAATGCACAAAAACATAGGAGAAAGTGAGATGTGGTTCCTGTTGCATTCGTAACTTGTTCACACTGAACAAATCCAACAATTACTGTATGTCAAATTCTCTCATCGAATACTACACATATGTTTGAAAAAATTGAACATGACGTTCAACTCTTATAAACATTTGTAATTGCATTTGACGGGAAAAATATTTGAATACATTAATTGTCAAACAGGAAACTATAGTTCGATCCTAAACGAGTCTAAGAACTTTCGATCTTAAACTTACTAATTAAATGAAAAATAAAACCCTACTTAAGTTTTTAATCAAAATTTTAGGGTTTCCCTTAATATTTTTTATTTTATCGTTTTTTAATTAGGATCTCGGTTCATTAATATTTGGTCTTAATTAAGGTTTCTTAATTAGTGTAATTAGTGTTAATATTGGATTTTTTATAATTAGCTTTTTTCGGTCTCTAATTACGGTTTTAATAGTTTATAATCAAGATTTTCTTAATGTGCATATTAGGGTTTTTAAGTTGTTATTAGGGTTTTTTAGGGCTTATAGATTAATAAGTTTTGAAGTAGATAATTTAGGGTTTAACGATCATAAACTCTTTTAATTTCTAATCCAAACTATAATCCATTTTCTACCTTTAATCCTAAATTATTAAATTTTTGTTTCAATTTCTCAACTTTCACATCCATAATCCTAAAACCCATCAACCACTCTTCAAATTCTCCATTTTCAATATTTTAAATCCGAAACCCAACACCCAACACATTCTTCAATTCCTCATCCTAAAACCCAACACCATCACATTCTTCAATTTCTCATCTTCAATTTCTCATCCTAAAACCCTAACACCTAACCACCTTATCTTCAATTCCTCATTTTCCATATTCAAAATCCCAAAACCCAACACATTCTTCAATTCCATATTTAATTCTTCATAATATATTGCAATCAAAATCAAAGATTTTCATAAACTAACTTCACAATTGCATGATTTAATTGAAAAAACTAATAATCGTAGGGGAAAACCCTAACCTTGGACCGGTTGTTTAGTGAGTTGGCGATGACGCGCTCGAGCAGTAGCAGTAGCAGCAGCAGCAGGAGGAGGTTAAAAAAATTTAGGAAAGAATTGGGAGGATTTGGGGGAATTGGGGGGAAGAAACGTCACAGGGATTTTTGGGAAGAATGGGGAGAGAGGCCGCCCTTCACGGCTAAAAATTACAAAGGGTATGAGCGACCGTTATATATGGTCAGTAATAAATATGGAACGGTCGCCAATGCTTTGGCGACCGTTTATTAGCGACCGTATAATATATACGGTTACTAATACATGTCACGACCCGAAATGGCACGTGACTGGCTCTTGAATCATATGAAGTTTATAGGATCCCATCTAATTCAAGTAAGCCAAAAGCCCAGAAATCTAAACCATTTAAAAGAGAGTGAAGGAAAAGTTCATTTAAAAGTTAACATATAAATTTACTTTGAAAGTCGTAGTAAGAATTTTTAAAACGTCAAATCTTTTCCGAAAATTTCGGCAGAGTTTCCTTTGTAAATACTGGCCCCAAACGGGTACAAACATACATAATATAAAGGCATCCCCAAGCGGAAGCTAGCTCTTCGCCAATTGGCGGACATAACCACGCAATGCAATATAATATACAATGCCGAAGGGCGAGGATCAAAACTCAGAAAAAAACCAAAGAAAACCCATAATAATATAAGCACGCGACTCTAAGGTCGAAAGAATAAACAACTGGTTTCTAGGTCTATCAATATACAAGTCTGGTTGATGGAGTTTACTAGATACAAATGACTATAAATAAAGTACAATGGTGGTCACGATGCGAGTGAACCCACCTACCAAAGCAATCACCCGGAAAGAAGCAGTGTGCCAGCAAGCCGTAATGAAACCTGTACGGCAAAACCTGAAAGTACTGTAGCACAACGGGGGTGAGTTGCCAAGTCGTGAGTAGAAAACATCACCGAGAAGAAATCGCATGTATGACTCAATCCTAGGTCATACGATAGTAATATCCTCAAAATAATATAGCCTGAACCATAATATAATGTTAAGGGTAAACCTCTATACATAAGTGTAATACCAAGTGCTCATGTCAGTGCCTCATATAGCAACATTTCATATATATGATGTATGAATGCATTACAAAAGAAAACAGAATACATCATGAACGAGAAAACTGTTTTCTTAATTTAGTGAGATTTCTGTATATAAAAATCGAGATATCAATAATGAAATCAACATAGAATCCGTGTCAAGCATCGACACAAAACATAAATCCCAATATCCAATATCTCGGGCTCCGGCAATCCGGCCTGGCCATATCATATAATCTCAATACCTCAAAGTCTCAATATCTCGGGCTCCGGCAATCCTGACTGGCCCCTGGGCTCCGGAAATCCGGACTGGCCCAAAACATCAAATCTCACGACTACGTCGGTATCCTCCAGATATCCGCCGCGTCACAAATAACCGGTCGGTAGTGCTCCCCTGCCAGGCTCAACGCCATCATCTGCGACCATCTTGCGCCGGGGTACCGCACTGGGTCCACCATGCACCCGCAGACGGTTCCTCCTCCTCCTTGAATCGGGTGTATGATATCGCTTAAGAGCGAAAAAACTCATGGTGGACACCTCTCAAATCATATCACGAGAAAACCGCAACTTTTATCTTTTGAAATGAAAATGAGTTTATAAAACCCTTGCGGTTTCTCCAAATCCAGAAATCTCATGGAAAATCCGAAATCCCAATATCGAGAGTCAATAAACAATAAATTACCGGCATAAAGACCCATAATATCGCATAACAGAATAAACGTATAAATGCATGAGATATCTCAAAAACAAATGCAATATCTAAACTAGCATATGAAAGCAAACGCGCTAGTACTATATTAAGACTACCGCTAGCAATTTGTACAATGAAATAATATTATCTAATGTGTACGTGATATGGCAGTTACCGATGATGATGTGTGTGAGCCGGCAAGCAAGTGTACGTGGAGTATACGCATCATCGGTAATGATGCTGGTGTCCTGACAGCAGGGTTTCATAATCACTAAAGTACACCTTAAGCATGCGATGCAATGATAACAACATGAATAAACGGAGAATGAATAGTAAACGCGACAATAAAGAATATACATTTCTTTATACGAGTCATACGGTTTTTTGTTGTCTGAAATCGCACGAATCGTGGGGTTTAGAAAATAGGGGCTACGGTGTTTTTAAGAAAAGGTACATCCTTTGAAATATCCATAGTACTTCTTGGCATGTCCTTAAAATACTCACGATTCGTTAGTTTTGGAAATAAGTATGACTCGCGCCCAACTCTAATATCTACTAAGTAAACTACAGGACAAGCTAAGAAACTAACCAAAGGGTAAGGAAATCCACCTAAGTCCGAGTCGATATATATATCTAATAGTCGGTGATCCCACCTCAATAGCGTCGCATACGATAAAATATATAATACGACATTCTCGAGTCAAGAGTGCGGATCTATTATCATAATTATATCTCGTACGGTAAATATACTATCCTCATCATACGTGTATACGTATATGCATATATATATATACACACACACACTAACACACACACACACACATATATATATACATATATCATATACACCAAAATCATATCCCGTGTGTGCATGTGTGTGTGTACCTTAGTCTAGGGTTTCGTGACTAAAAACTAGCTAACGACACTATCATCCAATCACACTAAAATTAACCTATGATCTCCTAAAACCTTTCTTGCGAATTATACATGTCTCAAAATACCATACTTATAATATATGTAACATATTCGTACGCTACACTACGAAACTGCGGGGGTGCTATACGCCATCCACCCGACTTCCCCCGTAGATATATATCTACCCACCTCGATCCTTTCTTGCCGAAATCGATGTCGCCATGCTCCATCTTGTCATCCGAAGTCCGCGTGAGGGTTCCTACACATACAAACACATAGTATCGTAAACGGAAATCACGCATGAAAACCAAAACGGCACGCGAATCACTCATAGGTTAAAACCTATGGTCTACGCATGCAAAAGAACCAAACAACCCTCGACGTCGACGTACGAACGCCAATCGATCGAGAACAAACACAAAAACCCAAATTCAAGTCATTAAAAGTCACAAAACCAATCAGAAACTCAAGAAAACATCTCCAGATTTTATCCTAAGTTGAATTAGCCAATTCTGCATATGTGGTAGGTCTAATTTACTGAAAATGGAGCCACAGACCAAGAACCAACCAATTTGCTCACACCAAGGCCGCAATTTGCGTCCAAAAAGGGATTATTTGCGGCCACAGTAAGGAGATATGGTCTCAGGTCTTGGGAACAGCTTCTAGGTTGCCTGCACACTTCACTGTAATCGCTAAATATTTTTCAGGTGCCCCGGGTCGTAGCAGATCCCTAAATATCATCACAATTCCCACAATCTTCCAATATCGAGGTTTCTAAGTTTGGGTTAAAGGGTTTTAGTCTCAGGTTTTGTCCTGAATTCTAACACTAAAGGGGTTGTATGGCCTCTACTAACCTCAATTTACACTTCATAACTCATAAAATCCCCTAACCTCTTCTTGGAATTTTCAAACCTCACTAAACCTTACTTAAACACTTCTAAACTAAAATAGAAGTTAAAGCAAATGAATTACTACACTAATGGTGAAGGAAATACCTCATTTGGCAACTCAAGAAAATTCTTGAGTTGCTCAAAGTCTTCAAAATCCTAGCTTGATCCCTCCATGGTCTATATGAGGAGCTTGTGCACATTTTTAGTGAAGGGAAAAAGATGTTTTGATGAGTTTTAGGGGGTGTAGTGAGGAGGTAGAGGAGGGGGGAGAAGAGAGCAGCTATAGAGAGAAAAGGAGAAGAAAATTATGAAGATGATGAAGTGAACATAAAATGAGCCATGGCCAATTGACTCCTCGCCCTCTCTTTCTCTCTCTCATGCCCATACCTCCATACCCTGCCCCATTCTTTATTCTTTCATTTTCTTTTCTTTATCTTTTTCTTTTTAAACCAAAAACAAATAAAGCCCATATACATATAAAAGAAAACCAAATGCCATGGTTCATAGAAATTGAAAAAATGAGTTTTGAAACATGACATGGTGCATGTCACATGCAAAATCATACTTAATACATAATTAGTGAACATTAATCAAGTTTAGGAATAAACTTGTATATAATAAATTATATAATAATTCATAAAATGTCTAAATCTCACAATTTCTTTAAAAATCAACATTCAATGTAATTTTCCAATATTTTTCCAATCTATTGGTATATGATCATACCATAACATTAAAACTAATCTCCATTCATTAAAATATACATAATATTTATTATTTTAATTATTTAAATTCCTAAAAATAATATTTTATTTTTCTGAAATGTTATAGTCTTCCCACCTTAAATAAATTCAATCCCCGAATTTAAATTTAAACCCCTCCATTACTAAAACATTTCAGTAAAATGATCAAGTCGTCGGGGCTCCAAAATCATAAATACACAAATCATATCGTAGCGCAATGCATGCGCATGAAAAACGAGTACATAACTCAAAATCAAACTCCGTCAAGCATCACGCAATCATCGGAGTTATGGGAAAGATACCAATGTCAAAATATAATACGAAAACCAACATGATATATTCAAGACTAAAATATGTACATAGACATCTGAAAAGTAATGCATGCCAAATCTTTTTCAAATTACTGTGCGATGCGCGTATCACGGCACAAGTAGCGGACGTTTAGTGTAAGAAAATAACTCTATATACATATATATATTTGTTTAACATACACGTACCGCCATTTGAAAATAATTTAGAAAAGTTCCCTTTGTAAATGTTTCGTGTCATCTCGGACACGTAGGTAAATACTGAGACTATAGCTCCTTTTTGGAAGTCCTTTCGGTAACTATCAATGCATGCAAAAATATATTTAGGTACTGTCCTCTGACTAGTCCTGCTCAGCTACTAAACCAAATAGTAAATATCATGAAAACATACTTCTCAAGAGAAATCGTACTCAATAGTACATGTAACAATACCACGTGCGTCTAGTGCGCACAGAAATCGAAATCAACGAATGTGTTGTACATGTGCACAGAAACCAAATCTAAGTGCAACGGGTGTGCACGAAAACACCTGTCAAGGGCAACGGGTGTGCCTGACATCAGTATCAGGTGGATCTGACATGCACGAAGAATCCCGATTTAGTGCATCTGGCGTGCACCAAAATCGCCTCAAGCGCGCCAAGTATACGCAAGAACCCAAATCAAGTGCACAAGGTGCACGAAAACTAATATCGAATATCACAATCGAAATCGACGGTATACAATAAACCTCAATCTAAATCAGGTATACCGTGGTATATAATCTCACAACTATGCGCATCAGCGTGCACAAAATCGAATCAAAGTACATGAAAACTACACCGAAGGCACAAGTCAAATCATATACATACCATAGGTATGAAATCAAAATCAAATATCTCGAACGACATCAAATCGAAGTCGAGTGCAACAGTGGTGCACAAATGTAACATTTCAAAATAAAAAATATTATTTTTGGGGAATTTTTATAATTTAATAATAAAATATTGAATATTTTAATAAGACGGCATAATTAAATACCGGTAAAATTGGGGAAAAATTTGAAAATTATGGAAATTACTAAAAAGAGAGTGTTTTATGTGAATTATGTCATTTTTAAGTTTTTATGATTTATTATATTCTAATTTAGTGCTAATCGCGATTAAAAATCGCTAATCGGATTTTTAACATATTTTATGCAAACATGCACCATATCATTTTACACTTGTTACATATTTTTCCATGGCTTTCCTTCATGTTTTAGCATGGTTGTTGATTGTTGGAAAATAGAAAAGAAAAGGGGAAATAGAATAAAGAAATAGGTATGGGAGAGAGAGAGAAAGGTGAGGGTTTAGGTTGACTTGTCTTGAGCCATCCCCTCTTCTTTTGTTCACTCATTTTCCTCTCCCTCTTCTCTCTCCTTGTTGCTGCTGCTGCTGCCTCATTCTCTCCCCCTCTCTACCTCCTCAAATCACCACAATAAACACCTCAAAACCCAAATCCCATTTCACAAAAAAGATGCACAAGCTCAAGGGAAACACATTGGACCAAGAAAGCAAGGATTTTGGCCACTTGGGGCAACTCAAGAATTTTCTTGAGTTGCCAAATAAGGTAATTTCTGAACCATAAGTTTAGTGTTTCCATTACTTTTACCCCCATGTTAGAATAGAATCGATATCGTGTGGTTTGGGTGAACTTTGAAAACTCTAGTTAGGGTTTAGGGAAACTTTGAGTTATGATGGACAATTGAGCTCAGTAGAGGCCACATAAACCCCCTAGGGCTAGAATCCAGGCCTAAACCAGAGACTAGAAACCCGGAATACGGATTTAGAAAAGCCGATATCGGAAATTTATGGTTTCTGTGAGGGTTATTTGAAATCTGCTATCACCCCGAGACTCTGAAAATTATTTTGCAAGGATAGTGATACATGCAGGCACCTAGGAAGCTACCACCAAAACCCTAGCCCCTAACTCCCAACCATGGCCGCAGATTTATTCCTTTTGGCCGCAATTTGCGGCCAAACCTGGAGCATTTTGGCTCGTTCTTGTTCTGTAGCTCCTACATCTATAAATTAGACCCCTGGCATATGCAAAATTGTCCAATTTGACCTAGGGCAGAATCTGGAGCCTTTTTACTGAGTTGCTGTTTTAATTCGTGTTTTCATTTTGCGTATTTTAAATTCTGGATTTGTATAATTGCGTTTTACCTTGATTACTTATCGTTTATACGACGATATCGAGGATTGCTTGATGGTTTTGAAAGCGTGGTCCATAGGTTCTAACCTATAGGCCTTAGCGCGTTGTTTGGTTTTCTCGATGTGATTTTAAGGTTTATTTGTGATTGTGTTATCTTGTAGGTACCTTCTAGGGGGCTTCATACGATGAAGAAGATGAAGGCGACATCGACACCGACACGCAGGATTCAAGGTGAGTAGATTATATCTACGGGGGAAGTCGGGTGGATGGCGTATAGCACCCCCGCAGTTCGATGTTTAGTATACTATGTATATACTATATAATTATATGTATATGATAGCGTTAGGTGTGACGTGGATGTTTGAGATGAGATTTAGGTGTACTATGGTTATATTAGGGTGTAGAAGTAAACTAGTATAGTTTCCTAGTTGCGAACCCTAGAATAGGTTACACCCACACGCGCACACATGCTTGCTTGTATACTTATACCTAGATGATGAGGATAGTGTATGATGTTTGGAGATCAGTCAATGAGATTGGGCATAGTGCCATGAGATCGGTGATATATTGTGATTCGTATTTGGGATACGACATGTGATTTTAGCGGGCCTTTGGACGTGTGTTCCACACACGCATTTATATTTATATAGATGGTATCGATTTGTACTAGACTTAGATCGGTACCCCAGATCATGTGATATGATGATAAGGATACCTGATAATTGATGAGAGGAATGTGATATTGACCCGTACTCAGCTATTGGGATGCCGTACGATGATTTACCGTACGAGCTTTACATTGATGATAGATCCGCACTTATGACTCGAGGATGTCATATGATATTGTATCGTACGCGGTACCTTTGAGGCGGGATCACCGACTATTATATTTTATATATATATATATATATATCGACTCATATTTGGGTGGTTTCTATACCCCTCCCGATTAGCGTGTTAGCTAGATCTGTAGTTGCTTAGTAGATGTTAGACTAGGCCGATGTCATACCTTTTTCAAACTAACAAATCGAGAGTATTTCAAAGATAGGCAAAGGGATTCTACGGATATTTTCAAAAGACTCATCTTTCCTTAAAAACACCGTAGCCCTTATTTTACTAAAAACCCTGATTCGTCTTATTTTAAATGGCAAACTGTATGGCACTTTTATATTGATGCAGATAAGTCACTGTTGCATTTATTAGTCGATTTGTGCATATTCTTGTTATTCGCATCGCATTGCAGGCGCAAATGATCATTGTTATATAAAAATCATGCTGTTAGGACACCAGCACCATTATCGATGATGCATATGTTCCACGTACACCTGCTTGCCGGCTCACACACTTCATCATCGATAATTTCCATGTTCCTACACTGTAGTACTGTTGTATTCAGGATATGACCCTTGCATGGCATACTTGTGCACATACCTATTGTACATCCATACTCGTGTACTCACATATTGTACACTCATACTTTTGCACATACCTATTGTACATCCATACTCGTGTACTCACATATTGTACACTCATACTTGTGCACATACCTATTGTACATCCATACTCGTGTACTCACATATTGTACACTTATATTTGTGCACATTCTTACTGTACACTCATACTCGTGCACCTACCTGTTGTACACTTATACTTGTACACATACTCATTTGCACATACATAGATGATTCTCGCTTGATTTGGAGATTTGGGAACCGCAAGATACTCTTTAAAACTGATTCATTTTAAAAGAGCAGTTTCCTCCAATATGTGTATATTACTATTCCATGTTGCATGATATACTGATATGCTTACATTTCTTTTATATGTCGCATACATCATGCTTTCTGATTAAACGCATTGAGATATGTTATTTCCATGATATTTCTGGATTTGGGAACCGTAGGTATTTTAAAAGAGAGTATGTATTGTTTTAAAAACCCGGTTACCCTTGATATGATATTTCAGTGCGTACACCATGTGATTTCTCTGTTCTGAGAGTGGCATGTGAAACCCAATTCGAGGAGCGGTAGGCACCGTCTGCGGGTACATGGTGGACCCGATGAGGTACCCCTGGGCAAGAAGACTCGTATATGCTAGACGGTGGGCCCGGCAGGGGAGTACTACCTACCGGTGATTGTGTTGAGCTCGACGGATATCTGGGGGATACCGACCGGAGTTGAGAGATGAGATGGGCCGATTCGAACTGACGGAGCCCTATATATATGAGGATTTACGTGCCGATGCTAGGTACAGTTTTCATGATGTTTTCGAGTGTCGATGCTAGACACTAAGGTTCCATGATTTGATATGTCGCGAGCGACACATGTTGATCTATATCCTCATATTTCCATGCATATGCTTTATGATATTTATATGCATGATGTTTATTGTCATTGGGTGACACGTGGACGATATCCACATACATATAGTTGACATTGATGACATTGATCACATAGTTGGACGAGATCCACATACTTCATGACATAGTCGACATTGATCATATCTCATATTTATGATATGCTATTACCTGTGGCACTGGCACAAGCACTTGGCACTACACTCATGTATAGATATTACATTGCCACCCTACCTTGCTTCAGACTTATTCATTTGAGATTTATATATATCTGATCGTATTGACCTAGGATTGTGTCATACATACGATTTCTGCTCTGTGATGTTTTCTATTCACGGGTTGGAAACTCATCCCCGTTATGCCACAGCTTCTTGCTGGTTTTGCCGTACAGGTTTCATTGCGGCTTTCCTGGCACACTGCTTCCCTTACGGGTGACTTGCTTTGGTAGATGGATTCTTTTGCATCAGAACCACCATTGTATATGTATTATTTAGTTGTATCTAGAAATTCCATCAACCAAACTTGTATATTATTTCAGACTTAGAAAACCAGTTGTGTATTATTTCGACCTTAGAGTCACGCGTTGTAGTATTATGGTTTTCTTACTGATTGAGTTTTCCTTTGAGTTTTGATCCTCGCCCTTCGGCGTTGTATATTTTACTGCTTGCGTGGTTGTGACCGTCGATTGACGAAGAGCTAGCTCCCGTTTGGGAATGCCTTTTATCATTGTATATATATTATTCTTGTTGTACCTATATTATTCTTGTTGTACCCCGTTCGGGGTCAGTATTTACAAAGGAAACTCTGCCGAAATTTTCAGAAGAGACGAGACATTTTAAAAATGCATATTCAGCTTACTCATTTAAAAACCTTGCTTTTAAAACATGTTTTCCTTACTTCTTAAAAACTATTTTTCCTTATTTGCTCCTTAAAATGGTTTTAGATTTCTGGGCTTTTGGTTTACTTGAATTAGATGGGGTCCTATAGACTTCATATGATTCAAGTGCCAGTCACGTGCTATTTCAGGTCGTGACAAAGTTGGTATTAGAGTGCTAGGTTAACCTTGGTTCGAGTCTATGTTTGACTATGCGGAGCCTAGAGCGTTTATATATATGGAACTTAGGCTTGACCTTACGAAACTTAGACTTAGTCGAGGGGGTATTATACCCGAACTTTCATCGCGTAGGATGACCCTTGGTTGATGGAGTAGGTAGTTTGAGTAGAGTGACGTACCGTACGTATGTTCCGTGGCATACTTACGATACGCTACTCCGCTTAAGAAACCTTAGGATGTACATTTCCTTGCACAGTATTATATTCATTCCTATGATCTATCCTCATCGATATTGGTTATGATTTAGCTACCACGATCACACGGACAGAGAGAGCTACGGCTAGAGTTGCGTCAGCATGAGCTCGTCATGGACGAGGACTGACCAAGGCGTGATTCCAGAGACGTACGATTGCATAGAGAGGTGCCGTTTTAGTGTGTTTTCGCGCCATGAGCGTCTGACAGATCGCTTCTACGAGATTTCTCGGACGTGCAGATCAGCACCAGAGGAGCAGGCTACTGCTAGAGGTCAGCCAGAATGTGATGACCATTGATATATCACGTATTCATGATGATTGAGGTGCTGTTTAGCGTACAGACGAATGAGCCAGTTGTTGCTGCAAATGACGAGATATTGCCCAGATGGTGGAGCTACTGCAGCCTGAGTATATACTTAGAGATGTGATGGAAGGTCTCTAGTCATCCGAGGATGACTGACTAGGACATGTGGTTCGTTCGCTTACCCCGATGCAAGGTCATCAGATAGATTGATTCCAGCTAGAGACCACTTCACGCAGATTCGTTGAGAGTCGATAGAGACGATCGCATGTCAAGAACCCGATTCCAAGTTTAAAGTATTCGGAAGATAATTCAAGTAATGCTATGGACCCTCTAGAAGAATGAAACCCTAACTCGACATAATGACCATGGAACACCTTCGAACCTTAGGGTTTGCGGCAGTTTAGCAGTATCATTTGTGAGGCTTTGGTTTGCCCTTCTACGGTTGGTCCACAGGTGTTGTGGTATGTACCAGAATACTATTAAACTGTACTCAAGATGTTGATCTCTTCGGGGATTATGAGGTTTTGACAAATCGATCGGATGGTTCAACATCATTCGGATATCATGTGATGGGACACATTGCTTGGGAGACTCCAGATACGAGCATAGCCATTGGAGCGCAGTCCATGCAGCCACGAGAAGAAGAGTCCGAATCAGTCGACATTGGAGCAGAGTGAAGTAAAGAGTTCGCACGAGATTTCGATGAGATGAAGTTCCACTCCGCTGACATCAAAGATGCGATACGCATGCAGAGGCGTTGTATATGGATATATCTTCCAGAAGGAGGCACAATGAGTATGCAGCCGTTCAGGAATAAGAGACAGATATAGTGAAAGATGGTAACTTCCGGGCAATTCGGCAGAAACAAGATTTGAGAGAGACCTCGACAGGACCTTTCTGGAATAATATACGAGAAGACCTGGACCCAGGAGTGGTCATATTGCACGCACACAGCAGGCCAGAGTTCAGCATCATCGACGAGATAGTTGACTAGGTTCGGATAGAGGACCTCACCCAGATGCGTTGTGAATTGATCAAGAAAATACGGGAATGGAGTATATCTCCGCAGGTTGGGATGAGTTCCCGAGGACGTATTTCGCTAGATATCTTCCATAGAGAGATGAAGATACCGAGTTCGTGATTTCGAGTCTGTGTGAGAGACTTTGGATGGACCGTAGCCGAGAACAATTGCAGTGCGCAGATGGAGACGTGGCGTCGAAAATGGACGATGATATAGACAAGCGGGACAATAGGTTCGTGCGAGATGCTGAAGAGCTATTGTTACTCCCCGTTAAGATTAAAGGTCGGATATGTCTACAGAGGTGTTGGGACGCGACCAGTTTCCGAGAAAATGCTGTGCTGAGGACACAGATGCCCAGAGAGCGAGAAAGGACTATGCAAGAGCACCAGCCTCCGTGCAGTTCGGCATAGGCGAGATCGGAAGAGACCTTGAGCAGGATTCCTTCCAGGACGCTGCTGCGATAAGATTTGCACCCAGGATCAGAGGTGTAATGTACATTCAGAGGACCAGAGGTCGGCACTAGTGACATGCTGCTTTACGAGTGGCCATGAGGATTGACCGAGAGGTGACTAAAGAAGTGCCAGGACGGAATCGTTCCCGTTAGCACACCTGACAGGGCCGATGAGCCGATGGATCGCGAGATTGGTAATCCACAGAGAAGATAAGGGCCCAGAGACAGAGGACACCAGACCGTGAGCAGGAGGTAAATAGATATCTTGCGCTGCTAGCATTGGATGCACCGGCACCTTCTCGACTTGAAGGAGGATATACCGACGACGGTATTTATGATTTGTGATTTTATAATTCGATTATCACGTATCCGTCACCTTGGATTTCGGTATTTTGGGCGATCTGTTCGCATGATTTGGTCTTGATGGCTGAGTTCCATGATTTCTGTTTTCGTGCACCATGGTTGCACCTACTGGGTATTTATGTCTTGCGTATAGTTATTACACTTGAGATGTGCTTTTTACACCGTTGTGTTGATTTATGATTTGTGCACAGTTATTGCACCTGATATCGTTTTCGTGCCTTAGCTGCACATGCTTATGACTTCATGGATTTCGTACGGTTGAGTTGACTTTGTGCATATGTTACGTACACGATTTAATTTTTGCACTCGGTATAGCTTATATGTGCTTGTAGTGCATTGATATGTGTTTTATGCACGCAGTTGCACACGCTTATGATTTTTACACCTTGGTACACTCGGTGTTGCTATTTATGCATTTGAGTTATTGTTTGGGTTTTGTGCACAGGATGCACCAGTTTATGTTTCGTGCGTTTATCGCACCAGATTTATATTTCGTGCCTTTGTTGCACCGGATTTATATTTTGTGCCCTACGGTTGCACCTGATTTCGATTTGATGTCATTCGATATGTTGATTTTGATGTCATGCCTATATTATTCATGCGATTTGACTTATGCCTTCGGCATCGTTTACATGCACTTTAGTGTTTTGATTTGAATTGTGCACGCTGATGCACATGGTTGTGAGCTTATATACCGCGGTATACCTGATTTTGATTGAGCCGTATTGTATACCGCCAATTTTGATTCTACTATTGATGTTGATTTCTTGCACTCCGTGCATTTGATTTGGATTTTGCGCATGATCGACGATTGATATTGGATTTCATGATTTCGTGCATGTTGAATGCGTATGATTTAGATTTTATTCGTGCATGATGGATGCACCTGATTTAGATTTCGCGCGTGTTGAGCGCATGTTTTGAGATGCAATTTTGGCGCACACCAGATGCACTAAATCGAGATTTTCGTGCATGTCTGATGCACCTGATTTAGCTGTCAGGCACACACGTTGCCTATGACAGATGTTTTGTGCACACCCGTTGCACCTAGATGTTGTTTCTGTGCACATTTATGGCACATATATGGATTTTGATTTCTGTGCGCACCAGACGCACAGGGTATTCTCATATGCATGTTGGGATTGACTTCTTATAGACCAGTACGTTTTTATGATATTTGCTATATGTTTTCGTACTGAGAAGGACTAGTCAGAAGACAGTACCTGGAAATACTTTGCATGCGTTGATGGTTATCGAAGGGATTTCCAAAAGGGAGCTATAGTCTCAGTATTTACCTACGTGTCTGATATGACACGAAACGTTTAAAACTAAGGAAACCCTTCTAAATTGTTTTCAAAACGGCGGAACGTACATATTAAACAAAGGATGTATACGTATATGGTTATTTTATTATAAAAGACGTCCGCCACTGTGCAGTGTTATGCGCATCGCACAGCGACTTAAAAAGATTTGGCATGCATTTACTTCAGCTATTTACATGTATAGATTTGATGTCTACATGTATAGTTCTGATTTTTATCATACTGGTTTTATTTTAGATTTGACATTTGTGTCTTTACCATAACTCCGATGATTGTGGGATGTTTGACGGAGTTTTTGATTTCAAGTTATCTGCTCATTACTCATGCGCATGCATTGTGTTATGATGCGTTTTATGGATTGATGATTTCGGAGCCCCGATGACTTGGACTTTTATGGAAATGTTTTAGTATTTGAGGGGTTTTAAATTTAAATTCGGGGAACGGATTTCTTTAAGGGGGAAAGATTGTAACATTTTAAAATAATAAAATATTATTTTTGGGGAATTTTTATAATTTAATAATAAAATATTGAATATTTTAATAAGGCGGTATAATTAAATACCGATAAAATTGGAAAAAAATTTGAAAATTATGGAAATTACTAAAAAGAGGGTGTTTTATGCGAATTATGCCATTTTTAAGTTTTTATGACTAATTATATTCTAATTTAGTGCTAATCGCGATTAAAAATCGCTAATCGGATTTTTAACATATTTTGTGCAAACATGCACCATATCATTTTACACTTGTTACATATTTTTCCATGGCTTTCCTTCATATTTTAGCATGGTTGTTGATTGTTGGAAAATAGAAAAGAAAAGGGGAAATAGAATAAAGAAATAGGTATGGGAGAGAGAGAGAAAGGTGAGGGTTTAGGTTGACTTGTCTTGAGCCATCCCCTCTTCTTTTGTTCACTCATTTTCCTCTCCCTCTTCTCTCTCCTTGCTACTGCTGCTGCTGCCTCATTCTCTCCCCCTCTCTACCTCCTCAAATCACCTCAATAAACATCTCAAAACCCAAATCTCATTTCACAAAAAAGATGCACAAGCTCAAGGGAAACACATTGGACCAAGAAAGCAAGGATTTTGGCCACTTGGGGCAACTCAAGAATTTTCTTGAGTTCCCAAATAAGGTAATTTCTGAACCATAAGCTTAGTGTTTCCATTACTTTTACCCCCATGTTAGAATAGAATCAATATCGTGTGGTTTAGGTGAACTTTGAAAACTCTAGTTAAGGTTTAGGGAAACTTTGAGTTGTGATGGACAATTGAGCTCAGTAGAGGCCACATAAACCCCCTAGGGCTAGAATCCAGGCCTAAACCAGTGACTAGAAACCAGGAATACGGATTTAGAAAAGCCGATATCGGAAATTTATGGTTTCTGTGAGGATTATTTGAAATCTGCTATCACCCCGAGACTCTGAAAATTATTTTGCAAGGATAGTGATACATGCAGGCACCTAGGAAGCTACCACCAAAACCCTAGCCCCTAACTCCCAACCATGGCCGCAGATTTATTCTTTCTGGCCGCAATTTATGGCCAGACCTAGAGCATTTTGGCTCGTTCTTGTTCTGTAACTCCTACATCTATAAATTAGACCCCTGGCATATGCAAAATTGTCCAATTTGACCTAGGGCAGAATCTGGAGCCTTTTTACTGAGTTGCTGTTTTAATTCGTGTTTTCGTTTTGCGTATTTTAAATTCTGGATTTGTATAATTGCGTTTTACCTCGATTACTTAGCTTTTATACGACGATATCGAGGATTGCTTGATGGTTTTGAAAGCGTAGTCCATAGGTTCTAACCTATAGGCCTTAGCGCGTTGTTTGGTTTTCTCGATGTGATTTTAAGGTTTATTTGCAATTGTGTTATCTTGTAGGTACCTTCTCGGGGGCTTCATACGATGAAGAAGATGAAGGCGACATCGACACCGACACACAGGATTCAAGGTGAGTAGATTATATCTACGGGGGAAGTCGGGTGGATGGCGTATAGCACCCCGCAGTTCGATGTTTAGTATACTATGTATATACTATATAATTATATGTATATGATAGCGTTAGGTGTGACGTGGATGTTTGAGATAAGATTTAGGTGTACTATGGTTATATTAGGGTGTAGAAGTAAACTAGTATAGTTTCCTAGTTGCGAACCTAGAATAGGTTACACCCACACGCGCACACATGCTTGCTTGTATACTTATACCTAGATGATGAGGATAGTGTATGATGTCTGGAGATCAGTCAATGAGATTGGGCATAGTGCCATGAGATCGGTGATATATTGTGATTCGTATTTGGGATACGACATGTATTTTAGCGGGCCTTTGGACGTGTGTTCCACACACGCATTTATATTTATATAGATGGTATCGATTTGTACTAGACTTAGATCAGTACCCCAGATCATGTGATATGATGATAAGGATACCTGATAATTGATGAGAGGAATATGATATTGACCCGTACTCAGCTATTGGGATGCCGTACGATGATTTACCGTACGAGCTTTACATTGATGATAGATCCGCACTTATGACTCGAGGATGTCATATGATATTGTATCGTACGCGGTACCTTTGAGGCGGGATCACCGACTATTATATTATATATATATATATATATCAACTCATATTTAGGTGGTTTCTATACCCCTACCGATTAGCGTGTTAGCTAGATCTGTAGTTGCTTAGTAGATATTAGACTAAGCCGATGTCATACCTTTTTCAAACTAACGAATCGAGAGTATTTCAAAGATAGGCAAAGGGATTCTACGGATATTTTCAAAAGAAGCATCTTTCCTTAAAAACACCGTAGCCCTTATTTTACTAAAAACCCCGATTCGTCTTATTTTAAATGGAAAACTGTATCACATTTTTATATTGATGCAGATGCGTCACTGTTGCATTAATTAGTCGATTTTTGCATATTCTTGTTATTCGCATCGCATTGCAGGCGCAAATGATCATTGTTATATAAAAATCATGTTGTTAGGACACCAGCACCATTATCGATGATGCATATGTTCCACGTACACCTGCTTGCCGGCTCACACACTTCATCATCGATAATTGCCATGTCACTACACTGTAGTACTGTTGCATTCAGGATATGACCCTTGCATGGCATACTTGTGCACATACCTATTGTACATCCATACACGTGTACTCACATATTTTACACTCATACTTATGCACATACCTATTGTACATCCATACTCGTGTACTCACATATTGTGCACTCATACTTGTGCACATACCTATTGTACATCCATACTCGTGTACTCACATATTGTACACTCATACTTGTGCACATACCTATTGTACATCCATACTCGTGTACTCACATATTGTACACTTATACTTGTGCACATTCTTACTGTACACTCATACTCGTGCACCTACCTGTTGTACACTCATACTTGTACACATACTCATTTGCACATATATAGATGATTCTCGCTTGATTTAGAGATTTGGGAACCGCAAGATACTCTTTAAAACTGATTCATTTTAAAAGAGCGGTTTCCCCCAATATGTGCATATTACTATTCCATGTTTCATGATATACTGATATGCTTACATTTCTTTTATATGTCGCATACATCATGCTTTCTGATTATACGCATTGAGATATGTTATTTCCATGATATTTCTGAATTTGGGAACCGTGGGTATTTTAAAAGAGAGTATGTATTGTTTTAAAAACCCAGTTACCCTTGATATGATATTTCAGTGCGTCCACCATGTGATTTCTCGGTTCTGAGAGTGGCATGTGAAACCCGATTCGAGGAGCGGTAGGTGTTAGTTGTATGTATGCCCTAGAGGCCAGTATTGTACAGATGATGTATATTATATTGGATGCTTGGACATATATAGAGATGACTTTCTTGCTCGATATGATAGTATGCTATCTAGTTGTTCTTTATCTTAACATGTACACTTGTCTCTTTAAACTGTCTTATAGTTACATGTTGGTAAAGCCCTTAGGATGTGTACTTGACTACCTGGACTATGATGCAGATCATACTAGTGGGGGCATGGTAGTCTATAAGTACATCCTTCAAGGTCCCTAGTCGTGGGTGTATCGAGACGGGGCATCGATATACCAGAGTAGACTAGCGTATGCGCTTCTCGACCCATGAGATGGGCGATGGATGATCCCATATCCATTGGTGTTTGACATCAGAGATGGTATACGGGTGCTCAGTGGAGACTGGGTACACTGGACGGACTCGCCGAGAACTCCCAGATGGTATTATACCTCACGTCAGATGGCAGTTCTCAGGTGACACTTGTACAGGTTAGTCTGTAGACCCGAGATCGTCATAGTGTCTTGTGTGATTCCCACTGTGCTTTGATCTCCACCTTACCACGTCCATGAGGACGTGCAAAACGGTGGTCTTTGGGTACAGTCCCGAGTCACATGGAGGCAATGAGCGATAGGAGGGGTTTCGTCTCTCCCGGTATTGGGGGTTGATGTTGCGCTGTGCTCGATTGGCCGTAACAGGGAAGTCCCTGGCCAGGGCTGATCAGAAATTTGCTGGTATGTGTTACCAGTAGTTTCTCGACCCGTTATGAGCCTCATATCGACACGACTTATCGGTTATTGGGGTCTGACGTTTACCACCCCTAGACTTGATATGCGACATATCAGACGAACAGACCGGACTGTACGGTAAGTGTTACTGGTTGGATTCACAGGAGTGTGAGCGAGCTAGCTCGTCAATCTTCTGATCGCTCAATACCCGGATGGCCGTTACGTTTAGCAGACCGCTTGCGGCTTGTGCGTGCTTGATATGATCATCATCTGCTACCGGAGTATTGACGAGTCTTTAGAGTCCTACAAAGAGGTTTCCTGGCTCAAGCGAAACGAAATAGGAGCGCATATGAGATATGTGCAGGACCGAGAATAATGCGTGTATGTGATACCGTATTCCATTCTCGCGATGAATGTTTCGATTGGTTGTATGCGATATAACCTAGTTATCGAATCGTTGATTCGATAAATCGATACATTGTATACTAGTCGGTTATGTGCGACATGACCGGATCATTGAATCAAGTGTTAATTTAATGTATAATTACATATTTGATATATTACTTTGCATTAACTAGTATTGGTTCACTTTAAAGGGATTTTCTCACTTGTTTAGCACATTGTATATGTGATATATTTTGTGTGCACTTGATTGTATCATGTTTGATGATACGTTCTCACTTGGATTTGTGTAAAGACTTAAACCATGTTTAGTGAATGGTTAGGGTTTATTATTTTCACTTAATTATTTATCTTTTCCTTTTTGAGAAAAAGATTTAAGAAAACAAAATGGTTTCTTTTATCATGAAGCTTGTTGAAGCTTTGACCAAGTGACCACTTTGTCTTCTTCTCCAAACCCTAACCACTCAACTAAACTATGGTTAACTCTCTACACTTGACCATGGTTAGAAGATGATAAGTATTGTTTTTATTATTCATTTTATACAACACTTATCATATTCTATCTTCTTCATCATCTTCTTCTTCAAGAAAAAGCTTAAGTCCATTAATGGTAACTTGAGCAAAAGTGAGAGAAGTCCAATTCTAAAGTGAACCCACCTCCTATTTCTTCACCCTCTACCTCTTGCCAAGTAGTATAGGGTGTTTTCTTCACAAGTTTCACAACTTGGTGAAGTTGGAGCTTGAACTTGTGATGCCTCGACGTAGATCTTCTTCGGCACGAAGCCGACGACCTAGTCCGCCCATATCTCCGATGAAGCCGACGATTGAGTCCATGATTCGAGATGGACAGCGAGAGGACGCCTACGTGGAGCTAAGGAAGTGGAGAACCGGATCTACAAAGGTTGTAGCCTCTCTCCTTTAGTTAAATTGTTAACTAGATTCGTTTTCGCCTAAACTTCTAGTCAACGATCCGTATTAGGGTTTCTCGGCACCCGTAAAGTTTGAAATTGGCATGGTTGATGCCTTGTGAGTCTTCATTAGAGTGCCTAGGAATCCTACAGTGGTATCAGAGCCTAGCTAGAGCCTTAGACGAAGTGTAGACGACGTTTGAAATCCGAACGAACCGAAACCCTAATTCCCAAAACGCTCTCTGGACTTTTTCTAAAAACTGGGTTTTTTCCAGATTAAAAATGCTTAAAAAATTCAGCAGGAAGTTATAAGAATTACGGTGCAAAATTTTCAAAATGATACCTCCAACGTGCGGCGGAACCGCGGCAGAAGCATGGCTTCTGCGGCAGTTCCGCGGCCTGATGATGACGTCAGCCCTCCTCCTTTGCACAGTAATTCCTATTTCACGGTGCTGAGTTTTCTGGGAATTTTTAAATTGACTCAAGAGTTGAGCGTTCTGGGGTTGCATTGGAAATCGGTGTTTCGATCGGATTATCAAGCTTTGTCTATGTGTTTTCCGGATAATTTTTTGAATATGTTAAAAAGTTCGACCGGATATAAATACCCAACTTTTCCCCTGCCGGAAAATTTCCAAGTATTGGATCTTTCTGTGGTTTAAGGACGTTCTGAGTAGTGCAAGTAACACGATGGTCCCTCTAGAAGACAACAAACCTTAACTCGATTATGTGACCGTCTTGAACTGCTATTTGAACCTTCGGGTTTGGGGCAGTACGGCGTGCCACATGTGAGGCGTTGGCTTGACCCTTCTACGGCTGAACCGTTGGTACTGAGGCATGAAGTGAATGTCTTTGAACTTATTTCATGTGTTGATCGGTTTCGGGAAAACTTGGGTGTTCGAATGTTCGATCGGAAAGTTTAATATTTTCTATTTATCCGGAATGGGATACAATAATTGGAATTCACAAGCAGTTATGAGATAACTGAATGAATGTTATAAATCTAGCGGTTTAGTCTCACTTAATATTGAAAAGAGTTTTCGATAATGGGACTAAAATGCAGGGTTTATAAGTGTTAGGCATGCGATGTCTAAAGAAGTTGCGGATTCCAACTGTTGTAGTTTTACACTTTCTTTTCTGTGACCGTAAGTGTAATATGTGATATCGCCGGTTTCGTTACTATATGTCAACGACAATTGGGATGCGCATATTTACTTACGTTGATGACATGTGATGTTATGTGTTGCTGTATATGTTATATTGGATTGTCGTGTTTGAATAGGCGGGGGTTTTTATGTGAGATGAGTGTTTTTCTTTTTTCATTCATGTAAAAACTAGTATATAATATTCTTTTATTTGGGGCACTTCCAGGTTGCGGAAGTTGTCACCGTTTGTATATTATTTACTTTTCCGCATTAGGATAGACCCAAGGAGGAGAGCACAAGTAACCGGGTTCTAGGGTCCAGTGGGAGACCATCTCGAGGAGTCGAGTCCGGGTCTCCTAACCCTAGAATTGGTAGGGTTGCTTGCCGCTCTCGTAGGGGTCTAGGGATGTGGGATTGGCTATTCATCACGACTGTGGAATCCGTGTTTTATACTGGCTCGTATTGAAAACACGGACGTCCTAGTATATCCAATGTTTCATATGTTTCTTCTGCTGCGATATCTGTGATGTGATCATGTGATGTTCTATGATAGATACAGTATATAGTATATATGATATATTATATAGACGTTACTTATGTTTTGCACCCGCACTAGCCCTGCCCTGCTCTGCCGTTAGTTACCTAACCTAACGGTGCACGAGGGGACATCGAGGCGAATGCGGATGGCATAAGTGTACGTCGTATTTATCTGTGATGTTTAGGTATTTAAATGATGGGACTTCATTAATGTGATTAATGAAATAAAAGAAACCAAATGATGTTGTAGAATCAAATTTTAAATAAAACAGGTAGCTACAGTTCTTGCTTTGCATAGCGGTATATATGATATACCCTGCACCTTATTCGATGAGGAAAGGACCGAGATCCCTTCACCGGGAGTGACTCCTTTAGCAATAACTGGCAGATGCTACACACTCGGTTTGACTTTTGATTGCTTCTATAGTTTATGCTTTGCACAGTGATATATATGATATATCCCGCACCTCATTCGACGAGGAAAGGGCCGACGATCCCTTCACCGGGAGTAACCCCTTTAGCAAAACTAGAAAAGCCTCAAAATCACTCCATTTCAAAACTTCATTTGATTCTACAACGATATCAAGTTCATTACGCTCAAGGTTTTCAGAAAAGCCTGACGTAGCCCTCCGTCATTTCAGATAAGTCCTGTTTAGTATTCGTGCTGCGTTTGTTGACCTTGTCAAGGCGCAGTGTGCGGTAGCTAACCAGTATTTATCTGTTTATGCATATGATGCAGATTGAGTTAGGGTAGTCGTACGGCCTTGTTGACCTTGTCAAGGGTCGTGCGGGTGGGTTTAATTCAATCAAGAAATGACGGGTTGAACTTGACTTGCGGTCTATGGTTTGTTGACCTTGTCAAGGTCATAGATCGTTTGGGGCAAAATATTATCGGGAATTTCAAGTGTTGAAATTTGCAATGAGATTGCATACCTTCTATGAGATAGTTGGATCCCGATACCCACTGCGAGTAAGAGTTACTCCTGGGAGAGTTTTACACATTGCAATTAGCTGATCAAGTAGGTGTCTAGAAAGGTGTCAACGGGGTTACGCCTCTGGGAAAACGAGGTTTACATTAATTAGGTTCGTATGAAAGCACGGGGGACCTCCCTCAAAGTACCGACACTGGCCTGGCTGAAAGATTGGCGAACTTGTAGTGTGTAATTAATCCCGGCTAGTCTTTCCTTTTAGGGTTTGAAGGAAGATTTGATAAAAACCAGTGGGAGCCATCCTGATTAGATAAGATAATAACCAATCTGATCTTGCACGAGCATACGCTAAAGTGTTTTCTTCTCTCTCTCTCCAGGTAGCGACCATTTCATGCCCTAATAAAGATAATAATATGGATGTATTGACCGAACCCGCATGTTATACTGTGCTGGGGAACGTTGGTTCCGTTCTTTCCTATAAGAGTTATAGGACTGAGCAGGATATAGGGGAATACCAGGATTCCCATGCCACCCGAATGAAGAAAGTACATGGTGATGCATTTTCTTCGGGTGTGTTCGTTACAGAGAACTGTTTCTCCATTTGCTCTACGTCCTGGGTATTAGATACCGGGTCAGGATTCCATATATGTAATCAGTTACATGGGCTTAGGAAAGGTAGAGAACTTGGAGAAGGTGATAAAGACATTAGAGTTGGAAATGGTGCAATTGTTGCAGCTAAGACTGTCGGGGAATATCACCTTGTATTACCAACTGGTAATACATTGGTTCTGAATGAATGCTATTACATGCCGAACCTGATATGCAACATTATATCGGTTTCTTTATTGAGTAAAGAGGGATATAATTTTGTATTACAGGACAATGTTATGAACATTTTCCGTAACCAAAAGTTGGTTGGATCAGGCACGTTGTGCAATGGCATTTATGTTCTAAATCAATCAATAGTTCTGAGCATAACAAACACACACAAGAGGAAGAGTTCAGAACTGAACGAATCCTACTTATGGCATTGTAGACTGGGTCACATCAATGCGACACGACTGGCTAAGTTGCATAAGGATGGATATTTAAAACCGTTCGAATTTTCATCTTATGACACTTGCCAGTCATGTCTCAAAGGCAAGATGACCAAAACTCCGTTTACGGGACACGGAGAAAGAGTTACCGAACTCTTGGGACTAATACATAGTGATGTATGCGGTCCCATGTCTACACATGCCAGGGATGGTTCTTCGTACTTCATTACATTCACTGACGATCTCTCAATATACGGACATGTGTACTTAATAAGACACAAGTCCGAAGCTTTTGAGAAATTTAGAGAATACAAACAAGAAGTCGAAAACCAAACCGGAAAAAATATTAAAATCCTTCGATCTGATCGAGGAGGTGAATACTTGAGCAATGAATTCCTGGACTTCCTAAAAGAGAATGGGATTCTCTCTCAGCTGACTCCTCCATATACACCACAGCACAACGGTGTATCAGAACGGATGAACCGCACCCTATTGGATATGGTGCGCTCTATGATGAGCACAGCTGAGTTACCTATATCCTTCTGGGGATATGCGCTGGAGACAGCAGCATACCTATTGAATCAAGTTCCATCTAAATCTGTACCTACCACACCATATGAGATATGGAGTGGGAAGAGGCCATATCTTAAACGAGTTAAGATATGGGGTTGTCCAGCCTATGTCAAAAGACAAAATCCGGACAAGCTCGAGGCACGATCAGTTCTTTGCAAGTTTGTGGGATATCCAAAGAACTCATATGGGTATTTTTTCTACCACAGTGAGGAACAAAAAGTGTTTGTTGCTCAACATGCCACCTTTTTAGAAAAGGAATTCCTTGAAAAAGAAATTAGTGGTAAAGTGGTAGAGCTGGAAGAGGTTCCAGATACACAAACCGTAACTGAAGATTTAGTGGAACCAGAAGATTCAGTAGCTCCCAATGAACCTCAGCCTCTCCGCCGATCTAGTAGGGTTCCTCGCCAACCTGAGAGATACTGCGGTTTTCTCATGGATGGTGGGAGCGAGGATTGCATCATGGAGGATGATGATCCAACTAGCTTCGAGCAGGCCATCACGAGTAGGGACTCAGTGAAATGGCTGGATGCAATGCGGTCCGAGATGGAATCCATGTACACCAACAAAGTATGGACTTTGGATGTTGCTCCTGAAGGGGTAAAACCCATTGGGAGCAAGTGGATCTTCAAGAAGAAACTTGGTGTAGATGGGAAAGTGGAGACTTTCAAAGCTAGACTTGTTGCAAAAGGTTTTCGTCAAAGACCAGGTGTGGACTATGACGAAACCTTTTCTCCAGTGGCTATGCTTAAATCCATCCGGATCATGCTTGCCATCGCTGCATATCATGACTACGAAATCTGGCAAATGGATGTTAAGACTGCCTTTCTAAACGGTGATTTAGAAGAGTGCGTGTACATGACTCAGCCAGAGGGCTTCGTAGACAGTGGGAGCAGCGGGAAGGAGTGCAAGCTGCTTAAATCCATTTATGGATTAAAGCAAGCATCGCGGAGTTGGAACATCTGATTTGACGTCGTTATCAAAGAGTTTGATTTCGTCAAAAACCCAGATGAACCTTGTATCTACAAGAAGGTAGCAGAGAGTAAGGTTGTCTTCCTCGTATTGTACGTGGACGACATACTCTTGATAGGAAATGATATTCCTATGCTGCAATCGGTCAAGCTCTTCTTATCACAAAGATTCTCAATGAAAGATCTTGGTGATGCCTCCTGCATATTGGGAATTAGGATCTATAGAGATAGATCCAAACAGATATTGGGATTGTCCCAATCCAGGTACATTGACACCATACTAAAGAGGTTTAGTATGGAAGAATCCAAGCGTGGGAACTTGCCCATGATCTCTGGAGTCACTCTCTCCAAAGAGATGTCTCCCAAGACTGATTTGGAAAGAGCTCGCATGCAAGGGATACCCTATGCTTCGGCTGTAGGCTCTATCATGTATGCGATGCTATGTACCAGACCCGATGTAGCATACTCACTAAGTGTAGTGAGCAGGTATCAAGCTGATCCTGGAGAGAGTCACTGGACAGCTGTGAAGAGCATTCTTAAGTACTTGCGAAGGACTAAAGAGATGCTCTTGGTGTATGGTAACGGAGAACTTCAAGTGGAGTCCTTTACCGATTCAAGCTTCCAGAGTGATAAGGACGACTCTAAGTCGCAGTCGGGATTTGTCTTTACCCTTTACGGAGGGGCGGTTAGCTGGAAGAGTTCCAAGCAGGAAACCGTGGCAGACTCGACGATGGAGGCTGAATACATCGCAGCCAACGATGCTGCTAAAGAGGCTGTCTGGATCAAGAAGTTCATTACTGAACTTGGAGTGGTTCCATCCATTGAGCATCCAATACCTTTGTATTGCGATAACAATGGAGCGGTGGCTTTGGCCAAGGAACCCAGGTCCCATCAGCGATCCAAGCATATTCTGAGGCGGTATCACCTGATCCGGGAGATAGTTGATCGCCGGGAGATCGAGGTCAGGAGGGTTGACACGAAGAACAACACGGCGGATCCACTCACGAAGGCCATTCCCCAGACGCAGTTTGAGAGACTCTTCGGGATGCTCGGTATGCGATACTACAGCAGCCGGCCCTAGTGCAAGTGGGAGATTGTTAGTTGTATGTATGCCCTAGAGACCAGTATTGTACAGATGATGTATATTATATTGGATGCTTGGACATATATAGAGATGACTTTCTTGCTCGATATGATAGTATGCTATCTAGTTGTTCTTTATCTTAACATGTACACTTGTCTCTTTAAACTGTCTTATAGTTACATGTTGGTAAAGCCCTTAGGATGTGTACTTGACTACCTGGACTATGATGCAGATCATACTAGTGGGGGCATGGTAGTCTATAAGTACATCCTTCAAGGTCCCTAGTCGTGGGTGTATCGAGACGGGGCATCGATATACCAGAGTAGACTAGCGTATGCGCTTCTCGACCCATGAGATGGGCGATGGATGATCCCATATCCATTGGTGTTTGACATCAGAGATGGTATACGGGTGCTCAGTGGAGACTGGGTACACTGGACGGACTCGCCGAGAACTCCCGGATGGTATTATACCTCACGTCAGATGGCAGTTCTCAGGTGACACTTGTACAGGTTAGTCTGTAGACCCGAGATCGTCATAGTGTCTTGTGTGATTCCCACTGTACTTTGATCTCCACCTTACCACGTCCATGAGGGCGTGCAAAACGGTGGTCTTTGGGTACAATCCTGAGTCACATGGAGGCAATGAGCGATAGGAGGGGTTTCGTCTCTCCCGGTATTGGGGGTTGATGTTGCGCTGTGCTCGATTGGCCGTAACAGGGAAGTCCTGGCCAGGGCTGATCAGAGATTTGCTGGTAAGTGTTACCAGTAGTTTCTCGACCCGTTATGAGCCTCATATCGGCACGACTTATCGGTTATTGGGGTCTGACGTTTACCACCCCTAGACTTGATATGCGACATATCAGACGAACAGACCGGACTGTACGGTAAGTGTTACTGGTTGGATTCACAGGAGTGTGAGCGAGCTAGCTCGTCGATCTTCTGATCGCTCAATACCCGAATGGCCGTTACGTTTAGCAGACTGCTTGCGGCTTGTGCGTGCTTGATATGATCATCATCAGCTACCGGCGTATTGACGAGTCTTTAGAGTCCTACACAGAGGTTTCCTGGCTCAAGCGAAACGAAATAGGAGCGCATATGAGATATGTGCAGGACCGAGAATAATGCGTGTATGTGATACCGTATTTCATTCTCGCGATGAATGTTTCGATTGGTTGTATGCGATATAACCTAGTTATCGAATCGTTGATTCGATAAATCGATACATTGTATACTAGTCGGTTATGTGCGACATGACCGGATCATTGAATCAAGTGTTGATTTAATGTATAATTACATATTTGATATATTACTTTGCATTAACTAGTATTGGTTCACTTTAAAGGGATTTTCTCACTTGTTTAGCACATTGTATATGTGATATATTTTGTGTGCACTTGATTGTATCATGTTTGATGATACGTTCTCACTTGGATTTGTGTAAAGACTTAAACCATGTTTAGTGAATGGTTAGGGTTTATTATTTTCACTTAATTATTTATCTTTTCCTTTTTGAGAAAAAGATTTAAGAAAACAAAATGGTTTCTTTTATCATGAAGCTTGTTGAAGCTTCATGAAGCTTTGACCAAGTGACCACTTTGTCTTCTTCTCCAAACTCTAACCACTCAACTAAACTATGGTTAACTCTCTACACTTGACCATGGTTAGAAGATGATAAGTATTGTTTTTATTATTCATTTTATACAACACTTATCATATTCTATCTTCTTCATCATCTTCTTCTTCAAGAAAAAGCTTAAGTCCATTAATGGTAACTTGAGCAAAAGTGAGAGAAGTCCAATTCTAAAGTGAACCCACCTCCTATTTCTTCACCCTCTACCTCTTGCCAAGTAGTATAGGGTGTTTTCTTCACAAGTTTCACAACTTGGTGAAGTTGGAGCTTGAACTTGTGATGCCTCGACATAGATCTTCTTCGGCACGAAGCCGACGACCTAGTCCTCCCATATCTCCGATGAAGCCGACGATTGAGTCCATGATTCCAGATGGACAGCGAGAGGACGCCTACGTGGAGCTAAGGAAGTGGAGAACCGGATCTACAAAGGTTGTAGCCTCTCTCCTTTAGTTAAATTGTTAACTAGATTCGTTTTCTCCTAAACTTCTAGTCAACGATCCGTATTAGGGTTTCTCGGCACCCGTAAAGTTTGAAATTGGCATGGTTGATGCCTTGTGAGTCTTCATTAGAGTGCCTAGGAACCCTACAGTAGGCACCGTCTGCGGGTACATGGTGAACCCGGTGAGGTACCCTGGGGCAAGAAAACTCATATATGCTAAACGGTGGGCCCGGCAGGGGAGTACTACCTACCGGTGATTGTGTTGAGCTCGGCGGATATCTGGGGGATACCGACCGGAGTTGAGAGATGAGACAGGCCGATCCGAACTGACGGAGCCCTATATATATGAGGATTTATGTGCCGATACTAGATACAGTTTTCATGATGTTTTCGAGTGTCGATGTTAGACACTAAGGTTCCATGATTTGATATGTCGCGAGCGACACATGTTGATCTATATCCTCATATTTCCATGCATATGCTTTATGATATTTACATGCATGATGTTTATTGTCATTGGGTGACACGTTGACGATATCCACATACATATAGTTGACATTGATGACATTGATCACATAGTTGGACGAGATCCACATACTTCATGACATAGTCGACATTGATCATACCTCATATTTATGATATGCTATTACCTGAGGCACTGGCACGAGCACTTGGCACTACACTCATGTATAGATGTTACATTGCCACCCTACCTTGCTTCAGACTTATTCATTTGAGGTTTATATATATCTGATCGTATTGACCTAGGATTGTGTCATACATACGATTTCTGCTCTGTGATATTTTCTATTCACGAGTTGACAACTCACCCCCGTTGTGCCACAGTTTCTTGCAGGTTTTGCCGTACAGGTTTCATTGCGGCTCTCCTGGCACACTGCTTCCTTTACGGGTGACTTGCTTTAGTAGGTGGATTCTTTTGCATCAGAACCACCATTGTATATGTATTATTCAGTTGTATCTAGAAATTCTATTAACCAAACTTGTATATTGTTTCAGACTTAGAAAACCAGTTGTGTATTATTTCGACTTTAGAGTCGCACGTTGTAGTATTATGGTTTTCTTACTGATTGAGTTTTCCTTTGAGTTTTGATCCTCGCCCTTCGGCGTTTTATATTTTTCTGCTTACGTGGTTATGACCGCCGATTGACGAAGAGCTAGCTCCCGCTTAGGGATGCCTTTTATCATTGTATATATATTATTCTTGTTGTACCCCATTCGGGGGCAGTATTTACAAAGGAAACTCTGCCAAAATTTTCAGAAGAGACAAGACATTTTAAAAATGCATATTCGGCTTACTCATTTAAAAACCTTGCTTTTAAAACATGTTTTCCTTACTTCTTAAAAACTAGTTTTCCTTATTTACTCCTTAAAATGATTTTAGATTTCTGGGCTTTTGGCTTACTTGAATTAGATGGGGTCCTATAAACTTCATATGATTCAAGTGCCAGTCACGTGCTATTTCGGGTTGTGACAACAAATCTCAATCATGCAAATAAATCGTCCATACTACCGAAATCCAAAATAACGGACACGTAATATTCGAATCACCTAGTCGCAAATTGTAAACACTGTTGTCGATATGTCCTTCCTTCAAATCGAGAAGGTGTCGGTGCATCCAAAGCTAGCAGAGTAAGATATCTACTTGCCTCCTTTTCATGGTCTGGCGCCTTGTGCCCATTAAGCCCTCGTCTCTCACTGCGAATTGCTAGTTACATAGCTCCTCGGCTCAACGGCCTAATATGGAACGATGACGGAAACAGTTTCGCTCTAGCACATCCTCTAAAGATCTCTGGCCAACTATTATGGTCACTCGTAACATGTCTCATCGATGATGCCGAACTCTGGTCTACTGGGTGTGCGTAATACGACCGATCCTGGGTCCAAGTCTTCTTGTTTAGTATTTCCATAAAGATCTTGTCGGGGTCTCTCCCAATCGCGTTTCTGCCAAACTGCCCGGAAGTTATCACCCTTTACTAAATCCATTTCTTGTTCCGGAACGGCTACATACTCATCACGACTCTTTCTGGAAGATATATCCATATTCAACGTCTCTGCATGCGTATCACATCCCTGATGTCAACGGAGTGGAACGTCATCTCGTCGAAATCTCATACGAACCTATTACTCCACTTTTCTCTAATGTCGACTGATTCGGACTCGTCTCTTCGTAGCTGTATGGACTGCGCTACAACGGCTATACTCATATCTAGAGTCTCCCAAGTAATGTATCCCATCACATGATGTCCGGACGACGTCAACTTTTCGATCGATTCATCAAAGTCCCATAATTTCCCGAGAGCTCAACACTCGTGCACAGTTTAATAATATCCAGTACATGCCACAGTACCTATGGACCAGCCGTAGAAGGGCAAACCCAATCCTCATTAATGGCACCGCGGAACTGCCGCAAACCCTAAGGTTCAAAAGCGTTTCCATGGTCATTATGTCGAGTTAGGGTTTCATTCTTCTAGAGGGTCCACAGAATTACTTGCATGTTTTCTGAATACCTTAAACTTGGAAAAATGGGTTTCTGACATTCGATCGTTTTTATCGACTCTCAACGTACCTGCGTGAAGTCTTCTCAAGATGGAATCAATCAATCTGATGACCTCGCATCGGAGTATGCAAACGAACCACATGTCTTAGTCATTCATCTATGGGTGACTAGAGATCTTCTATCAAATCTATAAGTACAACTCGTGCTGCAATAGCTTCAAACATCTGGGGCAATATCTTGTCAGTCGCAGCAATAGCTGGTTCATTCATCCGCACGCTAAACAATGCCTCAATCATCAAGAATAAACGGTGCATTGACGGTCATCACATTCTAGCCGGCCTCTAGCAGTGGCCCAATTCTCTGGTGCTGATCTGCACGTTCGAGAAATTTTTGTAAAAGCAATCCATCAAACGCTCATGGCGCGAAAAACACAATAAAACGACACATCTATGCAATCGTGTGTTACCGGAATTATGCCCTGGTCAGTCGTCGTCCAAAACGAGCTTGTGCTGACCGCAACTTTAGCTGCAGCTCTCTCTGCCTATGCAATCGTGGTAATAAAACCACCAACCGATATCGATGAGGATAGATCATATGAACGAATAGAATACTGTGCAAAGAAATGTACATCCTAAGGCTTCTTAAGCGGAGTGGCGTATCGTAAGTATGCCGTGGAATATACACGCGGTACGTCACTCTACTAAGTCACCTACTCCATCAACCAAGGTCAACCTATGCGACGAAAGTTCGGGTCTAAAACCCCCTCGACCAAGTCTATGTTCCGTAAGGTCAAGCCTAGGTTCCGAATATAAATATACGCCCTAGACTCCGCATATTCAAACATAGACTCGAACCAAGGTTAAACCTAGCGCTCTGATACCAACTTTGTCACAACCCGAAATGGCATGTGACTGACACTTGAATCATATGAAGTCTATACGACCCCATCTAATTCAAGTAAGCCAAAAGCCCAGAAATCTAAACCATTTAAAAGAGAGTGAAGGAAAATTCATTTAAAAGTTAACATATAAATTTACTTTGAAAGTCGTAGTAAGCATTTTTAAAACGTCAAATCTTTTCCGAAAATTTCGGCAGAGTTTCCTTTGTAAATACTGGCCCCAAACGGGTACAAACATACATAATATAAAGGCATCCCCAAGCGGGAGCTAGCTCTTCGCCAATTAGCGGACATAACCACGCAATGCAATATAATATACAATGCTGAAGGGCGAGAATCAAAACTCAGAAAGAAACCAAAGAAACCCCATAATAATACAAGCGCGCGACTCTAAGGTCGAAAGAATAAAAAACTGGTTTCTAGGTCTATCAATATACAAGTCTGGTTGATGGAGTTTACTAGATACAACTGAATATAAATAAAGTACAATGATGGTCACGATGCGAATGGACCCACATACCAAAGCAATCACCCGGAAAGGAGCAGTCTGCCAGCAAGCCGCAATGAAACATGTACGGCAAAACCTGCAAGAACTGTGGCACAACGGGGGTGAGTTGCCAACTCATGAGTAGAAAACATCACCGAGAAGAAATCGCATGTATGACTCAATCCTAGGCCATATGATAGTAATATCCTCAAAATAATATAGCCTGAAGCATAATATAATGGCAAGGATAAACCTCTATACATAAGTGTAATACCAAGTGCTCGTGTTAGTGCCTCAGGTAGCAACATATCATATATATGATGTATGAATACATTACAAATGAAAACAGAATATATCATGAATGAGAAAACTGTTTTCTTAATTTAGTGAGATTTCTGTATATAAAAATCGAGGTATCATCAATGAAATCAACATAGAATCCGTGTCAAGTATCGACACAAAACATAAATCCCAATATCCAATATCTCGGGCTCCGGCAATCCGGACTGGCCCATATCATATAATCTCAATACCTCAAAGTCTTAATATCTCGGGCTCCAATAATCCGGACTGGCCCCTGGGCTCCGGCAATCCGGACTGGCCCCAGGGCTCCGGCAATTCGGACTGGCCCAAAACATCAAATCTCACGACTACATCGGTATCCTCCGGATATCCGCTGCGTCACAAATAACCGGTCGATAGTGCTCCCCTGCCAGGCTCAACGCCATCATCTATGACCATCTTGCTCCGGGGTACCGCACCGGGTCCACCATGCACCCGCAGACGGTTCCTCCTCCTCCTAGAATCAGGTGTATGATATCGTTCAAGAGCCGAGAAAACTCATGGTGGACACCTCTCAAATCATATCACGAGAAAACCGCAACTTTTATCTTTTGAAATGAAAATGAGTTTATAAAACCCTTGCGATTTCTCCAAATCCAGAAATCTCATGGAAAATCCGAAATCCCAATATCGAGAGTCAATAAACAATAAATTACCGACACAAAGCCCCATAATATCGCATAACAGAATAAACGTATAAATGCATGAGATATCTCATAAACAAATGCAATATCTAAACTAGCATATGAAAGCAAACACGCTAGTACTATATTAAGACTACCGCTAGCAATTTGTACAATGAAATAATATTATCTAATGTGTACGTGATATAGCAGTTACCGATGATGATGTGTGTGAGCCGACAAGTAAGTGTACGTGGAGCATACCCATCATCGGTAATGGTGCTGGTGTCCTGACAGCAGGGTTTCATAATCACTAAAGTACACCTTAAGCATGCAATGCGATGATAACAACATGAATAAACGGAGAATGAATAGTAAACGCAACAATAAAGAATATACATTTCTATATACGAGTCATACAGTTTTTTGTTGTCTGAAATCGCACGAATCGTGGGGTTTAGAAAATAGGGGCTACGGTGTTTTTAAGAAAGGGTACGTCCTTTGAAATATCTGTAGTATCTCTTGGCCTGTCCTTAAAATACTCATGATTCGTTAGTTTTGGAAATAAGTATGCCTCGCGCCCAACTCTAACATCTACTAAGTAAACTACAAGACAAGCTAAGAGACTAACCAAAGGATAAGGAAATCCACCTAAGTCTGAGTCGATATATATATCTAGTAGTCGGTGATCCTGCCTCAATAGCGTCACATACGATAAAATATATAATACGACATTCTCGAGTCAAGAGTGCGGATCTATTATCATAATTATATCCCGTACGGTAAATCCATCGTACAACATCCCAAAATCGGGATACGGGTCGCCTATCACATATACCTCAATATCCATATGGTATCATTATTATAATATCATGAACAGGGTACTGACCTAAGTCTAGTACATACCGATACCATCAACATATATCCGCGTGTGTATGAAAACACATCGCCCATCAATCCGCTAATATAATATGTCGCATCTCATAACACGACCCAAATCACATCACCGATCTCCCGGCATCATGCCTAATCATATCGACTCATCTCCAAGTATCATATACTATCCTCATCACCCGTGTATACACACACACACACACACACCCCAACACACACACACACACACACACACACACATATACATATATCATATACACCAAAATCATGTCCCGTGTGTGCATGTGTGTGTGTACCTTACTCTAAGGTTTCGCGACTAAAAACCAGCTAACGACACTATCATCCAATCACACTAAAATTAACCCATGATCTCCTAAAACCTTTCTTGCGAATTATACATGTCTCAAAATACCATACTTATAATATATGTTACATATTCGTACGCTACACTACGAAACTGTGGGGGTGCTATACGCCATCCACCTGACTTCCCCCGTAGATATATATCTACTCACCTCGATCCTTGCTTGTCGAAGTCGATGTCGCCATGCTCCATCTTGTCATCCGAAGTCCGCGTGAGGGTTCCTACACATACAAACACATAGTATCGTAAACGGAAATCACGCATGAAAACCAAAACGGCACACAAATCACTCATAGGTTAAAACCTATGGTCTACGCATGCAAAAGAACCAAACAATCTCGACGTCGACGTACGAACACCAATCGATCGAGAGCAAACACAAACACCCAAATTCAAGTCATTAAAAGTTACAAAACCAAATCAGAAACTCAAGAAAACATCTCCAGATTTTATCCTAAGTTGAATTAGCCAATTCTGCATATGGGGTAAGTCTAATTTACTGAAAATGGAGCCATAGACCAAGAACCAATCAATTTGCTCACACCAAGGCCGCAATTTGCGGCCAAAAAAGGATTATTTGCGGCCACAATAAGGAGCTATAGTCTCGGGTCTTGGGAACAACTTCTAGGTTGCCTGCACACTTCACTGTAATCGCTAAATATTTTTCAGGTGCCCCGGATCGTAGCAGATCCCTAAATATCATGACAATTCCCACAATCTTCCGATATCGGGGTTTCTAAGTTTGGGTTAAGGGGTTTTAGTCTCAGGTTTTGTCCTGAATTCTAACACTCAAGGGGTTGTATGGCCTCTACTAACCTCAATTTACACTTCACAACTCATAAAATCCCTTAATCTCATCTTGGAATTTTCAAACCTTACTTAAACACTTCTAAACTAAAATAGAAGTTAAAGCAAATGAATTACTACACTAATGGTGAATGAAATACCTCATTTAGCAACTCAAGAAAATTCTTGAGTTGCTCAAAGTCTTCAAAATCCTAACTTGATCCCACCATGGTCTATGTGAGGAGCTTGTGCACATTTTTAGTGAAGGGAAAAAGATGTTTTGATGAGTTTTAGGGGATGTAATGAGGAGGTAGAGGAGGGGGAAGAAGAGGGTAGCCATGGAGAGAAAAGGAGAAGAAGATGATGAAGTGAACACAAAATGAGCCATGGTCAATTGATCCCCCACTCTCTCTCTCTCTCATGCCCATTCCTCCATGCTATGCTCCATTCTTTATTCTTTCCTTTTCTTTTCTTTATCTTTTTCTTTTTAAACCAAAAACAAATAAAACCCATATACATATAAAAGAAAACCAAATGCCATGGTTCATAGAAATTGAAAAAATGAGTTTTGAAATATGACATGGTGTATGTCACATGCAAAATCATACTTAATGCATAATTAGTGAACATTAATCAAGTTTAGAAATAAACTTGTATGTAATAAATTATATAATAATTCATAAAATGTCTAAATCTCACAATTTCTTTAAAAATCAACATTCAATGTAATTTTCCAATATTTTTCCAATCTATTGGTATAGGATCATACCATAACATTAAAACTAATCTCCATTCATTAAAATATTCATAATATTTATTATTTTAATTATTTAAATTCCCAAAAATAATATTTTATTTTTCTGAAATGTTACAATACTGTATTAGCGACCGTATATAATTTAACGGTCGCTAATACCCCATCCCTAATACATACAGTTTCTAGTAGTGTAGGTTTAATCCTCGTTGTACTCATCTTAAAAAGCATATTAAATTAGACTAATACCTCTGTGATAAAAACCAAGATTTCGGCCTGAGCTTAAGATATGCAGGGACATATTAGAATATAAAGATAAATCTTTTAACCTCGTCACAACTTAAAAGTATTAACGATAGACATTTAACATGATTATATAAAAATGTCATGGGAACTTACAAGTATTAACAATAGACATTTAGCATGATTATATAAAAATGTCATGGGACAGTGCATCAATCATCATGCAACAACAAAGTGTGCACCCAATTAAGTTGTCTGGCTGCTTCAACATTAGGATAACTTGTGGCCACATGATATTTTTGGTGCCAGAATCAGTTGAGGTTGGCCAACCAAAACTAAAACTTATAATTATGCTTATCAATCTTCATACTTTGTTTACCTACTAACTAATCATCTATAATTAACACATTTCTCTCATTTGAATACTCAAACCCAAGTCTCATTCCAAGCTGGAACTCTGACATGTCAAATGACAATTGCCACCATGGAAAACAAACAAATTGGTTGATGTTACTTATTGCTTTTATTTGGCAGATCAAAATTTTGTCTAATATGGGAAATTTACTAAGAAGCATGATTCTGATGTAATTTTTCATGATAACTGGATCCATATTGTTAGCAGTTTACAGAATATTCGTCAGTATTCCATTGTGACAACATGTAGGTTTAAATACCAAATTTTAAACCACTCTCTTTCTTGGTCATAGACTTGACTGAGTGTAAATCAATTTCTTAATAAGATGACTGTGAAACTAATCATCCTTGATGCAAACAACGACTATCTTTCGATATTGTTACTTAACGAACATTTCAGTTGAGGACTCACTTTCTACATATGCAAGTTGTTAAATTACTTTCAATTATTTATCGGTTATTTTTATCGGTTTTAGCTGTACATGATCTAGAGGTCTAGACCTGATATCATTTTGTATTTAAATTAAAAAAATAAAAAAAAATGCCCTCTTCCAAGCTGTTGCATATTTGACACTGGAACTAGGTTGGCCACCTATGTTAACAACCTCTCTCTTTCATTTTCCTCACAGCCCTCCTTATATAAAAAGCCCCCACCTTTTTCTCTCCTTTGTACTCAACTCTTGTGCTCTCCCTCTTCATTAATTAATTAGTAGTGATCATAACCTCAAATGGCTAATAGAACCATGGATTTTAGCCTGGCGATAGCACTTGCTTTCGCAATGTTCGCACACCAAGCAACAGCGCAATCAGGGTGCATGACCGCAATCGTCAGCCTGGCGCCGTGCCTGGGTTTCATCACCGGGAACTCGTCGACCCCGTCGGCATCGTGCTGCACGCAGCTGGCGAGTGTCGTCCAATCACAGGCGCAGTGCCTCTGCACGTTGCTCAGCGGCAGCGGGGCATCGTCGTTCGGGATCAACATCAACCAGACGCAGGCGCTGACTCTTCCTGGGGCCTGCAAGGTCCAGACTCCGCCAGTCAGCCAATGCAAAGGTATTTGAATCCGGATGGCTATGATACCATGTATTTTAAATGTCCGTGATGTTGTTGTGTTTGTTCCATTAATTTGATTGTGTGTTTGTGCAGCTGGCGCAGCAGGACCGGCAAACTCTCCACCGATGTCTCCTCCTTCTCCGTCAACTCCCTCGACACCATCCACGCCGACGACACCGACCGGCTCTTCTCCGGCTGCTCCATCTACTCCGTCAGTACCTAGTGTTCCTACGGGTATGCTTTATTCTTAAAATATCCTGATGCTATGATGCCATGTCGGAAAACCGCTTTCTGAAAATTGTAAGTTGTCTATTGCAGGAACCGGATCGAAGACCACTCCAACAACAACCGGAGGAAATGCCGGAGGTTCTTACAGATCCACATCTTCCATGTTGTTCTCCGCCCTCTTCATCGTCTTGTCTGTCTCGTCTGTCCCGGTCTTCTGATTAGAGTTTGATATGGTTTCCATATTAGCTACCCTATGCATTATAATTCATATGTGTGAATACATTGCCCCCCACCCACCCACCCCCCACCCAGCTCTGTTTTGCCCTGTAAGCACCTCTGTGGAGGTTGATTGTGTTACTTTTTCTCTATGAAATAAAATCATTATTATTCACAGATTGAAAGTACGAAAGGAATCCATAGTACTCAGAGTCGAAGACAATGCTTTCTCTGAAAATTGTTGTGGCATATGTAAAAGCATGGAGAAAAGAAAAGAAAATGTACATGACCGTCTTACACCTTTATGGTGTTTTATCAACACAACTTATATTTAAAATTACATACCTCCGGTCATCTTTTTTTTCTTCGATCGTTAATCCGAGATATGAAATTTAGTAGAGAGAAGCTTTGATTTCTAGTCTATTTCTTTTCGGAATCTCCATCTAAGATGAAGAGATCACATGTTGCTTAAATAGACTAGAGCGACTCTAACTTTTTGCAACTCTTTCCATCAAGGAATTGCAAACTTTTCACATTTTCCTCATTATCAATTAAGCTGGACAATTTAGTAGTCCGCATTAGTTTTGGATGCCAAATTTGAATTTGACTTCAACTTTTTCTTTTTGACTAACATTCTCTCACTTGAACTATTAAATTTACTTTATAAGTTAATTTATAAGACAATGACAAAACAATTTATTTTATGGTCAAAACTTAAAATTGTTCTTTATAACAGCAAAAAAACCATATGAAACTCCAAATAAACTTAACATGAATCATCATAATAAGAGTTTCTATGAAACAACCTTATGAATAACTTCATATAAGTTATTCGAATCAGCCATAAGTTATTCGAATTGAAAACATACCCATGACTTATACTTAATGTGCACAAATATTAAAGTCATGTACAAAGTGCTAATAGATAAAAGCAACAGTACAATAAGAAGATCTCATACACTAATGAGCCCCATGTTATGGTTTTTCGCTAGGCATAGGAAGAAGGCGAGCAAGAATAAGAACATGCAACACCAATATTTAATGTGATTTGCCCAACGGCCTATATCCACGAGGCAAACATGAGAATCTCTTCACTAATGATCAAGAATACCGGTATATTTTATATTCTTTCTCATCTCTCTTCACATCTCAACGCTCATACAAATATAAAGACTATTCTTGGTAAATCCCTCCACATTCACCTGTGGATGACTATCCTTTGCCTCTGCTTTCGTCTCTTCATATAAACAATAGGACTTCACCTGTGGATGGCTCGCCTTTGCCTTCGTCTTCTATTCTTCTTCTTCTATTTTCTTCTTCTTCATATTTGGCTACTTTTCTCTGATGAAACTCTTCTCTATTTATAGCATAAAATAATAGAATTCCTATTCTAATTAGGATCTCATCAAATCTTCAAAACAAATCTTTAAATATCTCTTCACAAATCTTCAAATAAATCTTTCTAAACGAATCTTTCCATAACATGCCAAAATCGTCGAAAGACGTTTGAACCACAAGTGCTCAGATGTCTGTCCACACTCTGTTCTTCTGAACACTTCTTCTTCAGACGTCTGAAACTCTATGGTTCAGACGTATGACGTCTCTCTGCAGTTGAATACAAGTTAATTTTCATAACAATCTCCATCTTGACCTATATTCAACAAGCCATCTTTTATTTTCTCTCTTCAATGCCTTATGGCCGTTTCTTCTTCTTTTTCAAAGCTCCACCTTGACCCGAACGTCCTCCATGCCATCTTTTGTTTACCGCCATAGTAAACTTAACTTTCTACCTCGGATCTTTGAACCAACACCTTTGAAATTACAATCTAAGAAGATGGGGAGCGGACACAAGCGTCGTCACTTAACGTAAACATAGACCGTAGAATCGAAGATCCTTCGGATCGCTATGCTCTCATACCAATTGTTGGGGGTTTTCGATAGGCATGGGAGGAAAGCGAGCAAGAATAAGAACACACAATACCAATATTTAATGTGGTTCGACTAACGACCTACCTCCACGGGCCAAACATGAGAATTTCTATATTAATGATCAAGAATACCGGTACATTTTATATTATCTCCCATCTCTTTTCATATCTTAATGCTCAGACAAACACAAATACCACTCTTCATAAATCCCTCCACCTTCGCCTGTAGATGAGTACCCTTCGTCTCTGTCTTCTTCTCTTCATACAAACACAAAGACTACTCTTCTGGTGCTCCACCTCACCTGTGGATGACTACCCTTCGCCTTCGCCTTCACCTTCATGTTCTATTCTTCTTAATATTTTTTTTTCTTCTTCATGTTTGGCCACTTTTTTCTGATAAAACCCTTTTCTATTTATAGCACAAAATAATAGAATTCCTACTCCAATTAGGATCTCATCAAATCTTCAAATATCTCTTCATAAATATGCAAATAAATCTTCAAATAAATCTTTTCAAACGAATCTTTCCATAACACGCTAAAATCTTCGACAGACGTCTGAAGCACAAGTGCTCAGACGTCTGTCCAAGCTCTGTTCTTCTGAACACTTCTTCTTCAGAAGTCTGAAGCTCTATGCCTCAAACATCTAACGTCTCTCTGCTGTTGAATACAGGTCAGTTCTTATAACATCCCATCAGATACAAATGATCCTTGAACGAACTAACCAGTATTTCCTTATTCAAGGGATCAGCAACCATAAAATTGGTACCTATACACTCGATAGTAACTTCCCTTTTAGTGGCACGGTCTTCAACAATATACTTATGTAGATGTGTCTGCTTCGACTTCCACTTTTCTTATTATTGGTAAAAGAATCCACAAATGTATTATCACAGCAAATCAATAATGGTCTTGATATAATATCAATAACCATCATTCCTGTGATAAAATTACTCAACCATAATGCCTGTGATGACGCTTCATATCAAGCAATGTACCCCGCTTCCATAATTGAAGACGGAACTAATGATTGCTTTGCACTTCTCCAAGATTCATCACCTCCAGCAAGAAGGAAAATATATCATGAAGTAAACTTCATTGAATCTTGACACATAGTTCAATCTGAATCCGAATAACCAAGCATCTCCAATTTGTTGACATGCCTATATGTGAGCTGGTAATCTTTGGTTCCTTTAAGATAGCTCATAACTCTTTTAGCAGCTTGCTAATGTGCTAAACCTGAATTATTTTGATATCTTTCTAACATTCCCATCACAAAGGAAAGGTCCGGTCTCGTGCAAACGAGCGCATACATAAGGCTTTCGACCACTAAGGCATATGCCTTACCTTCCATCTCTTCTTGTAACAAAATACCTTTGGGACATTAATCAAGACTAAATTTGTCCCCTTTCACTATAGATGATTCTTTAGGCCCACAATCTAGTATCTAAAATCTGTCCGAAATCTTTTCAATATGGGCTTTCTGAAATAATCCCAAAGTCCTTAAGGATATATCTTTGTGACCAATGTGACCAATGACATAAGAGGCTCCACCCATATCCTTCATATCCAAATTTTGGGACAGAAATTGCTTTGTGTCATATACCGACCCTTTCTCAATATTTGCTAGTAATTTGTCATCCACATACAAGACCAATATAACATTTCAAAATTTTATTATGTTATTTTAAAATTTAAATATGATATAATGAATTTTATTAAAATGATAAAATTTATTGAATTGAGTTTTCATAAATTAGTGTGTGTGTGCGCGCCCAAGTTAGCTTTGAAGAATTAGATTATGTGTTATGTCTCACTTTTAAGTAATAAAACTAATACATTCTTTTCTACTTAATTTTGTTAAGTCATGATAAAAATATTATAGTATTTATATTTCCATAGTTTTATTTTCTAAACAGAAAAATGGGAAAGGCATGGGTAAGGGAAAGGCATGGGATCACTATGATATATGTACACACCTTCATTTTCTTTTTCCTTCTTCTCTAAATCATTATCTCTCCTCAATCTCAACCCCAAAACCATAACTCTCTCTAACTCTCTTTCAAATCCCTTCAACATTTTACTTGAATTGAAGATTTTGAAGATTTCCTTGCATTTGAAGGAGTTTCTTGATTCCTAAACTAGGTATATACTTCTTTACTATTTAGATTAATGGTATTATTTTGTTATATTTTAGTTACATTCTCTATTCGTGATGATAAGTTTTATGTGTGTAATTGTTAAGATTTTAAAGAGTATAATGATTCAAAGGTTTGATTACTTGTAATTGTTTCTTCAGTTGAACTATGTTCTGGAAATCAATGACAAGCTTGGATTACAATATTTTTAGAAAATTCTCTGTTGGGAATTAGCTTTTTTGGTGAACTGCAGTTATAGATAATTGACTTATATTTTAGCTCAAAAAATTTGGTTGAGTTTTACTATAAAATGGAATTTTTACGAATTTTTAAATGAGCAATTTTCAAGATGGAATTTCTGTTTTCAATGGCCGTTTTTCACTAAACTTATAAACATTTTCTGCAATTTTCCATTGACAATTTGGAATATATAAAAATTGAAAGCTGTAGATAATTTTGTGTAGATATCTCTAGAAATTTTATTTGCCTTATTCACTTTACAAAATCAAGAGATATCATTTTTTTTAGTGAAATGTTGTTTTCTGGTTTGTGAAAAATATTCAGAAACATGTTTTAGTTTTGTATTTTATTTCATGTTTTATGCTTGGAATCTGGAAAAGATATTTTTAGGTATCAAAGATAACTCATTTATGTATATATATAGAATTTTAGTTTGTGTCTAAATATTGTGTATACTATTTTGGGGATTTTTCAAAATGAGCCAAAAAACTGCAATTTTCTGAACTTGCATTTTTAAACGTTATTCATTCGAGCATCGCATTTCCTCGCTAAATATTATCAGTAGGATAATCTTATTCATGTGTGTGTCCTCACGCTTGAAAGACCATTAGCAGAGGCGTCCGAAGCGTCGAGATGAGGTAAAGAAGTCGTATGATTCGACTAGCTTGTTTTGTGGTTCGGTAAGTAGATTTAGCATCTACAAGTGAGAAATTGAGTGGATGGCATATAACACCCCTAATATCTAAATTTATTTTGAACACTTCTTTATTAATTATAATTCATGTCTCATATACTCAGTTTACCAATGCTATGTTTTCTTTCCTTTGCTATACTTTTGCGAAAACAATTGTTAGGAAACTTGCACAATCACTAATGATTACCATACGGCTCCAATACAGATTTACATGTTACACGTACACATCATTAGTAACTGCCATGACGCATATAGATACAGACTCACATTCTAACAAGTCCACATTACTAGTAATTGCCATGTCATGTGTAGAACTTGCCATGCTTTACATGCTATAGTATGATCAATGTTATTTACGTGTACGCGACTAGATGTCCATACTGACTATTATTGAGCATATTATATTGTTTATTGTAACCCTTGAAATTATTAAAAAGAAATTTATGATTTCGATTCAATGGAATATATGGTTGTCATCGTACGGGGTGAGATTTCGTACTGGATGAGGTGATGATGGTTAGCCGAATACGGCCTTTTATTTTCTGACTCGCTGGGTCTCATTATTTATCTCGATTGATAGATTATGAAAATACAAAGGTTTTACTCATTTCTAAAAACAACGATTCGTTCATGTTTAAAAAATGCAAAAGATGTGATACTTGGATTTCAAAAGGATATCTATTTTTAAAATATCATAGCCTCCTTATTTCCAAACAACGTTTCATTCTATTTTTAAAGTATAATTAAATTGTTTGAAAATATTTATCCATTTACAATACTGGTTCGCACTGTACTTGCTTTACTTATTATTTGTCTGCGCTGTGCTTGCTTTACTTATTATTCATGCACGATGTGCTTGCTTTACTTGTTATCCGTTCACGCTATGATTGTATGATTAGTTTGTGCTACGTTTATGTTATCCGTTCACGTTATGATTATGTTATTAGTTTGTGCTGTGTTTACCATGTGATTGGAAAAATCGCATGATATTAATTTATAAACTTGGTTATGTTGCAAATTGTGGTTTACTCTTGAAATGATGATGATACGTCCATCATGAGTGTTTTTTTTATGTATTTTGGTTTGTTGTTATCCGATACCGAGGAAGGTAGAACCGATTATGGATACATAGCGGACTGGTTTGTTGATATCCGATATTGAGGAAGGGGAGAACTGATTACAGATACAAGATGTGATCAATCCGTGAGCGATTAAGATTATATGTAATCCATTCATGAGTGATTAAAGGATTGAGAGTGGAGGGTCGTTGTGGATATCTTACCAAGAATGAGATGTATTAAACTATATAGTTTTCGAACAGGACTAGTCCAAAAGACAGAACCTGAGATATTGTTTTCATGTATCGATGTATGTTTTTTGTTTGTAAACAACAAAGTTCACGGTATTCTGCATTTATAATGTTGAAAGCTCATGGTATTTTAGAGAAAACCTAAAAAGGTTTTGAGCTGATAGCATAATGGTAAATAAAGAGAAGTTTTGTTATTTGCAATAAATAAAATTTGTGGTATTTATATGAAATAAAGTCAAAATGCCATGGTATTTTAGCGAAGACCTAGTTGTGATAAATGAAGTCTATGTTTTTTGTTTGTAAACATTAAAGTTTATGGCATTTTACCTTTAAAATGTCGAAAGCTCATGGTATTTTAGTGAACCTAAAAAGATTTTAAGCTGATGGTAAATAAAGAGAAGTTTTGGACTGATGGCACAATTGTAAATAAAGAGATGTTCTGCCAAAATAAGAAATTTACAATTTTATCACTACTGCTTCACAAAAATAACAAAATTGATAATTTGTTGATTTTTATCATAAATCCAAACTAATAGAAACTGGGAGTCAAAAGTGAAAATTTCAAAATTTTCACTTTTGATACCACTTGCTATTAATATAATGATAGCTGCACTAGAATAATAAAAATCAAATGGTTGAATGTTGAGATTTGTCATATATTCAAGACTTCAGAAAAAGAAAGTTCGAAAATTTGATTTTAAATCTAAATTTTAAGTTAAATAAGATAAATGGGGTGTCATATTTCGATTAAGTAAAAGGATATTTTGAGATTAACTCTGTAAGTTTTTCTATACTTCATTAAAAAAAATGAAATTAGATGTTTTTCTTTTAATGAAAAGAATTAGAATGTTCTAACAATGCAAACAACAACAATCATATTTTGTTCCTAACAAAGAAATGAAGAAAAATATGTTTAGACAGGAAGAATTAAAAATTAAAAAGGAGAATATTCCAAAAGAATGGTGAAGGCAAGGAGCATTATTCCAACTGTATACAATGTTTACTTTAAAGAAAAATGGATAGTATCAATAATCCCCTAGACTAATAAAACATTTTATTAAAACTAAGAAAATGAAAGAAATTACAAGTTACAATTGCGAAATAAAAGCATCTTCTAGAAATTTCATGCCCCAAATAAAGAAGGAAAAGAATTATTTATATAACACATCATCAATCGTTCTTCGCCAAGAACAAGCTTCAGTATACAGTGTTGAAGGAACCTATTTCCTCTTCAATGCACTAGATCAATAATCTAGCAAAATATCAATCTTTAACGAGGCACGACCAGAAAATAGAATTTCTTTTTATCATGAAAGCCTAATTTCATTTTTTGACCTTCATACACCAACAGAATGGCATGTCCCAATTTTCCCTAATCCTTGCTTTCCTTAATTTTACACAACATTTTATATCTCCCATATCTCACATTATATTTTTTATATTTTTGTTTAAACACTTTCAGTTAAGAAAATCCTATCAAAACATATTCAAGGAAAAAGAAACACTGTTGTTCTCCGCCGAAAGACGCGACCGGGACGTTGGAACGTCTGGCCTGAATTTTGGGGGCAGATACTATTTGAATTTATCCGTCCATCTTTCCGAAGATGCCAAGTTGATTTATGCCACCGTGTATCGGAGGTTTGGACGAATGCGGCTGTTATAGCAGATTTCTTCAGATTCCCCTTCGTTTGCGAAGGATTTTTTGATTGTGGGGACGCTCCTCTCTGCAGGCGCAAGCCCCTGCAGTTAATTACGTTACCGCATCGCGATAACCACTTTCTCATATTCCAGAAGTTCACTTCGTGTCCTGTGTGTTTATTGTAATTTTGGTTGCCCGTGGATTGTATACGGAGACTAATTTATGTTGTCGTCCGTAGGGCGTGGATTAGTCCAAATCCGTATATCTTAAATTTGGGTTTGTTTTATTTAAGGATCATTAATCCAGTTTGAGATTAAGATCAATTTAAATGTTTGTGAGTAGTTGGGGCTCGATTGGTTTTTGTTAAGGATACGTTAGTCTAATTTGAGACTAAGATATACTTAACGGGGTTTAGGATTATTTTTTGGTTTCGGATCCAACAAGAAAGTATTTAGGCTCTGTTGTTTTAGTTTACGGACGTTTCGGTCCATTATCGCCGTTTTGGAGGCGAAGTTCTAGTTTGAGAACATCTCGATCCGTTGATCACCATTCTGGAGGTGAGATTTTAGTTTAAGGACGTCTCGGTCCGTTGATCACCATTTTGGAGGTGAGATTTTAGTTTAAGGACGTCTCGGTCCGTTGTCCATCTTGCGTGTACATATATTTGTTACGTGGCGGGATGAGCAATGATGATATGGGATGCATCCAGTCTGGGATGTGATTTGATTTGGGATGTGCTGTAAGTCGATGTGCAACACCCCACGACTTGCGGGGAGGCGGAAATATGAAAAACGATCTTGTTCTTTACTTAAACATCGACTAACCGCATGAATCGAAGCTAAACGATAACTAACAACAATCATAGAAGTTCTAAACTACTATGTGAAGTGATTATACCTCAAGAACCATGTCCTTCGGGTCTTCATCGCTGTCCTCCACTCCTCGTAGGCTCCTTGGAACATCGGCACCTCAACGACCTCCTCGAATCAAAGACGATCCACCCGAAAGTTCCTACGCCAAGCTTAATCTCAAACTTGAGATAACTAGTTTGCTCAAATCGCTAATCTAAACTAACTAGGTGATATAGAGTAAGGTTATGGATGTATTAGTCTAACTAACCCTTGTACTCAACACATGAGAGGGGAGGATTAGGGTTTGAAGAGAGAGAGCTTGAGGAGAGAGAAGATAAACATGATAATGAGATGAGAAAAAATGAGCTATCATAATATATATCAAGCATTATTGTTTTTCAAGAAAAGAAAAGAAAAAGATTTACAACCATGCTTGACAAATATCTTATGATGATTCATCTCCATGAGTCATTAAGCAATTATGAAGCATTAATGACATGGATGAATCATCCATATGACTCACTAATCTCATTCAATGTATATGCCACCTAAACCTCCTTAGTCACCATCTTCTAGAAGTTTCTCGCGCAATTACGAGAACGCCTCCTATCCATGAAAACACGGAAAAACTTTAAACTGTATAAATCCAATAACCCGATACTAGAATCTGGCTTAAACCAAAGCCGGCTAGTAAAAACTGTCCGAAAAACTCGTACGTGCGTAAACACACATACGCGTTCGAACCCTTGTCGTAAAACCATACGACCTCTATATCGTTTCGCCTGGAGCAGGGAAACTCTCTGTGTGGGACTCTAAAGACTCGACACTATGCTGGCAGTGGGTTTAACCACAGACCGCAAGCGGCACTAGCTGTACGTAACGGTCCCCAGGTAGATGTCGATAAGAAGGCCGATGAGGTAAATCATCCGAACTCCCACTGAGCCTGATGTGACAATCTCCGTACAGTCCGGTCTGTTCGTCTAAGACTATCGCATATCAAGCCTAGGAGGCGGCAAGCGTCAGTCCCCTAATAGCTGTATAAGTCGTGTCGGAGCGAAGCCCATTACGCCCTGAGAAGCTACTGGAACCTACCAGTATATCTCGCTTGCCCTGGCCAGGGACTTTGCGTAATGGCTCTCTGACACAGTGCGATATCAACTCCCAATACCGGGAGAGACGAATCCTATCTAACCGCCACTGCCTCCAAGTGCTCAGGACTGCACCCAACTGCTACCTGTTTGCACGACTCCTTTGAGCCGTGGTAGGGTAGCAATCTAAGAACAGTGGGACACACTCGAGGCGAAGTAGCAGTGTCAAGTCTGCGGACTATGCTGTACTCATGTCACCTGGGAACTGTTAACTGATGATGGGTATAATACCAACCAATCAGTTCCCCGGCGAGTCCTGTCCGGTGTACCCGTAACCTAACGAGCACCTGTATACTATCTCTATCTCTAGTACGACGTACTGATGGCTGTGGAACAGACCATCTCCCCAACTGGGATGAGAAGCGTATACACTTAGTCTACTCCGGAATATCGATGCCCTATCTCGATAATCCAACGACCAGGGACCTATATAGGATGTTGCTTACAAACTACCCAGCCCCCACTTAGTGTGACTGCCATCACGACGCTGGTAATCAAGCAAAGATCCTATGGGCTCTACTAATATGTATAAGTGATACGTTACAAGAAACATATGCATATATTAAAGTAGACACAAACCAAGTAGCATACTACTATTTTTAGCAAGACTGTTATATACAACTGTGAATATCCCAAGCTTCCATTAAGTAATATACATGCTAGTATGATACAATAATGGCCCCTAGGGCATATACACTAACAATCTCCCACTTGCACTAGGGCCATGAGCTGGCATATCGTAGACCTATCATCTCGAATAGCCTCTCGAACTGCGTCTGAGGAATGGCCTTTGTGAATGGATCAGCAATGTTATCCTCCGTCTTTACTCTCTTTACCTCGATCTCCCGGCGATCTATGATCTCCCTGATCAGGTGATACCGCCTTAAGATGTGTCTGGACTTCTGATGGGACCTGGGTTCCTTTACTAAAGCTATAGCGCCGTTGTTGTCACAATACAGAGGTATTGGACCAACACTGGTAGGAACCACCTGAAGTTCTGTGAGGAACTTCTTCATCCAGACTGCTTCTTTTGCGGCATCGCAAGCAGCTATGTACTCTGCTTCCATCGTTGAGTCAGCAACGGTCTCCTGTTTGGAACTCTTCCAACAGACCGCCCCTCCATTGAGGGTAAAGACATAACCCGACATGGACTTGGAGTCATCTTTGTCACTCTGGAAGCCGGAGTCGGCAAAGGCCTCCATCTGAAGGTCTTTTCCGCCATACACCAAGAACATCTCCTTAGTCCTCCTCAGGTACTTGAGAATGTTCTTTACTACTATCTAGTGATTCTCCCCTGGGTTTGCTTGATACCGGCTTACTACGCTCAATGCGTATGCTACATCTGGTCTGGTACATAACATCGCATACATTATAGAGCCTACCGCAGAAGCGTAGGGTATAATCGACATGCGATCCCTTTCCAAATCAGTCTTGGGAGACATATCTTTGGAGAGGGTGATTCCGTGACAAGCCGGTAGGTTACCGCGCTTAGAATCTTCCATACTGAATCTCTTCACTATGGTGTCTATGTACCTGGACTGTGAAAGTCTCAATATCCTCTTTGATCTATCACGATAGATACAGATCCCCAGAATGTAGGTGGCATCACCTAAGTCTTTCATGGAGAATTTATGTGACAAGAATCTTTTGACTGACTGTAACATAGGAATATCATTTCCTATTAGGAGAATGTCATCCACGTACAAGACGAGGAATACTACAGCTTTCCCTACAATCTTACTGTATATGCATGGTTCATCTGGATTTTTGATAAAGTCAAATTCTTTGACAACATCATCAAAACAGATGTTCCAACTCCGCGATACCTGCTTTAGTCCATAAATGGACTTAAGCAGCTTGCATACTTTACCGCTGCTCCCACTCTGAATGAATCCCTCTGGCTGATCCATATAGACGCTCTCTTCCAAATTACCATTTAGAAAAGCCGTCTTTACGTCCATCTGCCAGATTTCATAATCGTGGAAGGCAGCAATAGCAAGAAGGACCCGAATAGATTTAAGCATAGCCACTGGAGAAAAGGTTTCGTCATAGTCCAAACCAGGTCTTTGACGGAAACCCTTTGCAACAAGTCTAGCCTTATAGGTTTCAACCTGTCTATCTACACCAATCTTCTTTTTGAAGATCCATTTGCATCCTACAGGTTTTACCCCATCTAGAGCAACGTCCAAAGTCCATACTTTGTTAGTGTACATGGACTCCATTTCGGTCCGCATTGCATTAAGCCATTTTACTGAGTCACCGCTCTGAATGGCTTGCTGGAAGCTAGTAGGCTCATCATAGTCAATAGTGCAATCCTCTCTATCCCCGTCTATGAGAAAACCGTAGTATCTCTCGGGCGGATGAGATTGCCTACTACTCCTACGGAGTGGCGTCGGGATGTCCTGTTCTCCTGAACCTTCTTGTTCTACCAAGGTTTCAGTAATAGCTTGTGGCTCTGGAATTTCTTCCAGTTCTATTGCGCTCCCACTCTTCTAATTTTCCAAAAATTCAGTTTCCAAGAAGCGGGCATGTTGAGAAACAAAGACCTTTTATTCCTCTGCGTAATAGAAACAATATCCCATGGAGTTCTTTGGATATCCCACAAACTTACACTGTACTGAGCGTGCCTTGAGCTTGTCCGCATGCTGCTTCTTTACAAAAGCAGGACATCCCCATGTCTTAAGATACTTAAGATAGGGTTTCTTCCCACTCCACATCTGATATGGTGTGGTAGGCACGGTTTTGGTTGGAACTCGGTTCAAAAGATATGCAGCTGATTCTAGTGCATATCTCCAGAATGATCGTGGTAACTCAGCGTTACTCATCATGGAACGAACCATATCCAATAGGGTTCGATTCCTCCTTTCTGATACACCATTGTGTTGTGGTGTGTATGGAGGAGTAAGCTGAGAGAGAATTCCATTCTCTTTTAAGTAACCCAGGAACTCGGCACTTAAGTATTCACCACCTCGATAAGATCTCGGTGTTTTTATACTCTTGCATGTTTGTTTTTCTACTTCATTCTTGTATTCTTGGAATTTCTCGAAGGCCTCGGATTTATGTTTCATTAAGAAGATATATCCATACCTAGAGAAATCATCCGTAAAAGTAATGAAGTAAGAATAACCACCTCGCGCATGTGTAGACATTGGACCGCACACGTCACTGTGTACGAGTCCCAAGAGCTCGCTCGCTCTTACTCCGTGTCCAGTAAACGGAGTCTTTGTCATCTTTCCTATGAGACAAGATTCACAAGTAGCATAAGATTGATATTCGAACGGATTCAAATATCCTTCTCTATGTAACTTAGTCAACCTTCTCTCATTGATGTGACCTAGTCTACAATGCCATAAGAAAGCCTGATTTAATTCCGGAGACTTTCTTTTAAGTGTGTTCTGGACACTGAAAATCTGAGCTTGATTTAATACGTATATTCCGTTTTCTAATGTACCTGACCCAATCAAATCTTGATTTAGGTGGATGTGAACCACATCTCTTGTAAAAGCAAAATCATATCCTTCCTTAGAAAGTAAGGGTACGGATATGATATTACAAGTCGTTCCTGGTACATAAAAACAGTTACGCAGAATCAATATCTGCCCAGTTGTCATTCCAAGATGATATTCCCCTACGGATTCAGCGTTCATGCTCATTCTGTTAGCAACTGTGAGGGTCATATCTCCTATCCCGATAACCCTACGATTTCTCAGAGCCTGTAATGAATTACAGATGTGAGTTCCTGATCCGGTATCCAATACCCAGGAAGTAGGGTTAACTGACAAACAGTTCTCTATCATAAACACACCCGAAGTCGAAGCCACAACATGCTTCGTATCCTGGCTACTGGCTTCTAAAGCCCTGCAATCTTTCTGCCTATGCCCAATCCCATAATAATAGGAACTTCCCTCTTTTACTATATCCAGTCCCGAAACTTTTGCCCTTCTCTTTCCTTCTACTTCCCTGGTTTCCTTCAGGGTAGAAGGTAGAGACTGTAGAATCAGGTCAGTATCTGACCCGTTCTCCGACGTGGTCTTTAGGTCCGTGAGCTTATCAATATAGCTAGTCAATGTAAGGACGTTGTCCCTTACAGATGACCCGTCAGCTAACCTCGCTTGAATAAATTCGTTCGAGGTTTCATATCTGGTGATATGAGATTGCTCTCCATATAAATCTTTATTATGGAGAAAGATGGAAAATAAGTTCATCTTCTCGTGCTGCTTCTGGTCTACACCAACAACTGAAGCAAACACGAGGCACTTAGCTTTCGCTTTATCTTTTTCCATTGTCTGACGGATATCCATATCCGCGACAGTGGAAACTGGACGTGGGACGGCGGGATCTTGAGTAGTAATAGGGTGGTCCAGCTTATCATAGGCAATGGACATCTGGACAGACTTTTGCTAGTCATATAAGTCAGATTCAGTCAATTTATTATCTAGATGTAACCTATGTGTGGTCACAAGGTCGCTGCATTTTAAGAGAGAGAGAAGAAAACACTTTAGTATGATGCTGTTACAAGCTTAGATTGGTTTTAATTTATCTAAACAGGATGGCTCCCACTGTTTCTCGAATCCTTCCTCAAACCATAAAAGAAGAATTAGCCAGGACTATTCTCACCGTATAATACTTGCTTAACCGTTCAGCCAGGCTAGTGTCGATACTTCGAGGGAGGTTTTCCAACGCTTTCGTGAAGTTCCTTAATTAAATAACCTCTTTTCTCTGGGGGCGTAGCCCCGCTGACACCTTTCTTGACACCTACTTGGTTTATAGCATTGATCGTTAAGTGACGAATCTCCTGTTAAGTAGCATGTACTCACAGTAGGATCGGGATCCAAAATATCATCGTATGATAATGTTGAAGGAATCCTACCAACATTCATCAAACTCCAAAATGGTATGCTCTTTCTGCAAATTTCAGTTTCTTTAGAAATTCCCGATGTGGATTTTTGCCCCATGCTCTTATGACCTTGACTTTAGTCAACAAATCATAAGTCACATGTCAAGTTCTACCCGTCATTGTCCTGGTTAATTTGAACCCACCCGTACATACCCTTGACTTTAGTCAACAAGGTAATACGACTGTCCCAAACCAACGCATCTATCTATGCTGCATATAAATATCCAACAGCTACCAAACACTGTGCCTTGACTTTAATCAACAAACACAGCTTGAATACTATTGACTATCTATATGAAATGACAGAGGGCTACGAATGGTTTTGGCAAAACCGTGAACGTAGTGAACTTGATATAATCGAAGGAACCTGATACTTTTTAAAAGGAGTGGCTAAAGCTCCGCAATTAAAAATTCTGCTCTTTTAAAATAACCGAGTGGTTTCTTTTAAATTTGTTCCAACGATTTAAACTTTGGTTTATTTTCTTTGCATTATAACAAATCTTATCATTGCAGAAAACAACGAAAATACCACATCCTCTTATGCTATCCACATTCGCCACGGGGTCCCGTCATCACCCGTTAGGTTACTTAACTAACGACAGAGCGGGGGCTGGGCTAGCGCGGGTGTAAAACATAAGTGACGTCTAATAGCTATTTATATATAGATATTGTACATTCGCCAGACACAATAATAATCATTCCATATCACAGATAAACTTTATTGGATATGCAAGTAATCCGGGTTTCTTTTGAGCCTGCAAGGAAAGACGGATTACACAGTTGTGATGAATAGCCATTACCCCACCCCAGACCCCTACGGGTACGGCAAACTACCCGCCAAGTACCAGAAGTGAAGCGGTCTGCCTCAACACTTCAAAATACCCGGTAGTTTGTGCACCCTACCTTGGGTCTATCCTAGGAGCAAAAACAGTAAAAAGAAATAATACAACAGTGGCTACAACCGCAACGGTAGCAAAGCACTATTTTTATCTTTGATCAAATTAGAGTCAAAGAAAAATAAATTTTTCTTTCATTTCAAGAACCAGAGGTTCATAAAAGTGCAAAGCACTATTTTTTATTTATTTATTTTTGTTTTAAAGAACCAGTGGTTCATAAGAAGTGCAAAGCACTATTTATTATATGAAGATCATTGATCTTGTTTTTAGATCAATGATCTATTAGAGGAAATTTCTTCTCCCTTATAAAGGTTTTTTTACCTCTTCTTGAAATTTTTCTCAGAGTTCTCTCTGTTTGAAGCTCTTGATTTTTCAAGAAAAATGTTGATGCCTTTGAATTGAGGCCTAGGGTCCTTTTTATAGTGCCCATAAGTTTGTTAAATTTGTTAAAGAGATCTTTCTCTGAGTGATTTGGGGAATTTTCCCCACCGTTGGATCTTTGATCCAAGGGCTTCTGCTTTGCAGAAGAAAATCTTCTTGTTTTAACAAGAACAGAGAAGATTTCTTGGAAATTTAATTCTGTTTGGCGTAGATGCCCCAGCGCGTGACACGTGTCGCGCAGCGCAGAGCGCAGCGCAACTGCGCTAGCGCGTCTGCGCTGACACGTGGCGCGCAGCGCAGAGCGCAGCGCAACTGAAGCGTTGCTTCATAAAAATAGAGCTTTGCTCTGATTGGGCGAAATAAATGCCCCCCCACAGTTGCGCTCACGTAGCGCACACGTGAGTGCAGCGGTGGCAAGCCCTTGACCGTTGGATCAACGGGTGAGCTGAAGGGGCGCAAGCGCCTTATAAATAGGCCCCTGGCCCTTAGAAAATCTTCACCATTTTCTAGATTTTTGATTTACAGAGCTTTACTCTTGTTTTAAGAACTTCAGAGCTTTGCTCTTGCTTTCAAAACTTTAGAGCTTTGCTCTCATTTTCCAAGTAAGAAAACTTTAGGTAAAATTAATTTAAAATTAAATTAAATTAATTTAAATCAATTTTAACCAACAGAGCTTTGCTCTCATAGATCTTTTGATCTAAAGAAATTCCCTTTGGGGTTTCACCAACAGAGCTTTGCTCTCAAGAATCCATAAATCTGAAGAGATTTTGTTCATGGGTTCTAACCCATGAACAGAGCTTTGCTCATGGATCAAAATGTAGATCTTTTTTGATCTAAAAAAAATGAAGAATTTCTAAGAGTCTTCATGGATCTTTTAGGATCCCAAAAAAAAAATTTTAATCTTTTAGGAGTTTAAAGAAAAACCTTTCTTTTTAGATGTTCTCATCATTATCACAGAGCTAGGCTCCTTTAAGGAATCTTATTCCCCTGAGACCAGAGTTGGACAAGTGTCACTCTGTGACAGAGCTTTGCTCTAAAAGAGGAGATTTTCTCCTTGTCTCTAGGGATTTTTATTATTAATGAGGATGTTCTTTTGGGGATCTTTTCATTAGTTGATAGTCTCATCCAATGATGGGGCTGTCTTATTAAATGATGCATTGTCATCCAGATTTTGTGGGTCCCCCTTTGGTCCCCTACTCACTGCACTGCTATATGGTGTAATTAATTAATTTTAATTTAATTTAATTAATGCATTTTTTTTAGACGCCAAACGTTGGAATTACAACACTAACGGCTAAATTGTTCTTTTGCAGCGATCATGTCTCTAGACACTTCATTCCCGTTCGTCCGCTCGGAGGAGGGATTTCCCGAGGCACCCTCGGACCGCGAAGTCCTGGCCATGATTAAGGAGTTCGACCCGGAATACAAGAGTCTCCATCTTTGGGGGTCATGGTACAATCAGATCATCATGGGCCGTCGGAGCTTCACATGCGCGGTGCCGTCAGAACCTATAACGGCGATTCATTACGCTAGCCCACCCCCGGTGCAGTACGCCATGGAGATGGTGGATTGGACCGCAAACAGCTTTCTTCACCCTGCTATGGATGCGGTTCCGGTCCAACATCCTATGGTCTTGGATATCCTAGGACGTCGTATTTGTCAGGGCGAGGCGAGACCTTGGGGGCAATCATACAACATTGGTCTGATCCCCCGTCATCCGATTGGCTACCTGCCATGGGCCCGGTACATCCTGTCGACGAAGAAATCGCAGTTGATAAGATTAGGATTGTACACCGCGGTTTACGTCTCTCTCTTCCAGTATCCCTCGCTCCCCACCTGGTGGTTCAAGGCTTTCTTAGAGCAATGGAATATTCCCACCCACACTTTCCTTGCCATGGATCGGGAAGTGTCCATTTCTTTGGAGGAATTCGCGGAGGTATCCGGTCTACCGGTCATGGGGGAACACTATGAAGAGCTGCTCCCGACAGATGAGTACGTCTTCGGCGCTAAGCCTATGGTAAGGGGGATCACACCGGAAAATGCTGTTCAACACCAATTCCCGAGCCTGATCAAGGTGTTGAACATTTATGAGTCCCTCTTCATCGAACACGGGAGCCGAGGAGTTAATTTTGAGGACTTCATCGCACGCTTCCTCCGTCCGAGCGTCATTTCGCCAGGATCTGCCAAGTTTGCCACCCTGGATGACCCTTTTGGTTTAGGTTTGGATAACCTGCCAGCGAAAGATACAGACCAAAAGGACTTTTTTCTTCCTAAGTTCCCAACTATGTCTTTCGCAGAAATTGCGGCCCCTGGAATGGATGAGGAGGCTTTCTTTTTAGGATTTCTCGGACTGTGGCTGAGTTGGTTCGCGATCCCAATGCACTCTCATCGCATGCGGCCTTCCGTCTTCTACCCAGCCCACCGAATGGTCATCGGGATAAAGGTGGCTGTGGGGATCGCTGGCTTGGTGCACCTATATCATGGCCTCAGCCATGCAGCGGATGCCAGTGAGCCCGGGGTACTGCACGCGGTCTTCCCGATGCACTACTTTGCATCGTGGCTTGAGCTACACACGGCGGGTGTCTTTGGTATGCATAAAAGGCATTCATTCTTCGACAAGTGCGGTTTCCTCGTATTATACAGTTGATTGGCTCATCAATCGTGACCCCCTCACCACGGGATGCCAGGGGTTTATTGCTTCGCCCTCACACCGTTGGAGTCGGGATGTCCTTTATTGATAAGGTATTAACCATTGGGAAAGCGTCCACCACTGCGGTGCGACCATTACAGGATTCCTTTAAGGATGGAGCTTCAGTGTTGACGGCCCGGGAGACCCTCCACTTATATTCTATTAGACCGGGCTTCTTAGTTTTCAGGCAGGGCGGTGCGACAATCTTCATGAGATATAACCCGCATCGTTTCGCCCGACAACTGGGCTACGATCAAGGGGTACCCTTAGAAGCTTTCTTACTGGAACCTGCCGCCAATGAAGAAGGGATGGAGAACGCGTTACATCACTTCATGCGCCTGAACACGAGTTCTTATTTTTTTATCAGCGCGCCGGCCTGTGCTCCACGCCTCCTTAACGTATATAAAGAGTGGTACAATCATGCGACGGGGGCCGTTATAAAGGAGGAGAGGCGAGTGCTGATCGACCGTAAAGAAGCACCTCCCGGTACCAACCGTAATGCTCCCTTAGCGCCAAGGACCCTGGTGGCTCCTCCTCTAAAAGATGCCGGGGGCAGACCATCACGTGCGCAAAGTCCTCCACGTGAGCTGCCGCTCCCTGATATCGCAGATGCACCTCACGCACCCTGTGCTCCAGTGGAGACAGTGGTTGTACCCTCGCCGGAGTCTGGCATGGGTGCGGACATCGGGACCCGTCGTCCCAAAGTGGCTGCTAAGCGGAAGTCGATCCCCCGTGAGCCTAGGGTCGGAGGGCAAAAGAAAAAGAAGTCGCTCTTCGCTGCGGACGTCGTATTCGGTCAGGAACCCCATGCTCCTTATGCCGAGGGTCTGCTCGAATATGGGACTAACGCAGGATTAGTGATGCCGCCGCCGGACGATACAGACTTGGAGGCTGCTCTCAAAGCTTCAGCATGGTTGGCGAGGCGTGACGCGTGGTTAGCTAAGCTTGCGCAGTCAGGTAACTACTAATCGCCTTTCTTTATTGCAATATGTATTCTCCATTGCCTTTGACTAACGCTTTTCTTTCCTTTCTTTTAACAGGCATCACTGATGAAGAAGCCATTGCCGCTTCTCTGAAGACTTTCCAGGAGGAGGAACGTCTCAGAGCGTCTATGGGCCTTAGTAAGTTTTAATCCATCAAGTTTCCATCTTCCTCGTGTTATGGTCGATCTAACCTTTTTCTTTTTATTGCAGAAACCTCAATGCCGTTCCCACCAAGCGATGCAGATGTTTTACCAACTGCCGATGTTCCCGCTTCCTCTGGGCCACCGCAGGGGGTTCGTCTTGAAGAGCCGATGAAGGATGCCTTAAAGGCTCTTGAGGCATCCCTGAACGAGGATGACGACGCCTTGAAGGAGGCATCACTAAGGTCCATCGCGACAGCCCGGGAAGAGAGGAAGCGGCAAAGGCGTGAGGCGAAGGCGCGCCGGGCTGCCTTGGCTGCGGGAGCGGGCCCCAGCACCGTCCCTCGTGCTGATACTCTATCCGAAGAGGCCCCTGTCGCCCTATCCACTGCCCGCAGAGAGGTGGCGCGCGCAGTTCGGAGCGCAAACGGTAAATCCGCTTCAGGTAATATTTCTCTTAGAGTTTTTATTATAAGGGTTTTTAATGTCATTGGTCCTTATATCCCTCATCTTGCAGGGCCGAGTCCGATCGAGGGGGAGGCGGAAACCGTTGATCCCAAAGAAGCAGAGGAGGCGGTACCTGCCGAACTCGAGCCGACGGTGGGCAACGTCGTTGTGGCTTTGGAGCCTGAGGCGGAGGTCGAGGGGCCTGCCGCCGAGAAGGTCATTGATGCCGAACCTGAAGTGGTGGCAGATGATATGATCATTATAAATGAGTCCAGGGTGGTGGCGAATGAAGAGCTCGAGGCCGGCGATCCCCCGGCGACGGTGGACGATACAACCGCCACTACTGAACCTGAGAGAGTGGTGGGTGAGGCGGCCATGATTCCCGAGGACGAGCCAACCGCTCCTTCTCTGGAATCTGGCAATACTCCAGTCATAGCCCTCCCCATCTATGGTCCTCCGCCGTCTCCAGGTCTCGCGAGCACCGCAACGGTCCCCATCGAGTCGGGCGATGAGGTCACGGGCGGTGGTCTCATGTCGATAGAGAAGGGAGTCGCCTCTGTTTCAGCCGGGAGCTCCTCAGGTAAACCCCAAGTTGCTGCTTTTCTTTACTTTACTATCTTTTCTAACAAGTTCACCTTTTCGTAACGTAGGTGCAGCCAGTGCCGATGCCCCACTGCTCGAGGGAACGCCTTCAACGACTGCCTTGGCGGTGGTCACCTCTCAACCCTCTCTCATACCCTCGAAGATGTTGGAAGGTATGTGTTTGCGATTTATTAATCTTATCTTCCAGATGTATAATTTGTGTACTAAAGTCACACTGTTGTATCTTCCAGGAGTGCTTTTTGATCATCTCTATCAAGTGTTGCTCCCACACTTCTCCTTCCCATCTGAATTCGCCTCTCCCTCTGGTGGCGCTGGTGAGTACCGTTCCCGATTGGTAGCTTTGTCTTTTCAGTGGTAGAATTATTTCTAACTCTCTCTTGTTCTGACTGCAGTGCTGCAAATCGAAGGGGGAGCAGAAAGATCGGCTGCGCCACCAGCCCTTCCGGCCTTGCCACCTGTCTCCACCGGTATAGTAAACTATCTTATCAATGACTTCCTTCATATCTATTGAATCCATCTAATCGCATTTCGTCTTTTTCCAGCTGTCGTTCCAGTCTCGGTGCCTTTCGAGTCTCGCATTACAATACCGGGCGGCCCTTCCCAGCGACGTCCGTCCTCAAAAGGTGCCGCGAATAGTTTGCGCATGTTGAGCGACTACATCGAGGCTCCTGTATCTGCTGAGGACTTCGCCACGACGGTTAACCCGATGTTGGCGATATTTGCCACCTTCCATGACGAGGGCATTGTCGCCTCTTGGGTTAACTATTGTCGGGAGATCGAGGCTCGCCTTCATCAGCTGGAGTCAATGCGCCTGTCCCCCGAGACTTTGGCCTTGAGCACTCAACGGGGAGCATGGCTCGAGCAAAGCGCTTCTCATTTCCGTCATCTGGAACAAGAAGTGACTTTGAGGTTGAAGGAGTGCCAAGATTCTTCAAGCAGAACTGCTCGCTTGCTTGCCGAAGTTGAGGCGAACGCCGCTGAGGTAAAGACCGTCTTCGAGGGTCTTCTGGAGCGCATATCGAATGGGCTGAGACTAAAGCGGGCACTTGATGTCGCCGAGCATGACACTCCAGGCCGTGAAGCTGCTCATCAAGCCGTCAGGGATCAGCTTGCATCCGTCGCACAGCAACGGGCCCAGGTGGAGGCGGAGTTGGCAGTGGTATCCAATCGGGAAAAGGCATGGAAGGAAGTGTACGAACAACTGATAGAGCTACTTAAGATGCTTCCTTCCCCATAGCTGCCTTTGTATCAATGTATTTGTAAAAATTTTCTTTTCTGACTAACATGTATCCGTTCTTTGCTCTTTTATATGATTCACCATGTATTTGATTGAGGTCAATGAATAAAGATACACACTTTCTTTTACAATATCTTGTATGCTCTTTTGTTTTCTGCCTTTACATCATGATGTTGTCGATGAACCTGAGTGGCAAACAACTTAATTTCTCCAAGAGATAGCGGTGGCTTAGGCCGCAGGTTCAGATCTGCCGCCTAAGACTTTTCAATTCTATGAGCCGTGAGGGTCTCATAGAGATTTTTCTCCCTACGGATCGAGAGGATCTCATAGGTGGATTTTCTCCTTAGGAATCGTGAGGATTCCTAAGTGTAGTTTTCTCTTATAAGTCGTAAGGATCCTATAAGAGAATTTTCCCTCTTACGAGTCGAGAGGATTCGTAAGCGGTTGTTTCCCTCCTTGTCGAAAATCGACTTCGGAGAGTGAGACCCGTGAATAGTATGCAAGAGACCATTTTGGATTGACTTGCAGGGCCCCATTGCTCAAGAAGCAAGCTTTTCAATCCTTGCTGTCTGAGACTTCTTCTTACAAATTGAGACGAATTGGGAATTTGTTCGCGGAGAGGGTAATGGTTCTACGAGTTGACATGAGTCAAGAGGCTCTCGTCACGGAGTGTTTGTATCCGTGAGTCGAGGAGTTTGCTAGGGATTATTTGTTTCCCAAGCTCTAAGGATTATTTGTTTCCTTGGGGTTTGAAACGAGTCGAGAATTCCCACGGGGGCACTGGTGGCTCTGCGGGTCGACGCGGATCAGGAGGCTCTCGTCAAGGAGTGTTTGTATCCGTGAGTCGAGGAGTTTGCTAAGGATTATTTGTTTCCCAAGCGCCAAGGATTATTTGTTTCCTTGGGGTTTGAAACGAGTCGAGAATCCCCACGGGGGCACTGGTGGCTCTGCGGGTCGACGCGGATCAGGAAGCTCTCGTCAAGGAGTGTTTGTATCCGTGAGTCGAGGAGTTTGCTAGGGATTATTTGTTTCCCAAGCTCCAAGGATTATTTGTTTCCTTGGGGTTTGAAACGAGTCGAGAATTCCCACGGGGGCACTGGTGGCTCTGCGGGTCGACGCGGATCAGGAGGCTCTCGTCAAGGAGTGTTTGTATCCGTGAGTCGAGGAGTTTGCTAAGGATTATTTGTTTCCCAAGCGCCAAGGATTATTTGTTTCCTTGGGGTTTGAAACGAGTCGAGAATCCCCACGGGGGCACTGGTGGCTCTGCGGGTCGACGCGGATCAGGAAGCTCTCGTCAAGGAGTGTTTGTATCCGTGAGTCGAGGAGTTTGCTAGGGATTATTTGTTTCCCAAGCGCCAAGGATTATTTGTTTCCTTGGGGTTTGAAACGAGTCGAGAATTCCCACGGAGGCACTGGTGGCTCTGCGAGTCGACGCGGATCAGGAGGCTCTCGTCAAGGAGTGTTTGTATCCGTGAGTCGAGGAGTTTGTTGGGAGGGTACGGTTCCCTTTTTGTTTATGCCCTTGGATTGTATACAGAGATCGATGTGATCTTAACTGTAGGGCAAAAAGTTTCATTCTTTCATTTTTTTTTATTCTTTCAGCGATGCTCTATCATTTCAGCTTTTATATCGCGAAGGTCGCGATTGCCCAATCATTTCGGCTATTTTTCGCGGTGCCCAATCATTTCGGCTGTTTATTTTATTTTTACTCGCTGTTTTTTATTGCGAGTTGCCCAATTATTTCGGCTATTTCGCATGCATACATTTTACTCGCTGCTTTTTATTGCAAGTTGCCCTATCATTTCGGCTATTTTGTATGCATGTGCGGCTTACTGGCTTTTCGCCGTAAACCTGAACGTGGACACTGATTTCGGCATCAGCACCGCTACAACTGGGATATCGCCAGGAGCGAATCATCATTTGCTTCTGTCATTGTCAAACAAAGGAGGCTTAGCGACCAGGGTTAGGGTCCTGTCGACTAAGGCTTTTGACTTTATGAGCCGTAAGGGTCTCACAAAGCTATTTCTCCCTACAAGTCGTGAGGATCTTATAGGTGTATTTTCTCCTTAGGAATCGTGAGGGTTCCTAAGTGTTTTGTTCCTCTGTGAGTCGTAAGGATCCTACAGGAGGGTTTTCTCTTTGTAAATCGAGAGGATTTACAAGGGTTATGCGAACATATCCCCAGTCACGGATGGACCTTGGTTAGGGAAATGTTTATTCGCGCCCGTGGATTGTATACAAGGGTCAATATTGAGCCACTTGTAGGGCAATATCGGAAGTTGTGGGGGTTGCTTAAGCACAGGTTTAGGTCTCTGTAACTTAAGACTTTCAACTCTTATGAGCCGTGAGGGTCCCATAAGAGAGTTCTCCTTACGAGTCGTGAGGATCTCGCAAGTGTATTTTCTCCTTAGGAATCGTGGGGATCCCTAAGTGTGTTGCTCCCTTATGAGTCGTAAGGATCTCATGCGGGTGGTTTCTCCTTACAAGGTCGAGAGGACCCTATAAGTGTCTTTTAACGAGGTCGCGCCCTTTCAGGTTTTCACAAACACTCTCCGGTAGCCCTGCTGTTTTTACTCACGGAGCCCTTTCGGGTTTTCATCCGTGCCCATTTTGCTTATGGACGTACCGCTTTTATTTTCTTTTCTTTTTTTTTCTTTTTCCCTCTTTTTTTACGAGGTCGCATCCTTTCGGGTTTTCACGAACACTCGCCGGTAGCCCTGCTGTTTTTTTACTCACGGAGCCCTTTCGGGTTTTCATCCGTGCCCCTTTTTGCTTATGGACATACCGTTTTTATTTTATTTTATTTTTATATGTTTTTTTTTATATCTCGTCAGCCTAAAGAAGCTGCGGTAGTAGTTTAAAGACGTTTCGGTCTGCTATTATTTTAAGGACATTTCGGTCCGCTGTTAGTTTAAGGACATTTCGGTCCGTTGTTAGTTTAAGGACGTTTCGGTCCGCTGTTGAGAAGCTGGCTACTGCTTATAAAGTTTGAGCTTAGGAAGATAGCGAGCGGACATAGTCGTCGTCATCTATCGTTGACCTAGGCTGTGGCTCATTAAGCGTAGTATTTCTTTAGGAAGCGACCGTTTATTGGTCTGAAAGGCTTTTCACCGCGCATGTCCATGAGTAGATAGGCCCCACCCTGGTAAACTTTATCTATGATGTACGGGCCTTCATAGTTCGGCTCGAATTTTCCCCGCTTGGCGCGATTGGGGATCATAGGCCTTTTGACCACTAGCACGAGTTCGCCTTGGTGGAATATCCTCGGTCGGGTCAATCTTTCGTATGAGCGCATCATCTTTGCTTTATAAGCTTCCAGATTTTGTTGCGCTATGAGCCTAGTTTCATCAAGGGCGTCAAGCTCCTCAAGCCGAAGGTGAGCATTTTCTTCGTCCGTTAGCTCGTGGTGAACTGCCACTCGTAGAGAGGGTAACTCTATCTCGAGAGGGAGTACTGCTTCCGTACCGAACACCAACGTGTATGGCGTTGTGTTTGTGGCTGTCTTGAACGTGGTTCGATACGCCCAAAGAGCTTCCTGCAGTCTTTCGTGCCAATCTTTCTTATTACGGGACACCGTTTTCTTTATGATTTTTGTCAATGTCTTGTTGAAGGCTTCAGCTAGTTCATTGGCTCGCGGATTATAAACCGAAGAATATCTCCAGTCTATATTATGCTGTTGCGCGAAGCGACTGATCTTGTGGCTTCTGTAAGCTGGCCCGTTATCGGAGATGATCCGTCGCGGAGTTCCAAACTGATATATGACATGCGTCTTGAAGAAATGGAGGATATTCTCCGTCTTCACTTCTCTCAATGGTACTGCTTCCGCCCACTTAGAGAAGTAGTCAGTCGTCGCTAGGATGAAACGATGTCCTTTAGACGATGCCGGTTCGATGGGGCCGACTATATCAGTCCCCCACATTTCGAATGGCCAGCTAGCTACCGTTGGATGTAATGGATTTGGGTGCTGATGGATGAAGTCCCCATGAATTTGGCATGAGTGACATTGCCTCGCATATTCGAGGCAATCTTGAATCATCGTGGGCCAGTAGTAGCCCATCCGTTTGATCTTTAACTTCATCTTTGGGCCCGCTTGATGAGAACCGCAGATTCCGTCATGAACTTCCTGAACGACTCTTTCCGCTTCGTCTGGTCCTAAGCATCTCAGCCACAGAGAATCAAATGACCTCTTGTATAGAGTATCATTGACGAAGGCGAAAGACAGAGCTCGTTTTGTGAGCTGATGTCTTGTGGACGCATCTTCAGGCATTTGGTGGGACTTGAAGTAGTCTATAAAGACTTCCCTCCAATCCTCAACCTTCTCGTGGTCTTTTATTTGTAAGGTCGCTCGTTCAGTCACTCCCTTCTCTTCGGGTGATTCCGAAGGTATTTCTGCGGGGGCGAGCACCCGACGACTTTGTACCATGATTCTAACCTCATCGAGGTTCTCGTCAGCCATTTCTTTAGCAAGTTTGGCCAACGCGTCCGCTTTGCTGTTATCCGCGCGTGGTATGCTCTCCAAAGTATAGGAGGGAATTTGGGTTAGCAGTTGTTGCACCTTTTCACCGTATTTTACCAATTCCGGTTTGCATGTTTGGTAATCACCGTTTACTTGACTAACGACCAGTTGCAAATCTCCGTATATGAGGAGGTTTTCAATTCCCATGTCAATGGCGATCTCGAGGCCTGCTATCAGAGCTTCGTATTCGGCTTCGTTGTTTGTCCTCGGTTCCGTCAGGGAGAACGCGTAGCGCATTATCCCTCCTTGTGGAGTTATAAAGATGAGTCCTACCCCCGATTTGATTATAGGGGTACTTTGTTTGCGCTTCTTCACGGAAGATGCTCCGTCAAAATAAAGCTCCCATCGGGTATTATCACCATCGATAGCATCAAACGCATGTTCGTCTGGAAGATCGCAGTTTAAAGGAGAGTCGGCCGGTATCGGGTGCTCAGCAAGGAAGTCGGCGATGGCCTGGCCTTTTACTGCTTTGAGTGGTCGATATGCTATCGAGAACTCCATTAAGAGCAGGGCCTATTTAGCGAGTCGTCCCGTCAATATGGCCTTTGACATTAGATATTTGAGAGGGTCCACCTTTGAAATGAGATAGACTTCATGCGCGAATGCGTAATGTCTAAACTTTGTTATTGCGAAGATCAACGCCAGGCAGTGTTTTTCAATGGGGGAGTAATTGCTTTCTGCCCCCAGCAGCACTCGACTTAAGTAGTAAAGTGCTCTTTCTTTCCCCTGGTCATTCTCTTGTGCCCATAATGCGCCCAAAGAACCTTCAAGGGCGGCCGTGTAAAGAATGAGAGGCTTTCCCTTCACTGGAGCAGCCAACACTGGAGGGTTTTGCAAATACTGCTTGATCTCATCCAGTGCGCCTTGGCATTTGTGATCCCAAACGAATGGGGTTCCCTTCTTCATCAGGTGACTGTAAGGACGGCACTTTCCTGAAAGATTGGCTATAAATCGCCGTATGTATGCGAGCTTCCCTTGGAGAGACCGCAACTGTTTGAGAGTCCTCGGCGGAGGCATTCCCATGATTGCCTTGATCTTGGACGGATCTATCTCGATATCTCGGTGTCGAACGATGAATCCCAGGAATTTGCCCGAGGAAACCCCGAATGCACACTTCAGAGGGTTCATCTTCAAGTTGTATTGTCGAAGACGTTGAAATACGGTCTTCAGATGCTCGAGAAGTTCCTCATATGATTTGCTTTTAACAACGAGGTCGTCGATATAGCATTCAACGATTTCGTGTATAAGGTCAGCGAAATTCTTCGTCATGGCCCTTTGGTAGGTTGCACCGGCGTTCTTTAAACCGAAGGGCATCACCTTGTAACAGAATATTCCCAAAGGAGTCCGAAAAGCCGTATGTTTCTGGTCTTCAGGATGCATTTTTATTTGATTATATCCTGATGAGCCATCCATGAATGAGAAAATCTCATCCGTGGATGTATTGTCTATCATCAGTTCGGTGACTGGTACTGGGAAATCATCCTTCGGGCAGGCTTTGTTGAGATCCCGAAAGTCCACGCATATGCGCATCGTCCCATTTTTCTTCATCACTGGGACGATATTAGCAATCCATTCAGGGTATTGAACCTCCTGGATAAAGCCGGAGTCTATCAGCTTTTTGACTTCAGCGTTGATGCTCATCTCGAGCTCAAGCCGCATTCTTCTTGGCGCTTGTTTGACTGGCTTGACACTCGGGGATATTGCCAGTCTATGTACAGCAACTTCTGGATCAAGTCCCGGCATCTCGGAATAGTTCCATGCGAAGCAATCTTTATGCTGTACAAGGACGTCCTTTAACGCAGCCACCTTTTCTTCAGACAGCAGTTCGCTGACGAATGTCGGTCGCGGATCGTTTATCGTCCCCAACTCAATTTTCTTGAGGTTATCTGCAGTAGTATGTATTCCGTCCTCCAGTTCTTTCGGAGCTGGGGGAAATTCTGAGATCACCTCATCATTGCTGTTTTCGAGGCACCAGGGAAGGCTGTCCATGTTCTCGGATTCTTCTTGTAGTATTGTTATCATATGACAGGTACGAATTCGCTTCCAATCCCAATGTGGAACTGGTTTTTCTTTCGTGGCCTTAGGCTCGTGCTTTTGTGGTGGTGCTACCCTCCAGTTGTTGGACAGAGTGAATTTACCAAGCTGATATTGATCTTCGACCCAATTCTTGAAGGTGAAGCAATCTTCAAGAGGATGACCTACTACTCGATGGTAAGAGCAATAGTCCGGGTGTGAGGCTTCGCCTGCTTGTTCAGGGTGTTTAGACTCCGGCAGCGCGAGCATATGATGTTTTAGAGCAAGCTCAAATATCCTCCTTGTCTTATCCCGAGGAAAAGAGTATGCTCGACTCATTTTCTTCATGAGAGATAGATCAATAACGCTCGACTCCCGTTTGCGTGGCTTCTTAGCCCTGCTTTGTTGTTGTTGAGTGCCTTTTTGGCCTTTCGACTTATTTCTGCTTTTGAGCAGAGCCTTCTTTATAACAGGTTGACAAGGAGCGGCATTTTCATCCTTTACAGCCTGTCGGAGAAGGCGTCGCGTCCTGGCTTTCTCGTAGATGGCCGTCTCACGGTTGTGATCATCTCGGACCTTTTGACCAGCTTTCTTTATAAGTCTGTCCATTTGTTCTTCGAACGGCGGACCGGGTTCTTTTGCATCTGGAACTTTCACTGGCTTAGGATTAGCGTCCTCCCATTGAGCATCCGCTTCTTCATCAAGGTCATATACGACGTAGCAGCCGGGTAGTAACTCTCGTTTCTTTGAACGGATATATCCAAGCCCTCTTGTTTCCATTCTCCCGTTAGGCAGTTTGCGTTGGATCCCGGGAATGTTCCAGACCCTGTCATAGAATTTGGCCTCTCTAACGGTCTGTTTGAAGGATATCCCCTGGCGTTTCAGCAGCTTCTTCAAACCTTCTGTATAATATCTGGGAAGACGGATAGGCTGAAGCCTGTCGAGTGTGGGATCCGCGCCATGCCAGACTTCTTTTTCCACCTTGTTTTCTTCAGAACGGTAGAATAGGATTGCCTTCTCGTTTTCTCGCCTGGGAGGGATATAGAATGTCCGCAGCTCTTCTACACTGTAGATATTAAGTGCGTCCAGTTCTTTATGATGTTTAGGCGGCACCATGGCGACTTGCAGACTTTGCCCTTCGTCAGCGGAAGCTTGTATTGAAGGTCGAGCAGAGAATACGACATGGACCTCATCCTCCGAGTCACTACCAAAGACCAACGTAGGAGTGGACGGTCCTGGCTTGTTATGTTGGGGCGGACCCGAATAAACGATCTCCTCTTCCTCCTCGGTATCACTGCCGAAGACAGGGATGGTGGCGTTAGTGTTATTTTTCGGCTTGTGACACTTCTCCGTGTCTTCGAAATCCGGCAAGAAGTATCTAGCATCTTCGTATTTGCGGACCTCGTTCACAGAGAACGGGTTCAGTTCTCCCGTCACGGTATACTCGAAACCATCCTTAAAATACTTCATACACTGATGTTGTGTAGAAGGGATGATGTTATACTCGTGTAACCATGGTCGGCCGAGCAAAGCGTTGTAGCATGTCTTGGCGTCTATGACGTGGAACTTAATGTCCGTGACGAGTAGTCCGAAGCGTAGCGTCAGTATCACAGATCCAAGAGTCTTTGACGATTGGGAGTCGAACCCGGATATGGTGATCTTGTCCCGAGCAAGGTGCTGGACGCTCATGCAGATTTCCTTCAACACCCGCACGTTGAGTAAGTTAACAGAAGACCCGTTATCGATCAGGATTTTGCCTATCCTTATATCATGGCAGTATCCCGAGACATAGAGAGGGCGATTGTGTTCGCACGTCCCAAGTAGAAGGTCTTCATCGCCAAAAGTAACATCAGCCGTGTGTACTTCCTCTAACTCATCCTTCATCTTTTCCTCGGCCAAGCATGCTTGGAATTGTTCCGGGTCTTGGAGTGCCTTAATCAACGAATCTCTCGCCTCTTTTAATAGCAAAAGGGCGTCAAGAATGCTGAGCTGTGAGGGCAGCTTCCTCAGATGTGCTAAGACATTGTAATCCACCTTATTCTTCTTTGGTGGGTTCTTAGCGGTTAACTCTTCCGCAACTTGGTCATCGAGAGTAATATCCTCAGAGACCTTTTCTTTCCCTTTATCTTTTCTGTTCAAGGGTCCGAGGTTCTTTTCAGGCAGCGTCCTATTTCGCAGCCGGATATTTTCGCAGACCTTCGGTTCTTCTTCTTTTCCTGAAGCGGACTCTTTAAAGAGAGGGGCCAGTTCTAGCTCTTCATCAGAATCACTCCCGAATGTAGGCACTTGTGATCCACCGGTGTTAACCATGCGACAATCGCCAGCAGTTCTTTTAAGCCCTTCGGTCGTATTTCTCTACTCCCGACGAGTTTTACGTTTTTCCCGCTTAAAGCTTTGTCGATGAGCAACGTATCCTTGCCACCATCTATCGAAAGCTTTGCACTCTTGAGTGGGGTGCGAAATCCTCTGATGATATAAGCAATACGAGGGGTACGTTTCCACTTCACCGGCGATGTTTCCTTCAGAGGATGGTAGCTTCATGCCCATTGATATGGCTTTAGCGAACTTTTTCCTCATCCTGAGTTGGCTTTTGTCGGTAGTGGAGGTGTTTTTCTCCAGCGGGATCGTCTCAGCTCCTTCATCAAGTCGCTGGCGCTTGGCCCTTTCAAATATAGCCGCCTCGTGCTCCCGATCAGCTTTACTTTTCAACCGAGCTTCATTAAGGAGTGCGTCAATCACTTCATCTGATGGTCCCAGAACTTTTGGTTCAGGATCTGTCCCCAGCCTTTCGGTGCAAGGAATCTCCTCATCATTCGTGATCGAATGGGAAATCATATGACAGCTCGCCATATATTCCTCGGATTCATCTGATGAACTTTCTCCCTCATCATCTTCTTGAAAGACATGGCTGAGGAACTCTTGGAACGTAATGGGGGTTCGTGCCTTCTGATTGTATTCCTCCAGCGCGTCAATTTGCTTTTGTAAGTCCGTGCGCTTGTCGCCAGGCTTCACAGGCTTCTTAGATTTCTTCTTCTTCTTTTTCGAAGATTTTGACGGCTGGTTATGAGTGTTTGGGCCACTTCCACCAATCTTTTGAATCGGACGAGGTTTTAGCATTCCCTCCATAATTTGTGGCTCCAATGGGTTCTTCCACTTGACCGCTGGACATGTCTGAAGATCGTTTAGCATCCTCTTTGTCTTGGCTGATAATACGACCTCCCAAGAAGCTTCTTCGATGACGGAGCATGTTGCCCCTGACGTATTCGTCCCCTTAGAGGTGTGGGGCTGCGGGGAATTCACCTTCCATTTGTCAGATAACGCGAACTTGCCCTGTCGGTATTGGTTTTCAAGCCAATTCTTGAAAACGTAGCAATCTTCGATCGGGTGGCCTAGTACTCGATGATAAGGGCAGTAATTAGGCTCGTTGACGTCACTTGGTTGCAACGGTCGTTTTGGATCCGGCAGATTTATGAGTCTGTTGCGCAATGCCAGCTCGAATAACCTCCTCGTTTTATCGCGGGGGAAGGAATAAAGACGTCCCATCCTATCCTCAAGGGGTACGTACGGGCGCGTATTGTTTGGACGAGCAACCGGCTTCGAGTCGCTCGGTTGTTGTTGAGCATTAGCGACAACGATCGCTTTTCCCTTTCCTTTGTCATTTCGGGAGTCCGGCTTTGGGAGAGGGGGTTTATGGCCCATCTGGTCCATCTGCGCTAGTTTGTCAATCAAAGCCTGGAAGGTAGTCGGCTTGAAGAACATCATAAACTGTGAGATGGTTGCTTGTGGATCAAGGGTTCCAACAAACATTCCCACCGCAGGGGCTTCTTCTATGCGCTGCTCACACTTCGACCATAGATTACGCCACCGTATAGCGTACTGAACCCATGTCTCGCCGGGTTTTACCCTAGCGTTAATCAGTGCCGTCATCGGGGTACGTTCACTGGCACTTGCAAAGCGTTGGGTAAACAGCAGCTCCATTTCCGCGAAGGTTTTAATAGAATCATTAGGGAGTTCAGAGTACCACTCGAACGCCGTATCTGATAGACTTCCAACGAATTGGCGGAGTAAAAGCTTGTCATCGCCGCCGGTGTTACCGCAAAGCGCCCTGAACTGGGCAACATACTGATGGGGATTGCCGGTCCCCTTGTAGACATGGAACTTGGGAATTGTGTAACCCGGTGGGTACTTGATTTGGTCATACCAGCCTGGATATGGCCGCCCCGTTTTTACGACGTGGCCGGCTGCTTCGGCCGCATGATAAACCCTTATTTGCTAGGCTATGTATTCGTCCAGATCAGTTTTAGAGATTGTATCCTCTTTAGCCATTGATAGAATGGGCTGAGGATTCGATGTCTCTCCCCTATCGTCTCCAAGGACGATCGGAGGTTCTTCATTCGAGGGATCTTGTTGTATCATCATCCCTATCATGTCCTGGAAGAGGAGGCCCATACGCTGTATGTTGGCCGCTTGTTCAGCAGCCTCTTTGTCCTTCTTTTCCAATATTCGGCGAAGGAACTCGGCGTCGGTCTCTTCATCTCGGCGCTCATCTAAGGACGCTTCAGGGTTTTCTTTTGGCTCTGTAAGCACGGCCATAGCATTCATCATCTCCTGGAGCTTTTGTTGCTGCTCCTGAGCCTTGGTCACTGATCGGGTGAGCGGTCAGTGACCCGTAGAAGTGCGGCTTTCCTCCTTTTCAGAAGCCATATAAACCGTATGAACCGTTATGCCCCCTGACTTGGGGCGTTTAGGTTCACCGCATTTTGACTTTGCCATTGACGCGGGGGTTTTCTCTGGCCTCCTCCTTTTGTGGGCCGTTGAGGTTGAAGGAACCATTGTAGGGGGCACCCTAGCAGCTGCTGTCCCCTGCTGTTTAATGGGACAATCCTTGTCTTTTTCCACCTTCGCCTTTTTCTGGCGACGAAAGCGACCTGGGTCAATCACAGAGTCTTGAACCCTTCGCCAAACTTTATAGATCTTTGAAGACAGCCGTTGAGGGGGTTGTTCTGGTTTTGTTTCCGGAGCCCTCTCCGTAGGCGGAGGAGATCTTTTCAGTGTAGCGGTTGGAGAATTCTTCCGCACCCTCCTCAGCAGTTCAAAGCTGTTCCCAGTTGGAACAGCAGCGTTGACCTCCACCATCGGAGCAGGTGGAGTTAGCCCCGAGGGGGAATTGCCCCCTGCTTTCCTCACTCGTTGCCAATGGCGACGTCGCGCACGACGAGCCGTTGGGACTGGCCCGGAAATTGAGATGGTTTCTTTTTGCCCCCTGTTTGAGTGTGGGGTGACTGCTGATGTCAGCCTATCGAAGACTGATGCCTTTTGACCAGCAAGGGCAGGAATGAGAATCGTCAATCTTGCGAAGACCGACTCTCTGATGGGAGAAGCCGCTTTAACAACTTCCTGAGCAGCGGCTGTTGCCCTCTTTGGGATGGCCACTCTATGATTCTGATCAAGTCTGGCGAAAACGGAGGCTGTTGGTTTGGTAACGGGCGACCCGTTGACAGGGGCCGTCGTAGCAGTGAGCCGGTCGAAGACCGACTTCTTGTTCGCCTCCGGTGCATGTATCGGCATAGAGAAGCTTGTCGGTGGGATCATGGTCCCGAAGAATAAGCCAGTGGTGGCTTGGGCCACCTGGTCTACTGGCAGAGTGAGGAAAGAGGCCTCTTGGGGCCCATATGCTACACCTCTAGGTGAGGTGGAGCGTCCGTTGCAGTGGCACTTCGAGCAGTTGGTGCAGTTAGAGGCCATTGAATCTTGAATTCTACTCCAAATAAAAGACCAAATCTTAGTAGCTTGAAATCCGAAGACAACCAAACCGCGATTGGTTCGCGAAGACGACACACGAAGTGTGGAGTGGAAAGAGGAAGAGGTCCCACCGGGCGTGCCAGAATCTGTTCCCCTCCGAAAGACGGCGCACAGGACCGCGATGTCCTGGCACTGAGATTCGGGGCAGATGCTATTTGGTTTTATCCGTCTACCTCTCCGAAGATGCCAAGTTGATTTATGGCACCGTGTATCGAAGGTTTAGACGGATGCGGCCAATGTAGCAGACTTTGTGAGATTCCCCCTCGCTAGAGGGGTTTTTGATTGTGGGGACGCTCTTCCCTGCAGGCGCAAGCCCCTGCAGTTAATTACGCTACCGCTTCGCGGTAACAACTTTCTCCTTCTCCAGAATTTCACTTCGTGTCGTGGGTGTTTGTTTTGTTTGTGGTTGCCCGTGGATTGTATACGGAGACTGAGTAATGCCGTCGCCCGTAGGACGTGGATTAGTCCAAATCCGTATTTATTTAGATTTGGGTTTGGTGTTTTTTAGTTTAAGGATGCGTTAGTCGCGTTGCGGCTAAGATCAACTTAAACGTTCGCCAAGAATACGTTAATCCTATTTTGGACTAAGATCGACTTGAACGGGATCGTTTAGATCCGAAAGAAGAGCAATTGGCTCTATTGTTCCAGTTTAGAGACGTGGTGGTCCATGTTCCAGTTTAGGGACGTGGTGGTCCGTCATTAGTTTAGGGACGTCTCGGTCCGATATTAGTTTAGGGACGTCTCGGTCCAATATTAGTTTAGGGACGTCTCGGTCCACGAGTTTAAGGACCCCGCAGTCCATATGGGTGTGTGGTCGTTGGGACCCGTCACCTCTTTGACGTCGTTGAGGAATTACAACGATGGATATCAAAGGAGTTCGGAGATGTACCCTCGAACCGGATGTGGATTGGTTTAGGAGAGCCATTCTGCTCAGTTAATTTAATTTAAGGACTTATGGCCAAAATTGGGCTAAGTCCAGCTTCAATATTTTTTATTTTTTTGTTTTCGGCCTGTTCTAGGGCTTTACCCCCTTTTAGTAATGCACTGCATTATTCTTGTTTTGATTGGGCTCAGCCCTTTATAAATGATGCAGAGCATCTATTTTGTTTGGGCTCTGCCCTTTTTAAAATGCATAGCATATTTGATTGAGCCTGTTAGGCCTTTTAATTGGGCTCTGTCCCTTTTCTTTATGATGCAGCGCATCTGTTTTAATTTGGGCTCTGCCCTTTTCAAAGTAATGCGTTGCATTTTATTAGGCCTGCCCTTTTGTAAGCAATACAGTGCATTCGTCAGGCTCTTTGCGCTAAGTAATGAGCGCAAGCTCATATGATGATGACACGTGTCATGCTCTGGTGAGCGCAAGCGCAACAGCGCAGTGCGCTGCGCTGTTGCGCTGCTGACACGTGGCGCGCTCTCAGCGAGTTGCGCCAATTCCAGAGAGCAAAGCTCTATCTTAAGAGCGCGTAGCGCAGGTTGTTCTACAGCTAACACGTGGCGCTCTCTCAAGAGCGCAACAGCGCAGTTTGGAAGTGCAAAGCACTATTTTTATCTTTGATCAAATTAGAATCAAAGAAAATAAATTTTTCTTTCATTTCAAGAACCAGAGGTTCATAAAAGTGTAAAGCACTATTTTTTATTTATTTTTTTTTGTTTTAAAGAACCAGTGGTTCATAAGAAGTGCAAAGCACTATTTATTATATGAAGATCATTGATCTTGTTTTTAGATCAATGATCTATTAGAGGAAATTTCTTCTCCCTTATAAAGGTTTTTTTACCTCTTCTTGAAATTTTTCTCAGAGTTCTCTCTGTTTGAAGCTCTTGATTTTTCAAGAAAAATGTTGATGCCTTTGAATTGAGGCCTAGGGTCCTTTTTATAGTGCCCATAAGTTTGTTAAATTTGTTAAAGAGATCTTTCTCTGAGTGATTTGGGGAATTTTCCCCACCGTTGGATCTTTGATCCAAGGGCTTCTGCTTTGCAGAAGAAAATCTTCTTGTTTTAACAAGAACAGAGAAGATTTCTTGGAAATTTAATTCTGTTTGGCGCAGATGCCCCAGCGCGTGACACGTGTCGCGCAGCGCAGAGCGCAGCGCAACTGCGCTAGCGCGTCTGCGCTGACACGTGTCGCGCAGCGCAGAGCGCAGCGCAGAGCGCAGCGCAACTGAAGCGTTGCTTCATAAAAATAGAGCTTTGCTCTGATTGGGCGAAACACCCGCAAAATAATATTACAACTTATTACATTTACATCAAATGAATTAAATAATAACCCATCACATAACCCCGGCTATACATCACAACAGTCCAACACAGTTCATATACACAAACAGATAAAATCCATTACAGAAATGTGCAACCCCCTGCCAACCGACATACTAGCAGTTAGGGGAGGTTTACGAACACATTATACAAACACAGATATAATCCAACAAGCAAATACCGTATAATTTCGATCGATTAAACACATTTAATTTTGCTCCAATACTTCTCTGTAAATCTGAAACCTGAGCAAAAATTAAAAAATTCCAGAAAATACCAAATATCACAGAGGACCCACACAGGAAAATTGGGCTGATGAATCGTCCAAAGCGCGGCGGAATCGCGGCGGATCGGTGGGATCGGCCGCGGTTCCGCGGCGCTTTGGTCGATTCATGAGCCCAAATTTCTTGGGTGTTCTTATACTATCATTTAAGGCTTTCTGAAGGTCCCTGAAAAATTTTTGGACCTCATTTAAAAATCGACAGAAAACTCATGATATCGGGGTTTTCCGATTTGTTTTTTCCGTTCGAAATTCATACAATTTTGCAAGTGAGTTATTTATTGTTTAGCGAGGCTCTGATACCACTGTAAGTCGATGTGCAACACCCCACAACTTGCGGGAAGGCGGAAATATGAAAAACGATCTTGTTCTTTGCTTAAACATCGACTAACCGCATGAATCGAAGCTAAACGATAACTAACAACAATCATAGAAGTTCTAAACTACTATGTGAAGTGATTATACCTCAAGAACCATTTCCTTCGGGTCTTCATCGATGTCCTCCACTCCTCGTAGGCTCCTTGGAACATCGGCACCTCAACGACCTCCTCGAATCAAAGACGATCCACCCGAAAGTTCCTACGCCAAGCTTAATCTCAAACTTGAGATAACTAGTTTGCTCAAATCGCTAATCTAAGCTAACTAGGTGATATAGAGTGAGATTATGGATGTATTAGTCTAACTAACCCTTGTACTCAACACATGAGAGGGGAGGATTAGGGTTTGAAGAGAGAGAGCTTGAGGAGAAAGAAGATGAACATGATAATGAGATGAGAAAAATGAGCTATCATAATATATATCAAGCATTATTGTTTTTCAAGAAAAGAAAAGAAAAAGATTTACAACCATGCTTGACAAATATCTTATGGTGATTCATCTCCATGAGTCATTAAGCAATTATGAAGCATTAATGACATGGATGAATCATCCATATGACTCACTAATCTCATTCAATATATATGCCACCTAAACCTCCTTAGTCACCATCTTCTAGAAGTTTCTCGCGCAATTACGAGAACGCCCCTCCTATCCGTGAAAATACGGAAAAACTTTAGACTGTATAAATCCAATAACCCGATACTAGAATCTGGCTTAAACCAAAGCCGGCTAGTAAAAACTGTCCGAAAAACTCGTACGTGCGTAACACACGTACGCGTTCGAACCCTTGTCGTAAAACCATACGACCTCTATATCGTTTCGCCTGGAGCAGGGAAACTTTCTGTGTGGGACTCTAAAGACTCGACACTACGCTGGCAGTGGGTTTAACCACAGACCGCAAGCGGCACTAGCTGTACGTAACGGTCCCCAGGTAGATGTCGATAAGAAGGCCGATGAGGTAAATCATCCGAACTCCCACTGAGCCTGATGTGACAATCTCCGTACAGTCCGGTCTGTTCGTCTAAGACTATCGCATATCAAGCCTAGGAGGCGGCAAGCGTCAGTCCCCTAATAGCTGTATAAGTCGTGTCGGAGCGAAGCTCATTACGCCCTGAGAAGCTACTGGAACCTACCAGTATATCTCGCTTGCCCTGGCCAGGGACTTTGCGTAATGGCTCTCTGACACAGTGCGATATCAACTCCCAATACCGGGAGAGACGAATCTTATCTAACCGCCACTGCCTCCAAGTGCTCGGGACTGCACCCAACTGCTACCTGTTTGCACGACTCCTTTAAGCCGTGGTAGGGTAGCAATCTAAGAACAGTGGGACACACTCGAGGCGAAGTAGCAGTGTCAAGTCTGCGGACTATGCTGTACTCATGTCACCTGGGAACTGTTAACTAACGATGGGTATAATACCAACCAATCAGTTCCCCGGCGAGTCCTGTCCGGTGTACCCGTAACCTAACGAGCACCTGTATACTATCTCTAGTACGACGTACTGATGGCTGTGGGACAGACCATCTCCCCAACTGGGATGAGAAGCATATACACTTAGTCTACTCCAGAATATTGATGCCCTATCTCGATAATCCAACGACCAGGGACCTATATAGGATGTTGCTTACAAACTACCCAGCCCCCACTTAGTGTGACTGCCATCACGACGCTGGTAATCAAGCAAAGATCCTATGGGCTCTACTAATATGTATAAGTGATACGTTACAAGAAACATATGCACATATTAAAGTAGACACAAACCAAGTAGCATACTACTATTTTTAGCAAGACTGTTATATACAACTGTGAATATCCCAAGCTTCCATTAAGTAATATACATGCTATTATGATACAATAATGGCCCCTAGGGCATATACACTAACAATGTGCACGTCAGTTTGGAAAGTGCACAAAAAACAGTTGGTTGTCGGGACCAACCACCTCTCTAAAAACGTTGAGAAATTATAACGATGTGTATCAGAGGTGTAGAGAGATGTACCCTTGAACCAATTCCCGTATTTGAGGAAAAAGATCATGGTGGATCATCTAAGAATCATTAGTCATTTTTAGAGACTAAAATTAACTTAGGAGATATGAGATGAACATTATTTTGAATATCATCAGTTGAAACATCATTAGTCGTGTTTGAGACTAAGATCGATTTGGGGAATGATGAGCGCAGAGGGGCTCAGTTGATTGGAAGAACTTAGTCAATTTGGGTTAGATCTGGATCTCCATAATTACCGAACAGAGCTAAGTGCTGAAGCATACAATACTCACGTGCATTTCATGTGAGGCATCTGATTAGTGTTAAACGCTAAAGTTCTGTGGCGCCCACGTGACACACGTGAGGCACCGGATTAGTGTTAAACACTAGAGTTCTGTGGCGCTCACGTGACATACGTGAGGCACCGGATTAGTGTTAAACACTACAGTTCTGTGGCACTCATGTGACACACGTGAGGCACCGGATTATAGGCACTGCCCACTTATCTCCCCGCTTTTTATATAAGTGTTGAGCACTTGGTTCTTGTTGCGCTCACGTGTGAAACACGCAGGGCGTCCCAAAATTGGGTTCTACCTTTTGGGTTTTTTATCCCCTCCTTTTAGATGAATGCGTGCAAAACACGTGATTGCCCTAAGAGGCACTTCTCGTTCTTCCTTTAAGCGCTCACATGGGAAACACGTGTGGTCCTCGTTATAGTATTTAAACCCTAATGAATCATCAGCCTTTCCTTCTGGGTGTTTAGAGATTTTGATCTCATGTTAATGACCCTAGGATTTGGAGGAGCTCATGTCTCTTGTTTTGTAAGAATTAAATTCTTTTTATATGGTTAAACCCTAGTTTTCACGTGTTTTGTAAGAATCAAATTTTTTGAACTCAATTCTTTCCCCTAGGTTTTGAATCTGCATGACAGAACCTCCCCGATGAGAATTAAATTCTCAACTTGTGGGGAGATCTGCTTCTGTTTTAGTTTAACAGTTGTTTTAATTGCAGTGTTTATATGCGTTGCATACGTGTGGCGTTGAATAGTGAGGAACTTTCCCTTACCCTTTTTTTATAAGGGAGCAACTGTATTTCTTTTTTGTTTTGGGAAATCAACCTCCCCCTTCGGGAATCGAACTTACGACCTCTCACATTGAAAATAAAATTGATACCAACTGAGTTAAGACCAGTTGGTAAAAAGCATCGCAGCAAGGCTTATGAAGTGTTGAAAGAAAAATGGTTTCTGATAGATAGGTTTATATCCAAGAGAAAAAGCACCCAAGGATATGAATTTCAAAAATGGGTTCAATAAAAATATTGAATATCAACCTAAGCTGGAAAGATTTGGATAACCATCCTGGAATTTTCTTGCGTGCATGCAAACAAATATAACTTTTCTTAATATCTATGATCTCATACATTACCAAATCATTGCAAATATACCGCATGGCAATGGCACACTTGCATCATAAACAATGGCTTTCTAGTTATCTTTGTCTTGGAAAAATGACAAATATTATAGTTGACCTCAGATTCAACACCTGTCAAATTATTTTCTTGACAAGTGTACAAATCATTCATTGGAAAGAAATCAAATGGAAGATAGTAGTGTTTTCTATAAAAAAAATTAATAATTTTCCTGTGCTGGTTGGAAACAAATCTAGCCTCCTATTACAGCAAGTGTTTTGAAGTGTCCAGGACGGCCCTTTCCTCCATTATTCTCAATTATATTAGAGGCAATACATCGACCCCATCAAGCATATGTTGTGCACAGCTAAGCACGGCCGTGCAGCCCGAACCGCAGTGTCTCTGCATGGTCATCAATGGTGGGGCCGCCTCCATGGGGATTAATGTGAATAGAACTCAAGCGTTGGCACTGCCCGGAGCTTGCAATGTTAGGAGTCTGTCGTTGCACAAATGCAATGGTATGAACTTAATAGCACAAGGAATCGGAAATTATATTATACCATAATTTTTTTGTTGTTCTGAGATAAATGACATGAAATTTATATTTTGATTAAAATACCATAAACTTTCAGCTTATGCACCAAAATATCATTTATCAGCTACCTTTCCAAAACTGCTTATGCACCATCATGTGACCAATATGTCCCCATTTCCCTTGGTAGTCTCTTCTTTTTTTATTATAATAATTGGCGTTAACCACACCATCATTCATTAAAGCCCTTGGCAGTTTCTTGAAAACTTTTCTATCATGAAATCAAAAAACCTATTTTGCACTGTTTTTTCTAATGCTTCTCTTTCCAAAGAAATGGCAATTGCTTCAAAAATAAAGGCACGAACCACAGCAGCAGCCATTTTTTTCCTTCTTTTTTTTCCCCTTTTCTTTTTTTTTTTCCTTTGTGGTTGGGGGGGAGCGGGGGTGTCCGGGGCCCAGTAGGCTAAAAGGGTAAAACAAGGATGTGTGGTCACATGACTATTACCGAAGCAAGGAATTCACGATGTTCTCATACAATTAGTAAATTTTATGGTATTTATCTAAAAAATGGAAACATTCAAGGTGTATTATTAAATAATCCCAACGGTGATTTGCTAACATGATTCTCCTTCAGGTACGAAATTTACTAATAGCTTTTGTTGCTAAAACTATTCTTTAATTTATGAGATTAATGAAAAAAATAAAATACTGGTCGCAGGTTCTTCGGGTGGGAGCATTGTTCATGCCCGATGCTCCTCATGTTTTCCCTTATACTGGCAATGGTGTATCTTTCTTCATCATCTCCCACTAGTTTCCAAGGCACCTATGTATTCAACTATGGTTGAATTTTTCGCCTATGACACATGTCACGTCGCATGTCTCATGTACTTTTCGCATATGTAATAATGTGGAGAAGTGTCGTGTGATGGTTTATTGGGATGTACAGAAATATTGATGATAACACGTCCTGTCTCCTTACAACAACAGACTCATTTTGTCGAGACCGGACTATGTTTTACCAGGTTAATAGATGACGCTTTCATTAAAGACCATTTTACTTCAGTAATAATAATCAGGCAGCAACATGGGCAACAAGTAAAAAGTATTCAAAGTTTCATGAAATGATTTAAGAAACATAAGATACCATTAAAGATCTAAAAAATTAATCTGAATACGAGGATTGAATAGAAAATCTCATCAAGTAACCAGTTCAAATAATGATGCTATTCAACAGAAGGAAATAAAATCCACAAAGATTCGACAAATATCATCACTGCAAATCCAATACAAGAATAAAAGGAGTTCTCGCCAAACCGCAACAAATGTGTTTTGGAGACTGAAGAAATTATATTAGGTGCATAAATATACCGTTTATCAACTTATATGATCCTACCAACTGGAACCAGCTAAGTTGATATCAATTTCATTTCTAATGTGAAAGGTCGGAAGTTTGATCCCGAAGGAGGTTGATTTAAAAAAAAAAATGAAAAACTCTCACATGATCCTTTTAGTTTTACGAACCATTATCATCATATAATCTAAACCCACTGGGTCCATGTGTCATTTTCTCCTCTTGAAGAAAAATTGAGAAAATATCTCTGATCATCATCAAAAACCCAAACCACAACCACCATCGCCGCCCCGCCTCCCAAAAAAAAACAATGCAAGTGCCCAATCGAACGAACAATGCAAGAAAGACATCATGAGAATAGCTCCGTGCCTCTTGTTCACCGCAGGCAATACATCGACCCCGTCAAACTCTTGTTGCACCAACCTTGGCATGATCGTGAAGTCTGAGCCGAAATGTCTTTGCCTGATCATCAATGATAACATGGCTTAATGTCAACAAAACTCTAGCGCTTCAGCTCCCCAGCGCTTGCAGCAATATCAGTACACCGCCGTGAGCAAATGTGACGGTAAACACTGAACCGATAGCGTAAATGACCGATTTGTTATATTTTGAACACCATAAAATTTCACAGCTTTAGTATAAATATCATGAAATTATAATTATATAGAGGTTAAATTGCACGAAACCCCCCTCACTTTGCCCGAATAACAGGATACCCCTCTAGGTATATAAAAAAAACCGCAGCTTGCCCCCTTGACTCCAACATTATTACTTTTTACCTAATAAATTTTGTTTCTTTTTCCAAAATACCCTTTAGTTCATCTCTTTTATATGCATTTCTCCCTTAAAGACCAATTTCAATCAATTTATGTTTCAATTAGCCTATGTTCAAAAATAAGTTTTTAGAACCATTTGTCCGCTACCTTACCAAAAACCAGTAATATAGTTGTCATTTGACTGTCATGTGACCAATATGTTCCATCATCTTTGTAGTTCCTTTAAAAAGCTTATTTTTGAGGAAAAAGATCGATGATCAAAAGCTCATATATATAGAGAGGGGGGGTTTCCGTTAGGGCAGGGTTCGTGTTTTTAAAATTCAAGAACTTTTTTGTGCAACGCCGATCAACAATCTGTTTCAACCAAGTTGATCAACACACCCTAGATAGTGTGTGGTTTTAAAATCACTTTGTTTGGAAATGTATACATATGCATAAACATGCCAAATTACTTTAGCCGTAGAATTATTATAAATTTAAAACAAGTTGCAGCATATGTTTACACTTCCAAACAGAGTGATTATATAAACACACCATTAGGGTGTGTTGATCAACTTGGTCAAAACGGATCGTTAATCGGACGTCACACAAAAAGTTCGAGAATTTAAAAAATATGAACTCGTCCTGACGGATTGGCACTATATATATTAAGGGAGGAAAGAGACCATAGGAGGGAATTTCCTACTATAACATCGAAAAAATACAATATCCACGATTTTTTCAACGACCGGCATTCATCATCTTGATCTTTATCATCTAAGATGTTGATACACCAAATTTTATCTAATTCCACAACTTTTTCACCGTTGAGTTAGCAATATAAAAAGTTATATGGTCTGTTAACCGTTAATTCTGCACCCACTAAATCAACGGTGGAAAAATGGTAGAATCACATGAAATTTGGTGTATCCACATCATAGATAATAAAGATATGGTGGTGGGTGCCTATCGTCAAAAAAAATCATGGGCGGTGTACTTTTTCGACGCCATTGGAGGAAATTCCCTACCGGGGCACATTTCCTCCATTATTCTCATATATTTCCTCCAATGGCATCGAAAAAGTACACCCTACACGATTTTTTCGACGATCGGCACCCACCACCATCATCTTTATTATCTAAGATATGGATACACCAAATTTCATGTGATTCCACCACTTTTTCACCGTTGATTTAGTGGGTGCAAAATTAACGGTTTACCGACAATAGAACTTTTTACATTGTTAATTCAACAGTGAAAAAGTGGTGGAATCACATGAAATTTGGTGTATCCAGATCTTAGGTAATAAAGATGATGATGGGTACCGATTGTCGAAAACAATAGAGGCCGCATATTTTTGACGTCACCTAACGAAAAAGCAGCATATGGCCTATTTTCTTCATTATTCTCATATATATATATGGAATTTCAGAAAGATAACTGACGTATGGAATTTTAATGCAACAAAGTCATTATTTCTAATATAAGTATACATTTTCTGGTATGTTTATCTGACAAAAACAGTAAAGTTCATGGTGTTCTAGTATAACTTTCTAAATTTGCTAGTATTAATAACTTATATCGCAGTGCTATTCTTTAATATTATGAGATTGATGGAAAAATGAAATACTGGTCCCAGGTTTGCGTTCTTCGGCTGGGAGTGTTCGTGTGCCGATATTTCTATTGTTCTCCCTCATACTCGCCATGGTGTATCTTTCGATGTTTCCCAATAGTTTCTAGAGCACCTATGGTTTTTTTCTTTTTCCTTATTGTTGTTCAAATTTTCGTCTATGGTATGTAATGTCCACAATTTTTGTGACACCTTGCAGGTGTTGGATTGGCATGTATATAGTTATTGAAGATGAAGCGATTTATTCTCCTAATCTCCTTTCATCTTCATATTATAAAGGGATGGAATTCATTTAAATAGGAATTAAACCTTGTGTTTTGTTTTCGTATACTAAAGGATTCACACTTCTATCAAAGTACCTAATAGAAACGAGTGGTTTCTGGTGAGCAGTGGCGAGGCCAGGATTCAATATCAGGTTGGGGGGAAATATCAATGCACAGTCCGTCTGTCCCCAATAATGAATTCTCGTGAAGTTCTACCACCAGACAAACAAATACAAGGTATTCATAATTTCCAGCAAATGTTTTAAGAAATGTAAGATATTTATTACCGGTCTCAGTTACACGTCCGAAAAATGTCAAGGTCCTCCCACGTTTATCCTCAGCCAAACTTTCTCTAGCATCTTTTTGGTGCACTTGTATTTAGTCATGTGGATCAACATCCTCATATGAGAAATCGATGCCGTGAAACATCACTGAAGAACAGGAAAAATGGGGAAATTCTATATAAAAAAATGGAAATTATGAGGTATAAATATAAGACTTGCAAAAAATCTTTTTACTTGGTTAGTTGGATGTAACTATAATGAGTAAGATTAACTATAGAAAAAAGAAAGGAGTAAAGCCTAAAGAGATACGGATAAAAATTATGACAATAAATTCCAATAATTTGTGGCGATAGAAGAAACTTATCTTCAGAAAAATCAAACTGTAAACAGCAGAAAAGAGTGAGAGTAAACAATAATAGCTAAAATGTCTTAGTTGCTTGAGTATAAACATGATTAATCCAGTTCATAGTTTGATAGATTGATGCAGAGCATTGCTTGAGGCGGTTTTGAAACAAGAAAGGTGGTGTCATCTTGATATAATAATTGATATGTTGTTTGAATGTCATTGGGCATATTACTTTTTCGGTTAATACCGAAAAGAAACCTATAAGCGTATTGAACTTTCTTTCACATAAAATTCAGTATACAGAGAGGTTCTTTTTATAGCCTTATTATACGATTATAGAAAGATACGAGCAAAACAATAAAATAAGAAAGTTACAAACAGATTCTGTTACAAACAGATTCTAACTAATCTGAGAAATATCTTATTGTTGACTATTTCCAACACTCCCCCTCAAGTTGGTGTGTAGATGTCCATCATGCCCAACTTGCTTATCAGTCTCTCGAACACTGCTTTGAATAGTCCCTTTGTAAAGATATCTGCAGTTTGTTCTTTTGTCGGAATGTAGGGGATACAAATAGTACCGGCATCCAGTTTTTCCTTGATGAAGTGGCGGTCGACTTCAATATGCTTCGTTCTGTCATGCTGAACGGGATTGTGTGCTATGCTAATGGCAGCTTTGTTGTCGCAGTATAGTTTTAGTGGCCGAGTTATAGGCTGCTTTATTTCCTGTAGTACCCGTTGAACCAACAGAACTTCACAAATACCGTTGGCCATGGCTCGAAATTCTGCCTCCGCACTACTACTTGCCACGACACTTTGTTTCTTGCTCCGCCATGTAACTAGATTGCCCTATACGTACGTACAATACCCTGAAGTTGACTTCCTGTCTACGATGGAACCTGCCCAATCCGCATCAGTGAATACTTCGATGCTGCGAGTCTCACCTTTTTTTTAAGAATAAACATCTTCCTGGTGCGCCCTTTAAATACTTCAAAACTTTATATACTGCATCAAGGTGCTCTTCTTAAGGTGAGTGCATAAATTGGCTTCTCATACTCACTGCAAAGGTGATATCGGGACGTGTGTGTGAGAGATAGATCAATTTTCCTACTAACCTCTGGTATTGTGGAATGTCCACTGACGGGCTCTGTGTAAATTCTCCGAGATTTTTATTTGGGTCTATCGGTGTCTCCGCAGGTTTGCAGTTTGTCATCCTTATTTCTTTGAGAAGATCGAGAACATAGTTCCGTTGAGACACAACAATACCTTTCTTACTTCGAGCAATTTCCATACCCAAGAAATACTTCAATTCTCCCAAGTCTTTTACTTCGAACTCCTTGACGAGACTTTCTTTTAACCCCTTTCTCGTCATGTCCTCTAACAATGATGTCATCAACGTAAACAATTAGTATTGCAATTTTTCCATGTCTCGAGACTCTGTAGAAGATGGTGTGATCTGCCTGAGCCTGATTGTATCCTTGCCCTTTCACAAACTGATGGAAACGTTCGAACCAAATTAGTGGAGATTGTTTAAGACCGTAAAATGATCTTTTCAATCTGCACACTTTGGAGCCGAACCCTTTTTCAAACCCCAGTGGAGGTTCCATGTACACTTCGTCCAGGTCTCCATTCAAAAACGCGTTCTTCACATCTAGTTGTTGAAGTCGCCAATCGAAATTTACTGCAACTGACAGCAAGATCTGGATCATGTTTAGCTTAGCCACAGGTGCAAAAGTCTCCGTGTAGTCGATCCCGTATGTTTGAGTGAACCCTTTAGCAACGAGCCTCACCTTATATCGTTCTAGGGTTCCAGCTGCACGAAACTTTGGGGTGAATACCCATTTGCATCCTACAGTTTTCTTTCCACTCGGCAGCTCCTCCATGTTCCAAGTCTGATTTTTCTCAAGTGCATTCATCTCCTCGAAAATCGCCTTTCTCCACTCTTGAGCTCTCAAAGCATCCTGTACAGTTTTTGGAATCTCCACAGCAGACACATTAGAGGTAAAAGCTGAAAAACTGGGTGAGAGATTATTTGAGGACACAAATTTTGACATTGGATACAAGGGACGACTAGTACATGACCGTGTGGACTTTCGGAGGGCTATGGAAAGATCCAGCTCAGTGTGATCCGGTTCTGTTCTCGAGTCAGATTCTTGGTGGGGCAGAACAGAGTCGGCCTCTGCTTCTGGAGAAGGATCTATCTTAATTAAATGCTCCTGTTGCGTTTTTTCCAGACCTGTTTCACGTTGTTTCCTTTTGTAAGTTTTAATTTCCATATCAGCTTCTGGTGGATTTAAATCCACGGGACAAGTTGTTTTAGGAGTCGGTGGTGTGTTCCTATTTTTATGGGATTTTTCCGGATTTTCTAATAAAGGAACCGAGTTTTCAACAGACATATTTTCTGAGTTTTCAAAGACCTTTTTTGAGTGTCCAATAAATTTTCACTGTTTTGGTTTGCCAGGTGTTCAAAAGACTGGTCTAAAATGTCTTGATTTAAAAAATGTAGATCTTGTGAATTTATATGTCGGATTAAGTTGGGTATTTTTGGGAGACTGTTTTTTATGAAAACCGAGTCTTCACTATTTGTTTTCCCCTGAAGAGGCGGCTAAAAAAAGATTTATTTTCAAAAAACAACACATCCATTGTGATAAATATTTTATTTGATAAAGGATCAAAAGCATTTATACCCTCTTTGATTCGTGGCGTAGCCAATGAAAACACATTTTTCGATTTGGGATCAAGTTTACCCCTAGTGGGGTTGTGATCGTGAACAAACACGGTACAACCAAAAATTTTCAACGGTAGATCCGAGATTGCAAGACGGCTTTGAGGGTAAAGGGATTTTAACAAGGCAACGGGTTTTTTTTAATTGAGAATTTTCGAGGGCATTCTATTACTAAGATAGGTTGCTGTTAAAATTGCTTCATTCTATAATGTTTTTGGAACATGGTTGGTGAATAATAATGCCCTACCAATTTCAAGAATGTTTCTTTCAGCCACACCGTTTTGTTGCGGTGTGTTAATGCAAGAACTTTGGTGAATGATGCCTTTCTTTAAAAAAAATCTCCCAAGGTTTCGTTAAAAATTCTCGTCCATTGTCACTTCTAAAATTCTGAATTTTGTGTTAAACTGTGTTTCAACCATAGCATAAAAGATTTTGAAAACTTGTTCAACTTCTGATTTCTTCTTTAGCAAAAACACCCAAAGGACTCTAGTATGATCATCAATAAACAAAACAAACCATTTTTTTCCGAAGACATATAAAACGCGGGATGGTCCCCAAATGTCACTATGGATTAAGGCAAACGGTGTTGAAGGTTTATAGAGTCGAGGTGGATAAATTGCCCTTTTGTGTTTGGCAAAAGCACATACTTCACATTGAAATTGAGAAGGATTTTTATTCCGAAACAACTTTGGAAACAAATACTGCATATAGTGGAAACTAGGGTGACCTAGACGAAAATGTAACATAATTAATTCATTGTCACGAGAAACAAACATAGAATGAGAACACAAACTAGATGCAGATTTATTGAGATGCGATCCTTCTTCAAGCAAGTAAAGACCCCCACTGGTCCTAGCATTGCCAATCATCGTCCCCGAGTCCAGAACCTGAATTTCACAATGAGATGACATGAATTTAACTTAACACTTAAGGTCTTGAGTTAGCTTTATAATGGAAATCAGATTGCAGGAAAGCTTTGGAACATGTAAAACATTAAGAAGGGTTAAGAAAGGAGAGATTGTGATGGTTCCTTGGCCGGCTATGGCAGAATACGAACCATCTGCAATTTTGACCCTTTTGTTTCCTGCACAGGGTCTGTAAGTTGAAAATAATGTGAAGCAACCGGTCATGTGATCAGTTGCTCCAGAGTCAAGAATCCAAGGAAGTTGATTGATACATGAAAAAGAGATAGGGTGATTGTTACCGATTTGGGCTAAAGAACAGGAGGGTTGTGTTGACGAGTCTGCGGTGGAGATAAAGAACTTGTACAAGTGCTCCAGTTGTTCCTTTATGAATGGAGGCGGTCCTGAGTTGATTCTTGACTCCTGAGAACCATCGGACTCGATCTGCAAAGCTTGTTTTTGTAAAGGACTCTGGCTGGTGTTCCGATCCCCTTGAGTTCCGGACCTGTATGTTGGTTGATACACGGAGGATACTTCAGTCTCTGTGGTGGAGGACATTATGGCTGGAAAAAAAAGAACTGGGATTTCTTTTGATGGAGGAAAAATTGTGATTTTTTATTTTTGGAGAAAGTTTTACCGCTCTGATACCATATAAGCGTATTGAACTTTCTTTCACAAAAAATGCAGTATACAGAGAGGCTCTTTTTATAGCCTTATTACACGAGTATAGGAAGATAAGAGGAAAACAATAAAATAAGAAAGTTACAACTGTTACAAACAGATTCTAACTAATCTGAGAAATATCTTACTGTTGACTATTTCCAACAAAACCAATATCAATTTGAGTTCAGTCCTCAATTTCAATTCAAATACATTCATGTGCTGCCGCATTGTTGATGGATACCAATAACCTTAAGCATAGCCATCTGAGTATATTGACGATGTAGGCACAAAATTCTCATAGGATAACTATCAATAACTAATCAAAGATGACATAATACTTTGAGAAAATCATCTAACCATGAGAAATGAGAATCCTACAATTAGACAAAGAATATAGCGTCAACAACTTACATCTTGATTTGTCGGAAGCTCCTCAATTATCCTCCCAGTAATATCGGGTTCTTCGTCCGAATCGCCTGAAGTGAGCACTCTTATCCTTTTAGCACGATACTGGCTCATCGGTCCAAGTTGCCTCCTATGCTTCAATTGTAATAAACCACTTATATTTGGTGAGAAATTGAATGAACCCGCTTTAACTGCCAAACCTGCTGACTTGACGGTAGGTGGAGATTCAAATGAAGCTTCCACGAGCGAAATCATTTTTCCTGTCATAGCATCAGTATCCTTTACAACAGAACATTTTCTTGGAAGTGATTTCTCATGAACGCCTTCACTTGGGGCCTTCGATATCTCGGGGTCATGATTCTGGTTTTCTGCAACATTAGTTTCCTGTTGATTGCATTGTTAAAGATGCAAGTTTTTCTATTAAATCTGAGTGTAAATCATTTAAAATGCCTTCAACGATCAAATTGAAAGAAAGTTGTGTTTGCTTTCATCACTTACCTTTCTTTCCCCATTATTTCGCAATAAAGCAGCCATGTCAAAAAACACTTGCAGAGAGCTTGCTGCATCAGATGTATGCTCTAACGCCTCGTCATTGTCACAAGAGCTTGTCGGCGTAGTCGTAGAAGTGGGCTCATTAGCATAATGATACCAGTCATATGGAAATCCAGCCGAAAAACAGCAAGAAACCTATTAAAATTAAACAATCAGAAAGGTATAGATAAAGACTGTGTGCTGCACTAGATCATTACATGAAAAGTACTCTAATAACCAACATTCTCAAGATAAGGTTGTAGGTGTGTGTTCCCTATCGCCTTCGACTTTATTTGTGCCATGGAGTCGAGCATAATTCCTTATGAAAATACATCTTCATTCGCTTTTTTCTAGACTATTTTCCTTCTTTTGGAGAATTTAGAGGACCCCATAACCATTTGAGGTTGTGGCAAGTCCCTAACTTCTGCATGATTTTCTCGGCCATGAATTTAGCACTAATTATGATATGGCTGATGTTAAATCCAGACAGTCCTTTAGCTTAACCAAGTGTTAATGCAGCCTAACATCGTAGCCAACCCCATTTTTGTGCGGAAGGACTTAATCAAAAGATCGATAAAAATATAATACAATAAAGCTATATAGATTAATTTTATATAACACCCTCACTAATATCTCATCAGCATTTTTTTTTAAATTGGCTGTAGAGCGTTGACGTCAGGTCAAGTCCTAAAACTTTGCCAAGTCATTCACGGAGCCTTAAGCATAGCCTCCCCGTTTTTGCGAGAAGAGGCTTAAATGATGAGATATATGAGAACCCGATATGTGATTAACTTTGTATAACACCTTCATCAGTATTCCATCAATATAACCCTCAACTGGCTTATGGAAAAAATCTCGTTTGGCTTTGAGACTAAGTTAAGATAACCGGGAGTTTTCTAAAGTTGTCCAGCATTAACTCCGAATCATAACCGACCATCTTTGGCTATGGATTTGGGTAGTCTTGATTTAGGCTATAGACTATATTAGTTAAATTTGACCTGGTGCTTGCTGATAAGGCCATGTTTGGGTATAGAGTTAGGAAAACCGGAGTTTATTTTTAAGCGGAGGTCAAGGGGAAGCAAACTCTAGTTTGCATCGCTCTACCTCCACTTTAAATTTTGACATTAATGAGGTGTTTAGCAATGGAGGTTATCTGAACTCCAAGGTTTTGTTTTGGAGTTTTCCAAACTCCAAAATGAGAGTTCTTCTCATTCAACTAGAGTTTAGAAAACTCTAGTTGGATCAAAGTTTAGCAAACTCCGGTTATCTCAAGGAGAGTATTCTAAACTCCAAAACGAAAGCCAAACATGGCATAATTAGGATGTTGGAGTCAAGTTTAGATAACTTTATGGAAACTTAGGTTATCTAAACTCAACTTCATTGCCAAACATGACCTAAAACGCTAGAGACGAAGGATGTGATATGGAAAATAAACCCCCACACAAAAAATAACCTGAGGAGGGATCCCATTACGATGAGTGCGGGCTCTATCAATGAAGCCCTGAAACGTCAAAGTGATCCCATCGGCAGTCTCAACAGTATAGGCATCCAATCGGTTGACAATCGGCGCAGAAGTGAACAATCTAATTGCATGTACAAACAAACACAAATTAGGGGTTTTGAACAAATTTTTTAGTCCAAACCTTTTTTTAAAAGAAAAAAATTAGATAGGGTTTTACCCTTGAGCGTTGAATCCAGCAACGGCCAGTCTCTTGCCGTCGAAATCTGTTTCGGATATGACCAGCCACCAAGCATCCAGCAAGACCTAGAGATTTTGATGAGAAAATGGATTTGGATTCGGAAAATTTTCCATTTTAGGCAAAAAAATAATAATAATAAAGGTGGAGAGAGAGAGAGAGAGAGAGAGAGAGAGTACCGATTTGCCAAAAGTAGAAGAAGAACTAGAGGGGGCTGATCTCACCGGCGATGTCTCTCGCCATTTCGGCCTCGAGCGCTGTTTTTTCGGGGCCATGAGAGAGAGAGGAATGGGTGCAGTTTTGGAGCTTTGAAACCAAAAAGCGCAAAAGGAAGGTTTTTGCTGGCTGGGAGCACATGCTATTCTCACCCGTGCTGTTTCAAAATTTTTTGATCAAATAATCAATGGCTATTGTCCATTGTCAAACTGTGTAAAATAACAGTGTTACTGTTGGTGTTTTTCACATGCTTTGTACGTGTGATAGGTGTGATGGATGGTCAGAATGCTCCCAAAGCATCAGAATAGCATGGAGAAGAACAGCAAAGGTTTCAAATCCGTTTTACCCCATCAATAGTCGTAAAAGTTCGATCTTTTAAACACAACAGCTAGAACTAAACCATAAGAATAATCTCCATCGTAATTTCATGTCTGAAATATTTTTAAGAATAACGTGAAATTTGGTATATCTATATCTTAGCTGATGAAAATAAAGATGGCGGATGCTGATCGTCAAACCCACAGTGGATGATAAACCTTTTTCCACACCATAAAAGGTAACACTCAAATAGGGCCTTTATCATCCCTTATTCTTATTTGTAAATATAACTAGTATTTTGTACATGCGAAGCATGTAAATGTGTAGTTTAAATTGTATTGTTTAAATAAATGGTGTGTTAAATATTTAGGGTTGAGAATAAAATTATAGATATACCTCTAAAAACTGAAGAATGTTAAAATATTTAAATAGTTGATGATGAAGGATCTATTGCACCCTAAACATGGATTTTAAAACTTAGCACGATAGCAATTTGAAAAATCTTGAGAGCAATATACCCAACATAAGGATCTTAGCTAAAGATAACAACCTGTATCAAACAAAAAAGAGCAATTAACTTACAAAGTTGAAACCACAACCTTTGTAGTATTTTCAAGTGTTCTCAAATTATGTTGGACTCTATTGTAGGCTCCAAGAAGCTCCATGGAACATGCTTCCAAGTCCATCCCCTCCATCAAAGATGATCCACCTTGAAGATGCAAGTGCTTTGGTTCCAAACCGTAACATTTCATAAATATAAAATATTATTATTAGAATTTAAATAATAAAATAATAAATTTCACGAAAACTATATGAGTATGGATTTGAGTTTTTATAAAATGGTATAAATATATACATACAATTTGGAAAAAATAATTGGAATGTTAATATGAATTATTAATTATGAAGGCATTTATTTGATTTGGACAGTTTATAAATTATTATACAATTATTATATACAAGTTTAATGTTAAACTTGATTAATATTTCCAAATTGTGTATTAAACTAAGTTAATTGTTAAAACCATGTTTATGTATCATGGCATGCAACATTTCATATTGTAACATTTATTCATATTTATTATCATGGTTTCATTTTTTATATGCTTTCAATTTGTTTTGTTTCTTTTAAAAAAAGAAAAGAAATTATAACGAGGGGGGACAAGGAAGCATGGCTGAGAGAGAGAGAGAGGGAGAGAGAAGGTTCCACATTTTTCCTTGGCTTTTCTTCACCTCTTCTTCATTTCTTCATCTCGTTCTCCTTCATCCTCCTCCATCCCCACTACCACCACAATTTCACCCTCAAAACCATTCCAAAACTAAATACAACTTTCACAAAAATTATTCATAAGCTCAATACAAGCACCATAGTGGGATCAAGTTAGAACTTTGAGCTCATTTGGCCATCTTAGAATTTTCTTGAGTTGCTCTTTTAAGGTGATTCCCTCACTTTTAGTTGAGTTTTTAAGCTTCCTAAGCTCAAGTGTTAGTTTAGAATTAAGAGGTTTAAATTTAATGAACTTGGAAAATTCTAAGATGGTCTTTAGTGGATATTTTGAGTTGCAGAAATGTAATTGAGGCTTAGTTAGTAACCACAAATCTATTAGTGAAAGAATCCTTGGCCAAACTGGAGTTAGAAGTTTCAAAAATGAACTTGGAATTTTCCGATATCGAGTTTTTTGTAAATTGTGATGGTCAAATAGAATCTGGAATGACTCGAGAAACCTGAAAAATATATTGCATATACAGAAAGATGTAGGGGCTATTTAGAAGCCGCCTCTGAAGCCCGCGCCCTCATTTCCTATTCTTGGCCGCCAAAATAATCCAAATGGCCACAAATTGCGGCCTGAACTTAGAATTAGAATTCGGTTCTTAGTCTATAGCTCAAACATCTAATATCTAGCCCTACCTTATATGCAAAATGTCTTAATTTCATCTTAGGTAAAATCTGAGAGTGTTTTTCTAAATTGCTGATTTCTTTTTTACGACGTTTGAAACTAGATTTTTGATATTTGAGTTTTGACTCGGTTGTTGATGTTCATACGTCAACGTCGAGAGTTGTTTGGTTGTTCTTGCATGCGTGGACCATACGTTCTAACCTATGTGTGATTCGCTTGCCGTATAGGTTTTCGAATTTGATTTTTGATGACGATACGATATGCGTTGAATTGTAGGTACTTTCGCATGGACTTCCGGGACGACAAAGAAGAACAAGGCGTTCGTCGACTTCTACTAGAGCGAGAATAGTAGGTGAGTAGATGTATATCTACGGGGGAAGTCGGGTGGATGGCGTATAGCACCCCCGCAACCGTAGTATTAGGTTACTCGTATATAGTTATATATATAAATATTAGATATGTATACTTAGATAATAGTGTTCTAGGAGACTATAGGTGATAGTAAGCGTACTTGTAGGGAGGTCTGTCCTTAGTTCTTATTTTTCTTAGCCTTGGGCCATTGGTATATATGTTGTCACACACACACACTTGGTATGATATGTCTGTGTGTGTGTGTGTGTATACATACATATATACATGTATATATGTATGTGTGTGTGTATATATATATACATGTAAGTTTGAGGATAATTTCGATATAACATCACGAGATGAGGATTCTCCTTCAGGTACGAAATTTACTAATAGCTTTTGTTGCTAAAACTATTCTTTAATTTATGAGATTAATGAAAAAAATAAAATATTGGTCGCAGGTTCTTCGGGTGGGAGCATTGTTCATGCCCCGATGCTCCTCATGTTTTCCCTTATACTGGCAATGGTGTATCTTTCTTCATCGTCTCCCACTAGTTTTCAAGACACCTATGTATTCAACTATGGTTGAATTTTTCGCCTATGACACGTGTCACATCTCATGTACTTTTCGCATATGTAATAATGTGGAGAAGTGTCGTGTGATGGTTTATTGGGATGTACAGAAATATTGATGATAACGCGATCATGTTTCCTTACAACAACAGACTCATTTTGTTGAGACCCGACTATGTTTTACCAGGTTAATAGATGACGTTTTCATTAAAGACCATTTTACTTCAGTAATAATAATCAGGCAGCAACATGGGCAACAAGTAAAAAGTATTCATAGTTTCTTGAAATGATTTAAGAAACATAAGATACCTTTAAAGATCTAAAAAATTAATCTGAATACGAGGATTGAATAGAAAATCTCATCAAGTAACCAGTTCAAATAATGATGCTATTCAACAGAAGGAAATAAAATCCACAAAGATTAGACAAATATCATCACTGCAAATCCAATACAAGAATAAAAAGAGTTCTCGCCAAACCGCAACAAATGTGTTTTGGAGACTGAAGAAACTATATTAGGTGCATACATATACCGTTTATCAACTTATATGATCCTACCAACTGGACCCAGCTACGTTGATATCAATTTCATTTCTAATGTGAAAGGTCGCAAGTTTGATCCCCGAAGGAGGTTGATTTAAAAAAAAATGAAAAACTCCCACATGATCCTTTTGGTTTTATGAACCATTATCATCATATAATCTAAACCCGCTGAGGTCCATGTGTCATTTTCTCCTCATGAAGAAAAATTGAGAAAATATCTCTGATCATCATCAAAAACCCAAACCACAGCCGCCACCACCACCACCCAAAAACAAAAAAACAATGCAAGTGCCCAATCGAACGAACAATGCAAGAAAGACATCATGTGACTAGCTCCGTGCCTCTTGTTCACCGCAGGCAATACATCGACGCCGTCAAACTCTTGTTGCACCAACCTTGGCATGATCGTGAAGTCTGAGCCGAAATGTCTTTGCCTGATCATCAATGATAACATGGCTTACCCAGAGGGGTTTAATGTCAACAAAACTCTAGCGCTGCAGCTCCCCAGCGCTTGCAGCAATATCAGTACACCGCCCGTGAGCAAATGTGACGGTAAACAATGAATCGGTAGCGTAAATGGCCGTTTTGTTATATTTTGAACAGGGTTTGTGTATTTAAAATTCAAGAACTTTTTTGTGTGACGCCCGATCAACAATCTGTTTCAACCAAGTTGATCAACACACCACAAATAGTGTGTGGTTTTAAAATCACTTTGTTTGGAAGTGTACACATATGCATAAACATGACAAATTACTTTAGCCGTAGAATTATTATTAATTTAAAACAACGTGTAGCCATATGTTTACACTTCCAGACAGAGTGATTATATAAACACACTATTAGGGTGTGTTGATCAACTTGGTCAAAATGGATCGTTAATCGGACGTCACACAAAAAGTTCGAGAATTTAAAAAATATGAACTCGTCCTAACGGATTGGCACTATATATATATATATATATATATATATATATATAATGGAGGAAAGAGATCATAGGAGGGAATTTCCTACTATAACATCGAAAAAATACAATATCCACGATTTTTTCAACGACCGGCATTCATCATCTTGATATTTATCATCTAAGATGTGGATACACCAAATTTTATCAGATTCCACCACTTTTTCACCGTTGAGTTAGCAATATATGGTCTGTAAACCGTTAATACTGCACCCACAAAATCAACGGTGAAAAATGGTAGAATCACACGAAATTTGGTGTATCCACTTCATAAATAATAAAGATGATGGTGTTGGGTGCCTATCGTCAAAAAAAATCACGGTGTACATTTTCGACGCTATTGGAGGAAATTCCCTACCGTGGCACATTTCCTCCATTATTCTCATATATTTCCTTCAATGGCGTCGAAAAAGTACACCCTCCACGATTTTTTCGACGATCGGCACCCACCACCATCATCTTTATTATTTAAGATGTGGATACATCAAATTTCATGTGATTCCACAACTTTTTCACCGTTGATTTAGTGGGTGCAAAATTAATGGTTTACCGACAATAGAACTTTTTACATTGTTAATTCAACGGTGAAAAAGTAGTGGAATCATATGAAATTTAGTATATCCAGATCTTAGGTAATAAAGATGATGATGGGTGCCGATTGTCGAAAACAATAGAAGGCGCATATTTTTGACGTCACCTAACGAAAAAGCAGCATATGGCCTATTTTCTTCATTATTCTCATATATATATGGAATTTTAGAAAGATAACTGACATATGGAATTTTAATGCAACAAAGTCATTATTTTTAATATAAGTATACATTTTCTGACAAAAACAGTAAAGTTCATGGTGTTCTAGTATAACTTTCTAAATTTGCTAGTATTAATAACTTATATCGCAGCGCTATTCTTTAATATTATGATATTGATGGAAAAATGAAATACTGGTCCCAGGTTTGCGTTCTTCGGCTGGGAGTGTTCGTGTGCCGATATTTCTATTGTTCTCCCTCATACTCGCCATGGTGTATCTTTCGATGTTTCCCAATAGTTTCTAGAGCACCTATGTTTTTTTTTCTTTTTCCTTATTGTAGTTCAAATTTTCGTCTATGGTATGTAATGTCCACAATTTTTGTGACACCTTGCAGGTGTTGGATTGGCATGTATATAGTTATTGAAGATGAAGCGATTTATTCTCCTAATCTCCTTTCATCTTCATATTATAAAGGGATGGAATTCATTTAAATAGGAATTAAACCTTGTGTTTTGTTTTCGTATACTAAAGGATTCACACTTCTATCAAAGTACCTAATAGAAACGAGTGGTTTCTGGTGAGCAGTGGCGAGGCCAGGATTCAATATCAGGTTGGGGGGGAATACCAATGCACAGTCCGTCTGTCCCCAATAATGAATTCTCGTGAAGTTCTACCACCAGACAAACAAATACAAGGTATTCATAATTTCCACCAAATGTTTTAAGAAATGTAAGATATTTATTACCGGTCTCAGTTACATGTCCGAAAAATGTCAAGGTCCTCCCACGTTTATCCTCAGCCAAACTTTCTCTAGCATCTATTTGGTGCACTTGTATTTAGTCATGTGGATCAACATCCTCATATGACAAATCGATGCCGTGAAACATCACTGAAGAACAGGAAAAATGGGGAAATTCTATATAAAAAAATGGAAATTATGAGGTATAAATATAAGACTTGCAAAAAATCTCTTTACTTGGTTAGTTGGATGTAACTATAATGAGTAAGATTAACTATAGAAAAAAGAAAGGAGTAAAGCCTAAAGAGATACGGATAAAAATTATGACCCTAAATTCCAATAATATGTAGCGATAGAAGAAACTTATCTTCAGAAAAATCAAACTGCAAAACAGCAGAAGAGAGTGAGAGTAAACAATAATAGCTAAAATGTCTTAGTTGCTTGAGTATAAACATGATTAATCCAGTTCATAGTTTGATAGATTGATGCAGAGCATTGCTTGAGGCAGTTTTGAAACAAGAAAGGTGGTGTCATCTTGATATAATAATTGATATGTTGTTTGAATGGCATTGGGCATATTACTTTTTCGGTTAATACCGAAAAGAAACCTATAAGCGGATTGAACTTTCTTTCACATAAAATTCAGTATACAGAGAGGTTCTTTTTATAGCCTTATTACACGATTATAGAAAGATACGAGGAAAACAATAAAATAAGGAAGTTACAAACAGATTCTAACTAATCTGAGAAATATCTTACTGTTGACTATTTCCAACACTCCCTCTCAAGTTGGTTCGTAGATGTCCATCATGCCCAACTTGCTTATCAGTCTCTCGAATACTGCTTTGAATAGTCCATTTGTAAAGATATCTGCAGTTTGTTCTTTTGTCGGAATGTAGGGGATACAGATAGTACCGGCATCCAGTTTTTCCTTGATGAAGTGGCGGTCGACTTCAATATACTTCGTTCTGTCATGCTGAACGGGATTGTGTGCTATGCTAATGGCAGCTTTGTTGTCGCAGTATAGTTTTAGTGGCCGAGTTATAGGTATACTAATGGCAGCTTTGTTGTCGCAGTATAGTTTTAGTGGCCGAGTTATAGGCTGCTTTATTTCCTGTTGTGCCCGTTGAACCCACAAAACTTCACAAATACCGTTGGCCATGGCTCGAAATTCTGCCTCCGCACTACTCCTTGCCACGACACTTTGTTTCTTGCTCCGCCATGTAACTAGATTGCCCCATACGTACGTACAATACCCTGAAGTTGACTTCATGTCTACGATGGAACCTGCCCAATCCGCATCAGTGAATACTTCGACGCTGCGAGTCTCACCTTTTTTTTAAGAATAAACATCTTCCTGGTGCGCCCTTTAAATACTTCAAAACTTTATATACTGCATCAAGGTGCTCTTCTTGAGATGAGTGCATAAATTGGCTTATCATACTCACTGCAAAGGTGATATTGGGACGTGTGTGTGAGAGATAGATCAATTTTCCCACTAACCTCTGGTATTGTGGAATGTCCACTGACGGCCTCTGTGTAAATTCTCCGAGATTTTTATTCGGATCTACAGTGTCTCCACAGGTTTGCAGTTTGTCATCCTTATTTGAGAAGATCGAGAGCGTACTTCCGTTGAGACACGACAATACCTTTCTTACTTCGAGCAATTTCCATACCCAAGAAATACTTCAATTCTCCCAAGTCTTTTACTTCGAACTCCTTGACGAGACTTTCTTTTAACTGGTTGACCCCTTTCTCGTCATCTCCTGTAACAATGATGTCATCAACATAAACAATTAGTATTGCAATTTTTCCATGTCTCGAGACTCTGTAGAATATGGTGTGATCTGCCTGAACCTGATTGTATCCTTGCCCTTTCACAAACTGATGGAAACGTTTGAACCAAACTAGTGGAGATTGTTTAAGACCGTAAAGTGATCTTTTCAATCTGCACACTTTGGAGCCGAACCCTTTTTCAAACCCCAGTGGAGATTCCATGTACACTTCTTCGTCCAGGTCTCCATTCAAAAACGCGTTCTTCACATCTAGTTGTTGAAGTCGCCAATCGAGGTTTACTGCAACTGACAGCAAGATCTGGATCATGTTTATCTTAGCCACAGATGCAAAAGTCTCCGTGTAGTCGATCCCGTATATTTGAGTGAACCCTTTAGCAACGAGCCTCACCTTATATCGTTCTAGGGTTCCATCTGCACGAAACTTTGGTGTGAATACCCATTTGCATCCTACAGTTTTCTTTCCACTCGACAGCTCCTCCATGTTCCAAGTCTGATTTTTCTCAAGTGCATTCATCTCCTCGAAAATCGCCTTTCTCCACTCTGGAGCTCTCAAAGCATCCTGTACAGTTTTTGGAATCTCCACAGCAGACACATTAGAGGTAGAAGCTGAAAAACTTGGTGAGAGATTATTTGAGGACACAAATTTTGACATTGGATACAAGGGACGACTAGTACATGACCTTGTGGACTTTCGAAGGGCTATGGAAAGATCCAGCTCAATGTGATCCGGTTCTGTTCTCGAGTCAGATTCTTGGTGGGGCAGAACAGAGTCGGCCTCTGCTTCTGGAGAAGGATCTATCTCAATTAAATGCTCCTGTTGCGTTTTTTCCAGACCTGTTTCACGTTGTTTCCTTTTGTAAGTTTTAATTTCCATATCAGCTTCTGGTGGATTTAAATCCACGGGACAAGTTGTTTTAGGAGTCGGTGGTGTATTCCTATTTTTATGGGATTTTTCCGGATTTTCTAATAAAGGAACCGAGTTTTCAACAGACATATTTTCTGAGTTTTCAAAGACCTTTTTTTGAGTGTCCAGTAAATTTTCACTGTTTTGGTTTGCCAGGTGTTCAAAAGACTGGTCTAAAATGTCTTGATTTAAAAAATCTAGATCTTGTGAATTTATATGTCGGATTAAGTTGGGTATTTTTGGGAGACTGTTTTTTATGAAAACCGAGTCTTCACTATTTGTTTCCCCTGAAGAGGCGGCTTAAAAAAGATTTATTTTCAAAAAACAACACATCCATTGTGATAAATATTTTATTTGATAAAGGATCAAAGCATTTATACCCTCTTTGATTCGTGGCGTAGCCAATGAAAACACATTTTTCGATTTTGGATCAAGTTTACCCCTAGTGGGGTTGTGATCGTGAACAAACACAGTACAACCAAAAATTTTCAACGGCAGATCCGAGATTACAAGGCGGCTTTGAGGGTAAAGGGATTTTAACAAGGCAACAAGTTTTTTTAAATTGAGAATTTTCGAGGGCATTCTATTAATAAGATAGGTTGCTGTTAAAATTGCTTCATTCTATAATGTTTTTGGAACATGGTTGGTGAATAATAATGCCCTAGCAATTTCAAGAATGTTTATTTTTTCTTTCAGCCACACCGTTTTGTTGCGGTGTGTTAATGCAAGAACTTTGATGAATGATGCCTTTCTTTAAAAAAAAATCTCCCAAGGTTTCGTTAAAAATTCTCGTCTATTGTCACTTCTAAAATTCTGAATTTTTGTGTTAAACTGTGTTTCAACCATAGCATAAAAGGTTTTGAAAACTTGTTCAACTTCTGATTTCTTCTTTAGCAAAAACATCCCAAGGACTCTAGTATGATCATCAATAAACGAAACAAACCATTTTTTTCCGAAGACAGATAAAACGCGGGATGGTCCCCAAATGTCACTATGGATTAAGGCAAACGGTGTTGAAAGTTTATAGAGTCGAGGTGGATAAATTGCCCTTTTGTGTTTGGCAAAAGCACATACTTCACATTGAAATTGAGAAGGATTTTTATTCCGAAACAACTTTAGAAACAAATACTGCATATAGTGGAAACTAGGATGACCTAGACGAAAATGTAACATAATTAATTCATTGTCACGAGAAACAAATATAGACTGAGAACACAAACTAGATGCAGATTTATTGAGATGTGATCCTTCTTCAAGAAAGTAGAGACCTCCACTGGTCCTAGTATTGCCAATCATCGTCCCCGAGTTCAGAACCTGAATTTCACAATGAGAGGAGATGAATTTAACTTAACACTTAAGGTCTTGAGTTAGCTTTATAATGGAAATCAGATTGCAGGAAAGCTTTGGAACATGTAAAACATTAAGAAGGGTTAAGAAAGGAGAGATTGTGATGGTTCCTTGGCCGGCTATGGCAGAATACGAACCATCTGCAATTTTGACCCTTTTGTTTCCTGCACAGGGTCTGTAAGTTGAAAATAATATGAAGCAACCGGTCATGGGATCAATTGCTCTAGAGTCAAGAATCCAAGGAAGTTGATTGATACATGAAAAAGAGATAGGGTGATTGTTACCGATTTGGGCTAAAAAACAGGAGGGTTGTGTTGACGGGTCTGCGGTGGAGATAAAGAACTTGTACAAGTGCTCCAGTTGTTCCTTTGTGGATGGAGGCGGTCCTGAGTTGATTCTTGACTCCTGAGAGCCATCGGACTCGATCTGCAAAGCCTGTTTTTGTAAAGGACTCTGGCTGGTGTTCCGATCCCCTTGAGTTCCGGACCTGTATGTTGGTTGATACACGGAGGATACTTCAGTCTCTGTGGTGGAGGACATTATGGCTGGAAAAAAAAGAACTGGGATTTCTTTTGATTGAGGAAAAATGGTGATTTTTTATTTTTGGAGAAAGTTTTACCGCTCTGATACCATATAAGCGTATTGAACTTTCTTTCACAAAAAATTCAGTATACAGAGAGGCTTTTTTTATAGCTTTATTACACGAGTATAGGAAGATAAGAGGAAAACAATAAAATAAGGAAGTTACAAACAGATTCTGTTACAAACAAATTCTAACTAATCAGAAAAATATCTTACTGTTGGCTATTTCCAACAAAACCAATATCAATTTGAGTTTAGTCCTTGATTTCAATTCAAATACATTCATGCTGCCGCATTGTTGATGGATACCAATAACCTTAAGCATAGCCATCTGAGTATATTGACGATGTAGGCACAAAATTCTCATAGGATAACTATCAATAACTAATCAAAGATGACATAATACTTTGAGAAAATCATCTAACCATGAGAAATGAGAATCCTACAATTAGACAAAGAATATAGCGTCAACAACTTACAACTTGATTTGTCGGAAGCTCCTCAATTATCCTCCCAGTAATATCGGGTTCTTCGTCCGAATCGCCTGAAGTGAGCACTCTTATCCTTTTAGCACGATACTGGCTCATCGGTCCAAGTTGCCTCCTATGCTTCAATTGTAATAAACCACTTAAATTTGGCGAGAAATTGAATGAACCCGCTTTAACTGCCAAACCTGCTGACTTGACGGTAGGTGGAGATTCAAATGAAGCTTCCACGAGCGAACTCATTTTTCCTGTCATAGCATCAGTATCCTTTACAACAGAACATTTTCTTGGAAGTGATTTCTCATGAACGCCTTCACTTGGGGCCTTCGATATCTCAGGGTCATGATTCTGGTTTTCTGCAACATTAGTTTCCTGTTGATTGCATTGTTAAAGATGCAAGTTTTTCTATTAAATCTGAGTGTAAATCATTTAAAATGCCTTCAACGATCAAATTGAAAGAAAGTTGTGTTTGCTTTCATCACTTACCTTCCTTTCCCCATTATTTCGCAATAAAGCAGCCATGTCAAAAAACACTTGCAGAGAGCTTGCTACATCAGATGTATGCTCTAACGCCTCGTCATTGTCACAAGAGCTTGTCGGCGTAGTCGTAGAAGTGGGCTCATTAGCATAATGATACCAGTTATATGGAAATCCAGCCGAAAAACAGCAAGAAACCTATTAAAATCAAACGATCAGAAAGGTATAGATAAAGACGTGTGCTGCACTTGATCATTACATGTAAAGTACTATAATAACCAACATTCTCAAGATAAGGTTGTAGGTGTGTGTGCCCTAAAGCCTTCGACTTTATTTGTGCCTTGGAGTTGAGCATAATTCCTTATGAAAATACATCTTCATTCGCTTTTTTCTAAGACTATTTTCCTTCTTTTGGAGAATTTAGAGGACCCCATAACCATTTGAGGTTGTGGCAAGTCCCTAACTTCTGCATGATTTTCTCGGCCGTGAATTTAGCACTAATTATGATATGGCTGATGTTAAGTTCAGACAGTCCTTTAGCTTAACCAAGTGTTAATGTAGCCTAACGTCGTAGCCAACCCCATTTTTGTGCGGAAGGACTTAATCAAAAGATCGATAAAAATATAATACAAGAAAGCTATATAGATTAATTTTATATAACACCCTCACTAATATCTCATCAGCATTTTTTTTTTAAATTGGCTGTAGAGTGTTGACGTCAGGTCAAGTCCTAAAACTTTGCCAAGTCATTCACGGAGCCTTAAGCATAGCCTCCCTGTTTTTGTGAGAAGAGGCTTAAATGACGAGATATATGAGAACCCGATATGCGATTAACTTTGTATAACACCTTCATCAATATTCCATCAATATAACCCTCAACTGGCTTATGGAAAAAATCTTGTTTGGCTTTGAGACTAAGTTAAGATAACCGGGAGTTTTCTAAAGTTGTCCAGCTTTAACTCCGAATCAAAACCGACCATCTTTGGCTATGGATTTGAGTAGTCTTGATTTAGGCTATAGACTATATTAGTTAAATTTGACCTGGTGCTCACTGTGTAAGGTCCCGGCAGCGCCCCGGCCGTCGAAACGCGGCCAAAATGCGGAACAAAAATTTATTAAACCGGCGCTACCGATACCCGAATTCCGGATCGACCTTAAACCCTAAACTAGCAAATAAAACTAAGAGTTAGAATTGTTATACCGAGATGATCCAAGTCCTTCGGTCTTCATTCCAAGCTTCTAACAGTTCTTTGACGAAGTTTGGTTGCCGGTCTTCCTCCATCTCCGATGATCCACCCAAAGGAAACGGCGCAAGCTCCAGCTCGACGAACGAGACAACCGACGCTCCAAAATTGCTAACGATGGAAAGTCGAGATGTATGGAAGTGTCACTATAATTTTCTCTCTTTCCCTTTTGCTCATTGAGCAAGCATAGAAGATGAGTGAGGAAAAAGCTTTTGCATGAGCAATGAATGGCTTTGTATTTGTGAAGTATGAGAGAGTGAGAGAGGCTAGCATTATGTAATCAATCATGTAAATAAATCCCACTCCAAAATTGTGCCCCCCCTTTCTCTCTCCTTCACACAAAAAAATATTTTCTTTTTCAATTAACCATTAAACAAATGCCACCATACTTTGCACCATACCTCAAAACCATACCTCCTTTCCACCTCATTTCCCAAATGATTTTTAATAAAGAAAATCATTAATGAGGTGGCACCTTCTAGAAGCTATTCCGTATAAAATACGGAATGCTTCCCGGTACATGTACCGAAATACATATACGCGTATTCATACCAAAATACGAATAGCCGAGAAGAAAACGAATAGTGAACAATAATACTAGAATACGTATATACAAATACATATATAAATTATTAAATCAAAACCTGATTTAATAAACTGGCTTAATCCTAAGCCGCTAGTATTATCAACCGTCCAATTAAAGTCTGCGCAGTAAAAGCACATATTTAATCGGACACCCGTATGTATCAACATACAACATGTACACCATATCGCCTGAACCGTGAAAACCCTCTGTGTGAGACTCTAAAGACTCGTCAATACGCTGGTAGTAGGTTTAACCACAAGCACGTCAGCGACACTAGCTGTACGTAACGGCTAACCAGGTATTGAGCGAAAGGTAGGCCGACGAGCAAACTCATCCTGAACCCCTACTGAGCCTGTCAGTGACAATATCCGTACAGTCCGGTCTGTTCGTCTACGAGTATCGCATATCGAGTCTAGGAGGGTGGATAAAGTCAGACCCCCAACAACACGACATTTAGTGTCGGTATGAAATCCATCACCTCCTAAGAAACTATCGATCCTGGATCGGTAATCCTTGTCCATCGTGGCCACGGATTTATGGTGATGGCCATCCGTACACAACGCGAGATCAACCCCCAATACCGGGGGAGACAAATCCCCGACGATCCGATCACTGCCTCCATATGGCTCGGGACTGTACCCAACTAAAACCTGTTTGCACGACTCCTTTGAGCCGTGGTAGGGTAGTAATCAAAGCACAGTGGGAACTCACACGAGACAAATGACGATCTCAGGTCGACAGACTAACCTGTACACATGTCACCTGGGAACTGCTATCTGACAATAGGTATAATACCAACTAGCAGGTTCCCGGCGAGTCCGTCCAGTGTACTCATAACCCAATGAGCACCTGTATACTATCTTAGGTGAATAAACTAACACCAATGGCTTGTGAGACCTGCCCACCGCCCCTCGTCGGGGTCTCGATCAGTATACACTAGTCTACACTGGAGTATCGATACCCGGTCTCGATACTCCCACGACTAGGGACATTTAAGGATGTGCTTATAGACCCCCAGCTCCCACGTATGTGATCGCCATCACAATGCTGGCGGTCAAGCAAGAATCCTATGGGCTTTATCAACATGATGATAAAGACAAACCAGATAGCATACTATCATCTTGAGTAAGACTGTTTTATCGGTATAGGTCCTCACTCAATCATCATAATCACAAGTTCGCGACTATGATAATTGCCTTGAGGGCACTATGGCCAACAATCTCCCACTTGCACTTAAGGTCAATTATTGCGATGTCGCATACTCACAGCCTGTGTGATACCGAACACCCAACTTCTCTACTAATCAGTTTCGCAAAACCCGTTTGCAAAAATAATTGCGTTCGAGAAATAGCCTTAGTGAGTGGATCCGCTCTAATGTTTCTTTCTACATCTCTCTATATTTCAACTTCGCAGAGAAAACTATCTCCCGAAATGAGCAATACTTGTCTTAGAATTTGTCTGGATATCTGATGGGACCCAGTTCACAAATGAACTCCAAATCCAGCAAACTACTTAGACTGTATCGTCCACTGAATTTAATCAGTAACATGCGCCATGCCTTCTATAGTATCCGCTTGGACCATCTGTCCAACATACCGTCCTTCAAAAGAGGGAAAAACTATAACTCTGACAGTTACTCTATCATCCAGGTCACCTTGGAAGCCTGATATGATAACCGTCTCCTAAAGGAGGCTGCTGTTACCATATCGCAAGAACATTCATTTATATTCAATAACTGCTTCCCAATGTTTTCTCCAGGAGTGGATTAATATATCTGCTTATTGCATCTAGAGCAAAAGCAATATCTGGTGTGGTACTCGACATTTCATGATTAACTCAATTGCCTAAGCAAGTGATATGCTAATCATGCAGGTCCCTCTCCCCTTTAGTCTATAAGACACCTTTAGAGAGGTTGACTCCATCACCTGCAGGTACACCACCATGCCAGGAGTCGTCCATTTAATGTCATACTTCCCAAATCTAGATCTAAAGCCATAGATCTAGTAACCAGAAAACCTGATATTATATCCATATCCTATGTGGAGAAACAACTGTGTGACAACCAAAGTATAACCGATCGTAGTATAGGAATATCTCTTCCTATTAAGTGCATGTCAACCCGAATCCTTGGACATCACACCTTACTACCTTCTTACCAGATCCATCTCCTATTCTGATGAAGTCAAAGCCTATGACTGTCACATCAAAAATAGATGATCTATTTCCGCTATACTTGCTTTAGTCTATAAATAGACATAAGCTACCTGCCTACTATGCTTCCGCTGCTCCCACTGACTATAACAACCCTCTGGCAGAGTCATATACACGTGTACTTCTAAAGCTAGTTTAAAATGACGCTATACTCATCCTCCTGCCGGGTCTTATAGTCTAGAACAGCAGCAATGGCAAGTCTGGGTGAACAAGAACCTCCTTGTCACCATCTCTGAGAAGACCGAAGTATCTCTCGGGTGCCTGAGGTTACCCACCAAATTTGCGGAGTGGCTAATGGAACGTCGAAACTAATTGAATCATTAGGTTCTATTAAATCATCAGTGATCGTTTGTGGTTCTGGAATCACTTCCAGTTCTACCATACCCCCACTTTGTTTTTCTGAAAAATCCATTTTACTAAAACTGTGGCGAGTCAAGAACAATATAAATACTGATCTTCCTAATGGTAGAAAGTTAACCCTCGTCAAAGCCCGGGATAACCCACAAACTGCCATTACTGAAACGTGCCTTAAGTTTATCCGGATTCTGGTTTTAAGCATCAGCCGGACAACTCCCTATACCTTAACATCGTTAAGATATAAATTGATTCTATATATAAATCTAATATAGAAACAAAAGCACTAATCTAATTTGAACCAGATTCAAAATCATGCATCTGTCTCCAGCGCATATCAACCAAATGGAAAGAGGACAATCAGCATTACTCATCTAGGAGTGCATCCATATATGAGTAACCTGAAAAAGAAGTAAGTTCTCAAAACCATTACTATAAGCAGAATACCAGACACAAGTATCTACATTTTCGACTTCATCGAAGAATCCTGATACTGCCAACAAATGGTTCTCTATTTTATTTTTATACCTATAACTTCTCTATATCTGGACTTTGCATTTCAATGAAATACTTGTCCAGAACTGGAGAAGTCACAAGTAAACAGAATATAGTACGAGTACCAACCCCATTGTCCTAACGGACACTGGACAACATACAATACTTTGTATAAGTCCCCTGAGTTCAATAACTCAAACTCTAGGCGTCGTAGGTTGAAAAACTGTAGTATGGTTAAGAAGAATTACACCGCTGTTGAATGCACCTTACCTAATCACTAACCGATATAGGTAAATATCACAGACATAATATCAAAAAGATATATCTCACTTTATAAAAATAAACGTACAGATATATGAGTTTGAAATCGGTGCATAACAACGGATATTCAAAACCAAATTTTTGCCATCTGGCAAAATCCAGATGATTTCCTCAAATATCACCAATTACAACGAATTCCGATATAATGAGAATCTAATCACCCAATTCCTAATATCTTACTCCCACTCTCCATCCGTAATAACATGCAGATGTGAGAAAATAATCTGGTAAATACATACCCTGAAGTTAGATTCTTATTGGGAAAACAATTTTCAATTAACATCGCACAGTCAGACTGAAACATGAAAATGTTTCGAAAGGAGTAACCTGGTATTCCTAGTAATGCCTCATCCATTATCCTGATTCATGACAGTAACATATACTTACCTGCCCTCACTCCAGTCCCTTTATTATGTCTTTACTTATTACCTTCTGTACACCTCCTTTACGCTAATTGGTTTTCTTCATTCCCTACCCTTCGGCACCAGCCTAAGGTTTGGAAGAAGACTATCCAATAAGCGTAATAGGTGCTCTCCTAATCCTAGGAGCCCTCGCAACCTGAGAGAAGGTAAAGAGAAAAGACATCTGAATAATCCTATTCTTTTTCTCCTGAACCAGAATCCATCCTCGAAAAAGTTCCTTCGAGTTCGTATGTAACTATACGATGAATTTATCTAATGGAAGTGGATATCCGTAGTGATACAGAGTGTTCTAGAGAAAAGCAAAGTGGATGTAGGAGTGACAGGGGTATACCCGGTCTTTGTCATGAATGATGGTGATCGTAATTTTCTTTGCCATTATTCTAATCCCTTTATATGTCTTTACTTATTACCTTCTGTACACCACAGTTAAGCTTGTTGGTTTTCTTCCTTCCCTACCGTTCGGCACCTGCCTATGGTTTGGAGGAAGACTATCCAATAAGCTCAATAGGTGTACCCTCTCCTAATCCTAGGAGCCTTCACAACCTGAGAGAAGGTAAAGAGAAAAGACAACCGAATAATCCTATTCAATCTCTCCTGAACCAGAATCCATCCTCGAATCAAATCCTTCGAGTTCGTATATAACCATACGATGGATTTATCCAATGGAATTGGACGTTCGTAGTGATACTAGGTGTTCTGGAGAAATGCAAAGGTGATATAGAAGTGGCAATGATGTATGCGACACCGTGACATTCCAAAAGCCAAAGTGTTTTAAGAAGGTTCGGTCAATTTGGTTTCATGAGTTTTAGTCAAAGGTCGGGTCATCGTCGCAGCCAGAGAGAGAGAGAAGAAACACTCAGCGTGCACTCTAACCTAGATCAGAATGGTTGATCAATTTATCTAATCTGGATGGCTCCCACTGTTTCCTCGAATTCTCCTCCAAACCTAAAAGGAGAATTAGTCGGAATCACCCGAGGAGTAATCCTACTCATCAGTGGGAATCGGGATCCAACTATCATCGCATGATAACTTGATGGAAGCCACTCAAGTCACCACACTCCAGAAGGTATGCGCAAGCCTGGCAAGTTTCCTGTTTGTTTGAAACTCCCGATATGATTAATAATCAATAAATCAAAAGGTCCTAGTCAAGTTCAACCCGTCATTTTCTTGATTGCATTAAACCCACCCGCACGACCCTTGATGAATAATCAACAAAGTCGTACGACTGTCCTAACCAATCTACATATCCATGCGACAGAAAAGCATTACAGAGCTACCGCACACTACGTCTCGGCGAATAGCAACGACAAACGTAGCACGAATACTAAGCAATACTAGTCTGAAATGATGGAGGGCTACGGCTGGTTTTTGGCGAAAAACCTTTAACGTAATGAACTTGATCTCGTTGAAAGAATCCAAGTGGTTTTACAAATATATAGTGGCGAAAACTTTTGCTAAAGAGGTCACTCCCGGTGAAGGGATCTCGGCTCTTTCCCCGTAGAATGAAGTGCAGGATATTCCAAATGAATACTACGATGCAAAGCAAAAGGAAACGACTATAGTAAAGTTATTACGTTGACGCAAACTTTTACCCAAGGGGTCACTCCCGATGAAGGGATCTCGGCCCTTGCCTCGTCGAATGAGGTGCAGGATATTCCAAATGAATACCACGGTGCAAAGCAAAAGAAAATGTCTGTAATGTCAGTTTTTAAAAAACTTGGTTCCAACAACATTATATATAGGTTTGTTTTATCCTTACATTGATAAGAATCTATGCAGTCCCATCAATTAATCACACCAGAAAAGAACGAAAATAAAATGTACGTATATGCCATCCGCATTCGCCACTGGGTCCCGTCATCACCCGTTAGGTTACTTAACTAACGACAGAGCGTGGACTGGACTAGCGCGGGTGAAAAACATATACAACATCTACTAGTATATATAAATATATATATAACATTCGTCCCAGGCATGATATAAAGCAACATCATAGATACATCACAGAAGCAACACAGAATGGTGGATAATCTGGAGCCCCGAGTTTCACTTGAGTCGCAAGTGAGACCCGACGTTCCGTGTCGTGTGGATAGCCTGTGCAATGAAAACCTAGACCCCTACGAGCGCGGCAAGTTACCCGCCAAAACCAGAAGTGAGGCAGACCCCTTCAGCAACGTGAATGGACCACCCAGCACTTTACGGAATCCGGTAACTTGAGCACCTTTCCTGGGTCAACCTATACCCCCTACGAGTGCGGCGAATAGCCCGCCAATCCTAGAGTAAGGTCCTCTCCGTCTTAATGCTTTGAGATGCGGACCAGTTGCCCTCTAGAACCCGGCTATTCGTGCACTCCACCGCGGGGTAATCCTAGTACAGAAAATAAAATAATATACAAGGGTGACATCGACCTCAGCCCGGTCGTGCCCCAAAAGAATAATATACAAACTGGCAATGACGGCAGTCCACATGTCGGACGCTCGCCCCGCAATATCAAATGTACAAATAAAATAAAACTGTACTAACATTGCACCACAGCTATCCACCACGACAATCCAACCAACATCACAGCACATCACAGAACATCAACATGAATGTCACGTTCGCAAACCCGTCTAAAAGACATATAGCAATTAGACAAGTTTACCGATCAAGTGACATTCACGGTCGCAGAAAATAATGTATGTACTGTTAAACGCCCACTTAAATTATCGATCGACTAAGTTCCAAATTGGCCCCAATAGCAAAACAACACTTCACTGAAACCTGGGCCAAAACCGAATATCACAAAAATCACAATTTCACATCAGGGGGATACAGTAAAAATTTGGAAGCCCGTCGCCACTAAATGGCCACGGATCCGCCGCCAAAAGGGGGTTAGTGCGGCGGATCCGCGGCGGTTTAGAGGCTTCAGGGGCTTAAATTTTTCCAGTATCCTTAGAATTGTCTGCACGGATTTTTAAGCTACTCCAAATAATTTTTTGAACACCTTTTAAAAACGACAGCAAACCCAAAATTAAAATCGTGTTTTTTGTAAATTCCGTCGATCGATCTTTTAAGCACGTTTAAACAAGATAATAAGGGGTTTAAAGGGTGGCTCTGATACCATGTAGGGTCCCGGCAGCGCCCCGGCCGTCGAAACGTGGCCAAAATGCGGAAAAAAAATTTATTAAACCGGTGCTACCGCTAACCGAATTCCGGATCGACCTTAAACCCTAAACTAGCAAATAAAACTAAGAGTTAGAATTGTTATACCGAGATGATCCAAGTCCTTCGGTCTTCATTCCAAGCTCCTAGCAGTTCTTTGACGAAGTTTGGTTGCCGGTCTTCCTCCATCTCCGATGATCCACCCAAAGGAAACGGCGCAAGCTCCAGCTCGACGAACGAGACAACCGACGCTCCAAAGTTGCTAACGATGGAGAGTCGAGGTGTATGGAAGTGTCACTATAATTTTCTCTCTTTCCCTTTTGCTCATTGAGCAAGCATAGAAGATGAGTGAGGAAAAAGCTTTTGCATGAGCAATGAATGGCTTTGTATTTGTGAAGTATGAGAGAGAGAGAGAGGCTAGCATAATGTAATCAATCATGTAAATAAATCCCACTCCAAAATTGAGGCCGCCCCCCCCCCCCCCCCTTTTTCTCTCCTTCACACAAAAAAATATTTTCTTTTTCAATTAACCATTAAAGAAATGCCACCATACTTTGCACCATGCCTCAAAACCATACCTCCTTTCCACCTCATTTCCCAAATGATTTTTAATAAAGAAAATCATTAATGAGGTGGCACCTTCTAGAAGCTATTCCGTATAAAATACGGAATACTTCCCGGTACATGTACCGAAATACATATACGCGTATTCGTACCAAAATACGAATAGCCGAGAAGAAAATGAATAGTGAACAATAATACTAGAATACGTATATACAAATACATATATAAATTATTAAATCAAAACCTGATTTAATAAACTGGCTTAATCCTAAGCCGCTAGTATTATCAACCGTCCAATTAAAGTCTGCGCAGTAAAAGCACATATTTAATCGGACACCCGTATGTACCAACATACAACATGTACACCATATCGCCTGAACCGTGAAAACCCTATGTGTGGGACTCTAAAGACTCGTCAATACGCTGGCAGTGGGTTTAACCACAAGCACGTCAGTGGCACTAGCTGTACGTAACGGCTACCCAGGTATTGAGCGAAAGCGAGGCCGACGAGCAAACTCATTCTGAACCCCTACTGAGCCTGTCAGTGACAATATCCGTACAGTCCGGTTTGTTCGTCTACGAGTATCGCATATCGAGTCTAGGGGGTGGATAAAGTCAGACCCCCAATAACACGACATTTAATGTCGGTATGAAATCCATCACCTCCTGAGAAACTATCGATCTTGGATCGGTAATCCTCGTCCACCGTGGCCACGGATTTATGGTTATGGCCATCCGTACACAACGCGACATCAACCCCCAATACCGGAGGAGTCGAATCCCCGACGATCCGATCACTGCCTCCATGTGGCTCGGGACTGTACCCAACTAAAATCTGTTTGCACGACTCTTTTGAGCCGTGGTAGGGTAGTAATCAAAGCACAGTGGGAACTCACACGAGACAAATGACGATCTCAGGTCGACAGACTAACCTATACACATGTCACCTGGGAACTGCTATCTGACAATAGGTATAATACCAACTAGCAGGTTTCCCGGCGAGTCCGTCCAGTGTACTCATAACCCAATGAGCACCTGTATACTATCTTAGGTGAACAGACTAACACCAATGGCTTGTAAGGACCTGACCACCGCCCCTCGTCGGGATCTCGATCAGTATACACTAGTCTACACTGGAGTATCGATGCCTGGTCTCGATACTCCCACGACTAGGGACATTTAAGGATGTGCTTATAGACCCCCAGCTCCGACGTATGTGATCGCCATCACAATGCTGGCGGTCAAGCAAGAATCCTATGAGCTTTATCAATATGATGATAAAGACAAACCAGATAGCATACTATCATCTTGAGTAAGACTGTTTTATCAGTATAAGTCCTCACTCAATCATCATAATAACAAGTTCGCGACTATGATAATTGCCTTGAGGGCACTATGGCCAACACACTGATAAGGCCATGTTTGTGTATAGAGTTAGGGTAACCGGAGTTTATTTTTAAGCGGAGGTCGAAGGGATGCAAACTCTGGTTTGCATCACTCTACCTCCACTTTAAATTTTGACATTAATGAGGTATTTAGCAATGGAGGTTATCTGAACTCCAAGGTTTTGTTTTGGAGTTTTCTAAACTCCAAAATGAGAGTTCTTCTCATTCAACTAGAGTTTAGAAAACTTTAGTTGGATTAAAGTTTAGCAAACTCCGGTTATCTCAAGTAGAGTTTTCTAAACTCCAAAACGAAAGCCAAACATGGCATAATTAGGATGTTGGAGTTAAGTTTAGATAACTTTATGAAAACTCAGGTTATCTAAACTCAACTTCATTGCCAAATATGACCTAAAATGCTAGAGACGAAGGATGTGATATGGAAAATAAACCCCCACACAAAAAATAACCTGAGGAGGGATCCCATTACGATGAGTGTGTAAGTCCACGGTAGCGCCCCGGCCGTCTAACAGACGCCAAATGCGGAACAAAAACTTTTTACAAACTGGCGCTATCGCGTACCGTAACCCGGATCTGCCATTAAAGCTAAACTAACAAACTACAAAGTGGGTAGAAATGTTATACCAAACGATCCGAGTCCTTCGGTCTTCAACCATCATCCCACTCTTTGTTGCGGCTGCTCCGATCTCCTGAATCTCCAGTCTTCTCGTCCAGGTGGCACCACGTCGACGGATCTTTAAACGGGCTCCCGCCACTGAACCGAGGCAACTCGATCGTCAAGTTTGCTAAAAGAGACGACCAAGATGATGTAGAGAATGAGTAGAACACTTTGTCTCATTACGTCCAAGGCTATGGACGAACGGTTAATGAAGTTGCCTTTTGGATCGAATGGAAATGAGAAATGGATCACATCTAATTTCTATGCACCAAAACTTATATCTTTTTTCAATCAACAACCATATATTCATAAGAAGGGAGGGGCCGGCCAATTTAAAGGGGAGGGAGGTGAGTGTAGGAATCAAAAGAGTGACCATTAGTACTAATACAAATGAATGAGTCACAAGACACCTTGTATGAATGCATTAAATGAAACAATGAATCATAACCCTTAGTCATCAACACATAAATGCTCCATTAATGCACTTAGCCACCTCACCATCCTAGTCATCTCTTCTAGAAACTTCTAGAACCTTCCACACTCATCTCAAGAAAAGATAAATCCTTCTTTAACCGAATGTTAAAGACGGGCGATAGAAAACTGGAAACTGGCAATTTCCAAAAGTGATCCTGAAACGAATTTCAGGATAACCCCGTAATGGTATAAACATACCCGCATTTGTATTACGACCGAATACAAATGCATCTGAGACAAAGATATTATATCTACACAGTATAATACTCAGATCCGGCTTAAACCAAAGCCTACCAGTATTATCTGCCCGAAAAATGACACGTGCGAAAACGCACGTGCATTTTCCGAACCTTGCCATAAAACCATACGGCCTCTACAACGTTTCGCCCGAACTTGGGTCTGTGGGGGACTCTAATGACTCATCAACACACTGGCACTGGGTATAACCTCTAGCACGTCAGAGATAATAGCTGTACGTAACGGTTGCCTACATATTGATTGGAAGGGAAGCTGATGAGCGAACTCGTGCATAAACCCTACTGAGCCTAACAGTGACAATATACATACAGTCCGGTCCATTCGTCTAAAGAGTATCGCATATCGAGTCTAGGGGGGTGGATAAAGTCAGACCCCTAATAACGCGATAATTCGTGTCGGTATGAAGCCCATCACTACCTGAGAAACTACTGATCCAAATCAGTAATTCTCCACTACATTGGCCAAGGATTTCAAGTGATGGCCACCCGTGCACTGCGCGACATCAACCCCCAATACCGGGAGAGACGAATCCCCGACGATCCTCTCACTGCCTCCATGTGGCTCGGGACTGTACCTAAAAAATACCTGTTTGCACAACTCCTTTGAGCGTGGTAGGGTAGGAATCAAAGCACAGTGGGAACTCACACGAGACAAATGACGATCTCAGGTCGACAAACTAACCTGTACACATGTCACCAGGGAACTGCTATCTGACGAATACCAACTAGCATGTTCCCGGCGAGTCCTGTCTGGTGTACTCATAACCTAATGAGCACCTGTATACATCTTAGGTGATCCAACTGACACCAGTGGCTTGTGAGACCGGCCACCGCCCCTCATCGGGGTCTCGACTGTATACACTAGTCTACTCTGGAGTATCTATGCCCTGTCTCGAAACTCCCACGACTAGGGACACTTTTAAGGATATGCTTATAGACCCCAGCTCCCACGTATATGATCGCCATCATACTGCTGGTCAAGCAAGAATCCTATAGGCTCTATCATCATGAAATAGTTAACTAAAGCATGTATACGATGATAAAGATAAACCAGATAGCATACTATCATCTCAAGCAAGACTGTCATATCGGTATAGGTCTTGCCTCAATCATTGCAATCACGTACCTGCGATCCAATAATTGACTTTGAGGGCACTATCTGCAACAATCTCCCACTTGCACTTAAGGCTAATTATTGCGATGTCGCATACTCACAGCCCGTGTGATACCGAACATCCAACTCCTCTACTAATCAGTTTCACAAAGCTAGTTTGTAAAACTCTTGTGTTCGAGAAATAGCCTCAGTGAGTGGATCCGCCCTGATGTTTCTTTCTATGTCTCTCTTAATCTCAAGTTCACGGAGAAAGCCATCTCCCGAATCGAGTAATACCTGTCTTAGAATATGTCTGAATATCTGAAGGGACCTAGTTCATAAATGAACTCCTAATCCAAACTTCTTAGACTATATCGATAACTGAACCTAATCAGTATCCAGCACCATGCCTCCCAAAGTATCCTCTTGGACCACCTGTCCATAATACTGTCCCTCGTCAGAGGGAAAACTATAGCTCTGACAATCACTCTGTCATCCATGTCACCTTGGAAGCCTGAAATGATAACCGTCTCCCGAAGGAGGCTGCTGCATCAAAACGGTAGAACATCCACTTATGTTCTAAAACTGCTTCCTTATGTTTCTTTAGGATTGGATTAATACAAACTTATCGCATCTAGTGCAAAAATAATATCTGGTGTGGTACTTGACATCTCACAATTGACTCAATTGCCTAAGCAAGTAATCTGTCAATCATGCACATCCCTCTCCCCTTTAGTCTGTAAGACACCTTTAGAGAGAGTGACTTCATCACCTGCAGGTACACCACCATACCAGGAGTCATCTATTCTAAATACCTTTTAGAATACTGTCTGAGTACCCACATTGGGAAACTACCCAAATCTAGATCTAAAACCGTAGATCTAGAAACCAGAATGTCTGATATTATATCCATGTCCTTTGTGGAGAAACAACTGTGTGGCGACCAAAGTACAACCGATCGTAGTATAGGAATTTTACTTCCTACTCTGTGTATGTCATCCAAATACCAGGACATCACACCCTACTACCTTCTTAACAGATCCATCCCCTATTTTGATGAAGTCAAAGCCATGACTTTCACATCAAAATTAGATGACCTATCTCCGCTATATTTGCTCAAATCTATAAATAGACATAAGCATCTTGTCCACTATGCTTCCGCTGCTCCCACTGACTACGATAACCCTCTAGCAGAATAATATATACGTGCACTTCTAAAGCCAGTTCAGAACGATGCTATACTTATCTTCCTGCCGGGTCTCATTGTCTGGAACAACAGTAGTGTCAAGTCTGGGTAAACAAGAACCTCCCTGTCACCGTCCTTGAGGATACCGGAGTACCTCTCGGGTGTCTGAGGTTACCCACCATATCTGCGGAGTGGCTATTGGAATGTCAAACCTGATTGAATATATAGGTCCTATTAAATTTTCCGTAATCGTTTGCGGTTCTGGAATCTCTTCCAGTTCTACAATACTCCCACTGCTGTTTTCTGAAAAAATCCATTTTACTAAAACTGTGGCGAGTCAAGAACAATATCACTATTGATCTTCCAGATGGTAGAAAGTCAAACCTCGTCAAAGCCAGGGTCAACCCATAAACTGCCATTACAGAAACGTGTCTTGAGTTATCCAGTGTCTGGTTTTAAGCATAAGCTGTACAACTCCCCGTATCTTAACATCGTTAAGATATGAACCATTCTATATACAATATAGAAATAGAGGCACTAATTTAATTGGAACCGGATTCAAATCATGCAGCTGTCTCCAGTGCATATCAACTTAACGGAGAGAGGCTCATCAGCATTACTCAACTTAGGAATCCATCCAATTATGAGTAACCTGAAAGAGAAACAAGTTTCTCAAAACCATTACTATCATCTGAATACTATCATAAGATTCTATATCTTCGATCTCTTTGAAGAATCCCGATACTTGCGATATTTGGTTCTCTACTTTATTCTTATACCCACAACTTCTCAAAACTTAGACATTGTATTTCTACGAAACACTTGTCTAAAAACTAGAGAAGTCACAAGTAAACAGAACATAGTACGAGGACCAACCCTTTTGTCCTGACGGACTCTGGACAACATACAATACTTTGTATAAGTCCGCTGAGTCGAATAACTCAAAACCTGTGCATCGCAGGTTGAAAACTGTACCCAGGCGATTTCCTCAAATATCACCAATTACAACGAATTCCGATATAATGAGGATGATCACCTAATTCCTAATAACTTACTCCCACTCACTATCTGTAATACCATACAGATATGAGAATGAAAACTGGTAAATACATACCCTGGAGTAAGTATCTAATCGGGAAATCAGTTTTCCTTTAACAATGCACAGTGAATCTGAAACATTAAAATGTTTCGTAGGGGTATCCTGGTATTCCTAGTAATGCCTCTTCCATAATCCAATTCATGACTTTAACCGTATATTTCTTTGCCATCCCACCAAATCCTTTTATTTGTCTTTAGTCGTTACCTTCTGCACACCCTCGTTAGGCTAAGTGGTTTTCTTCCTTCCCTACCGTTCGGCACCAGCCTATGGTTTGGAAGAAGACTATCCAGTAAGCATAATAGGTGTACCTTCCTAAACCTAGGAGTACTCGTAACTTGAGAGAAGGTGATGATAAAAGTCAACTGAATAATACCTTATTCTATTTCTCCCGAACTGGGGAAAAAGCAAAGGTGAAATAGAAGTGGCGATGAAGTACGTGGTTTGGTCGTGAATGTTTAGCAGTCGCAATTTACTTTGCCCTCTTTCTAATCCCTTTAATTTTGTCTTTAGTTATTACCTTCTGTACACCCTACTTAGGCTAATTGGTTTTCTTCGTTCCCTACCTTTCGGCACCTGCCTATGGTTTGGAATGAGACTATCCAATGAGTGTAATAGGTGTACTCTCCTAAACTAAGGAGCTCTCGCAACCTGAGAGAAGGTGATAATAAAAGACAACTGAATAAACCAATTCTATTTCTCCTGAACCTGGATCCATCCTCGAAGAAGTCCTTTCGAGTTCGTATCTAACCATATGATGGATCTATCCAATAGAAGTGGATATCTGTAATAATACGGGGTGTTCTGAGAAATATAAAGGGTAAAAGGAGCGGCAATGACTTATGCAACTCAGACAATCCAAAAGTCAGTATTTTAAGAAGGTTCGGTCAACTTGGTCACTGAGTCATAGTCTAGGGTCGGTCAAAGGTCGCTGCCAAAGAGAGAGAGAGAAAAGAAACACTCTGTGTGCACTCTAACCTAGATCAGAATGGTTATAACTTTATCTAATCAGGAAACCTCCCACTGTAATCTCAAATTCTCCTCCAAACCTGAAAGAAGAATTAGTCGGGATCACCCGAAGAGTAAACCAACTCATCAGTGAGAATCGGGATCCAACTATCATTGTATGATAACTTGATGGAAGCCACTCAAGTTATCACACTCCAGAAGGTATGCGCATGCCTGGCAAGTTTCCTATATGTCTGAAACTCCCGATGTAATTTTTGCCTCATGCTCTTATGACCTTGATGAAGGCCAACAAATCATAAGTCACATGTCAAGTTCTACCCGTCATTGTCCAGGTCAATTTGAACCCATCCGTACAAGCCCTTGATGAAGGCCAACAAGGCTATACGACTGTCCCAAACCAACACATCTATCTATGCAACAAATGAATACCCAGCAGCTACCAAACACTATGCCTTGACGAAGGCCAACAAACATTGCTTGAATACTACTGACCATCCATAAGATACGACGGAGGGCTACGGCTGGTTTTTGGCGAAAAACCTTTAACGTAATGAACTTGATCTCGTTGAAGGAAACTGATAGCATTTTATAAAAATATAGTGGCGAAAACCTTTTGCTAAAGAGGTCACTCCCGGTGAAGGGATCTCGGCTCTTTCCTCGTGGAATGAGGTGCAGGATATTCCAACTGAATACTGCGATGCAAAGCAACTTGTAATCGACTATATTGAAGTTATTATCCTGACGTAAACTTCTGCCCAAGGGGTCACTCCCGGTGAAGGGATCTCGGCCCTTGCCTCGTCGAATGAGGTGCAGGATATTCTAACTGAATATCACTATGCAAAACAAAAGGAAACGTCTTTGTAATAACACTTTAAAATTTGTTCCAACAACATCAAATATAGGTTTGTTTTATCCTTGCATTGATAAGAATCAACGCAGTCCCATCAATCAATCACACCAGAAAAGAACGAAAATAAAATGTACGTATATGCCATCCGCATTCGTCACTGGTCCCGTCATCACCCGTTAGGTTACTTAACTAACGACAGAGCGGGGGATGGACTAGCGCGGATGTAAAACATATACAACATCTAATAGTATATATCAATATACAATAATCGCTCCAGGCGTGATAATATGAAACATTACAGAAAAGTAATAAGCATCACAGAACAATACAGATAATCTGGGATCCCCGGGTTTCACAGAGCCGCTAATGAAACCCGACATTCCCCTGGTCGTGTGGATAGCCTGTGCAATGAAACCTAGACCCCTACGGGTGCGGCAAATTACCCGCCAAAACCTGAAGCGAGGTAGTCCCCCACAGCATAGTGAATGGAACACCCGGCATTTCACGGAATCTGGTAAATTGAGCACCCTTCTTTGGGTCAACCTGTACCCCCTACGAGTGCGGTGAATAGTCTGCTAATTCTAGAGTGAGGTCCCTCTGCCTCTCAAAGTCATGAGATATGGACCCGTTGCCCTCCAGAACCCGGCTATCCGTGCACTCCGTCGCGGGATAAATTTAGTACAGAAAATAAAATATGTACAACGGGTACATCGACCTTAACCCGGTCGTGTCCCAAAATCAATATTATACAACAGGCAGTGACAGCAGTCCACATGTTGGACGCTCGCCCCGCAATATCAAATGTACAAATAAATCCAAACTGCACTATCATTGCACTCTGCTATCAACCACGACAAATCCGCAACATTACAGCACAACACAGAACATCAACGCGAATGTCACGTTCGCAAACCCGTCTAAAAGAACTATAGCAATCAGACGCGGTTTACCGATCAAATGACATTCCCGGTCGGAGATATAATGTAAATACTGCATACTAACAAGTTTAAAATTTCGATCGACTAAATTTCCCGAAGTGGGCCCCACGTACATCTGCTGTACAGTAACAAAATCTGGGCCCAAAAGAACTATACCAAAAACCACACTTTCCACTAAACAGCTCACTGGAAAATTTTAATGCACTGTTCCCACATTATGGCCGCAGTTCGGCGGTCAAACCCATGCTTTGACCGCGGATCCGCGGCGGTCTTGTGGGATCACGTGCTCAAATTTTTCCCGTGTGCTTATAAAAGCCTGCTTATATTTCTGTGATATGTAAAATTATTTTTAAACACTGTTTAAAATCAACAGAAACTTTAGCACTTGAAAATTGTGTTTTTCGAAATTCGGTCCGATCGATGTTTTAAACGCGTTAGCACAAGTTAGTATAGCTTAATGGTGAGGCTCTGATACCACTGTAAGTCCACGGTAGCGCCCCGGCCGTCTAACAGACGCCAAATGCGGAATAAAAACTTTTTACAAACTGGCGCTATCGCGTACCATAACCCGGATCTGCTATTAAAGCTAAACTAACAAACTACAAAGTGGGTAGAAATGTTATACCGAACGATCCGAGTTCTTCGGTCTTCAACCATCATCCCACGCTTTGTTGCGGCTGCTCCGATCTCCTGAATCTCCAGTCTTCTCGTCCAGGTGGCACCACGTCGACGGATCTTTAAACGGGCTCCCGCCACTGAACCGAGGCAACTCGATCGTCAAGTTTGCTAAAAGAGACGACCAAGATGATATAGAGAATGAGTAGAACACTTTGTCTCGTTACGTCCAAGGCTATGGACGAACGGTTAATGAAGTTGCCTTTTGGATCGAATGGAAATGAGAAATGGATCACATCTAATTTCTATGCACCAAAACTTATATCTTTTTTCAATCAACAACCATATATTCACAAGAGGGGAGGGGCCGGCCAATTTAAAGGGGAGGGAGGTGAGTGTAGGAATCAAAAGAGTGACCATTAACACTAATACAAATGAATGAGTCACAAGACACCTTGTATGAATGCATTAAATGAAACAATGAATCATAACCCTTAGTCATCAACACATAAATGCTCCATTAATGCACTTAGCCACCTCACCATCCTAGTCACCTCTTCTAGAAACTTCTAGAACCTTCCACACTCATCTCAAGAAAAGATAAATCCTTCTTTAACCGAATGTTAAAGACGGGCGATAGAAAACTGGAAATTGGCAATTTCCAAAAGTGATCCTGAAACGAATTTCAGGATAACCCCGTAATGGTATAAACATACCCGCATTTGTATTACGACCGAATACAAATGCATCTGAGACAAAGATATTATATCTACACAGTATAATACTCAGATCCGGCTTAAACCAAAGCCTACCAGTATTATCTGCCCGAAAAATGACACGTGCGAAAACGCACGTGCATTTTCCGAACCTTGCCATAAAACCATACGGCCTCTACAACGTTTCACCCGAACTTGGGAAAGTGTCTGTGGGGGACTCTAATGACTCATCAACACACTGGCACTGGGTATAACCTCTAGCACGTCAGAGATAATAGCTGTACGTAACGGTTGCCTACATATTGATTGGAAGGGAAGCTGATGAGCGAACTCGTGCATAAACCCTACTGAGCCTAACAGTGACAATATACATACAGTCCGGTCCATTCGTCTAAAGAGTATCGCATATCGAGTCTAGGAGGGTGGATAAAGTCAGACCCCTAATAACGCGATAATTCGTGTCGGTATGAAGCCCATCACTACCTGAGAAACTACTGATCCAAATCAGTAATTCTCCACTACATTGGCCAAGGATTTCAAGTGATGGCCACCCATGCACTGCGCGACATCAACCCCCAATACCGGGAGAGACGAATCCCCGACGATCCGCTCACTGCCTCCATGTGGCTCGGGACTGTACCCAAAAAATACCTGTTTGCACAACTCCTTTGAGTGTGGTAGGGTAGGAATCAAAGCACAGTGGGAACTCACACGAGACAAATGACGATCTCAGGTCGACAAACTAACCTGTACACATGTCACCAGGGAACTGCTATCTGACGAATACCAACTAGCATGTTCCCGGCGAGTCCTGTCTGGTGTACTCATAACCTAATGAGCACCTGTATACATCTTAGGTGATCCAACTGACACCAGTGGCTTGTGAGACCGGCCACCGCCCCTCATCGGGGTCTCGACTGTATACACTAGTCTACTCTGGAGTATCGATGCCCTGTCTCGAAACTCCCACGACTAGGGTCACTTTTAAGGATATGCTTATAGACCCCAGCTCCCACGTATATGATCGCCATCATACTGCTGGTCAATGAAGAATACTATAGGCTCTATCATCATGAAATAGTGAACTAAAGCATGTATACGATGATAAAGATAAACCAGATAGCATACTATCATCTCAAGCAAGACTGTCATATCGGTATAGGTCTTGCCTCAATCATTGCAATCACGTACCTGCGATCCAATAATTGACTTTGAGGGCACTATCTGCAACAATCTCCCACTTGCACTTAAGGCTAATTATTGCGATGTCGCATACTCACAGCCCGTGTGATACCGAACATCCAACTCCTCTACTAATCAGTTTCACAAAGATAGTTTGTAAAACTCTTGTGTTCGAGAAATAGCCTCAGTGAGTGGATCCGCCCTGATGTTTCTTTCTATGTCTCTCTTAGTTATATGTATGCCCTAGAGGCCATTACTATACATAGGATGTATATAGCAGTGGATGCTTGGACATATATAGGGAGGACTTTCTTGCTCGACATGATAGTATGCTATCTGGTTGCTCTTTACCTTAACGTGTACACTGATTGTCTCTCTGTTACATGTTGGTAAAGCCCTTAGGATGTGTTCTTGACTACCTGGACTATGATGCGGATCATACTAGTGGGGACATGGTAGTCCATAAGTACATCCTTCAAGGTCCATAGTCGAAGGTGTATCGAGACGGGGCATCGATATACCAGAGTAGACTAGCGTATACCTTCTCGACCCATACAGATGGGCGATGGATGATCCCATATCCATTGGTGTTTGACATCAGAGATGATATACGGGTGCTCAGTGGAGACTGGGTACACTGGACGGACTCGCCGAGAACTCCCAGATGGTATTATACCTTACGTCAGATGGCAGTTCTCTGGTGACACTGGTACAGGTTAGTCTGTAGACCCGAGATCGTCATAGAGCCTTGTGTGATTCCCACTGTGCTTTGATTTCCACCTTACCACGTCCAAGAGGGCATGCAAAATGGTGGTTTTTGGGTACAGTCCCGAATCACATGGAGGCAATGAGCGATAGGAGGGGATTCGTCTCTCCCGGTATAGGGAGTTATGTTGCACTGTGTTCGATTGGCTATAACCGGAAATCCCTGGCCAGGGTTGCTGAGATTTACTGGTAAGTGTTACTAGTAGTTTCTCGAACTGTTATAGACCTCATATCGACACGACTTATCGAGCTATTGGGGTCTGACGTTTACCACCCCTAGGCGAGATATGCGACATATCAGACGACGAGACCGGACTGTACGGCAAGTGTTACTGGTTGGACTCACAGGAATGTGAGCGGGCTTGCTCGTTGATCTTCTGATCGCTCAATACCCGGGTGGCCGTTACGTTTAGCAGACCGCTTGCGGCTTGTGGGTGTTTGATATGATCATCACCTGCTGCCGGCGTATTGACGAGTCTTTAGAGTCCTACACAGAGGTTTCCTGGCTCAAGCGAAACGAAATAGGAGCGCATATGAGATATGTGCGGGACCGAGAATAATGTGTGTATGTGATACCGTATTCTATTCTTGCGATGAATGTATCGATTGGTTGTATGCGATATAACCTAGTTATCGAATCGAGGATTGATTCGATAAGTCGATGCATTGGATATTAGTTGGTCATATGCGATATGACCGGATCGTTAAATCAAGTGTTGATTTAATGATTTAATGTATAATTATATATTTGATATATTACTTTACATTAACTAGTATTGGTTCACTTAAGATTATTTTTCTCACTTGTTTGTGCACATTGTATATATGATATATGTTTGTGCACTATTTTGTATCATGTTTGATGATACATGCAAACTTAGGTATGTGTATGCTTTGAACCATGTTTAGGTTAGTGGTTAGGGTTTTTATTTATTTATTTATTTATCCATTTTGGCAAAAAATAAAATGGTGGAATTCTTTGTTTTTATTTGAAGCTTCATGAAGCTTTGAAAAGTTCAAACCATTTTGTTTTTTCCTAAACCTAACCATTCACCTAAACCCTAGTTTAGTCTCTACACTAGTTACACTAACCCATGGTTGCTATATGATAAGATCACTTGATTTATTATTATTAATCAATTGATTTTATTATGCTTATCATATTCTTTTTCTTCTTCTTCTTCTTCTTCAAGAAGAAGAAACCATGTTACCTCCAATAGTGTCATTATCAAAAGAGTGAGAAATCCAAATCCAAAGTGAACCCACTTCCTATTTCTTCATCCTCTACCACTTGCCATGTAGTAGAGTGTGTTATCTTCACAAGTTCTATGACCAAGTGAAGATGGAGCTTGATCTTGAGTTGCCTCGACGTAGATCATCTTCGGCATCGAAGTCGACGACCTAGCCCGCCCATTTCTCCGATGAAACCGACGCTAGAGTCCGGGATCCGATGATCGCAGCGGAGGGACGTCAACACGGAGCTAGAGAAGTGGAGGACCGGATCTACAAAGGTTGTATTTCCATTCACTTAGCAATAAAGTTGTTTACTTGCATCTTGTTTCGCCTATCCTCTAGTAATCGATCTAGTTTAGGGTTTCTCGGCACCGGAAAATTTGAATTTGGCATGGTTGATGCCTTGTGGAACCTCTTGAGTGTCCCTAGTAACCCTACAGTAGTATCAGAGACTAGCTAGAGCCTTAGGCGAAGAGTAGACGATGTTAGAAGTCCGATCGAACCCGAAACCCTAATCCATTAACCCTCTCTGTACAATTTTTCAATACTGTGAATTTTGTGAATTAAAAATCTGCAGAAAAATCAGCAGGGTTTTCTAAGGGTTACTGTGCAAAACGAGCGCCTGAATCCACTAAAGCGCCGTGAAAGCGCGGCACGAGCATGGCTCGTGCGGCGGTTTCGCGGCCATACAGTCAAGTTAGCCTTTGAAAATTGCACAGTAATTCCTATCTGTTAGTGCTGTATTTTCTGGGAATTTTTAACTTCTACTCAAGAGTTGAGTTTTCTGGGTTGTATTGATAGTTCGTAGATTCGATCGGATTGTCAAACTTTGTCTATGTGTTTTTCCAGGTAATTTAAGAATATGTTAAAAAGTTCGACCGGATATAAATACCCACTTTTTCCCCTGCCGGGAAATTTCCAATTGTTGGATTTTTCCGTAGTTTAATGACGTTCTAAGTAGTGCAAGTAACGCGATGGTCCCTCTAGAAGACAACAAAGCTTAACTCAATTATGTGACCGTCTTGAACTGCCCTTTGAACCTTAGGGTTTGGGGCAGTACGGCGTGCCACACATGAGGCGCTGGCTTGACCCTTCTACGGCTGGACCGTTGGTACTGAGGCATGAATTGAATGTTTTTAAACTTATTTCATGTGTTGAGCTGTTTCGGGAAAACTTGGGTGTTTGATTGTTCGATCGAAAAGTTTAACATTTTCTATTTATCTGGAATGTGATACAATATTTGGAATTCACAAGTTGTTATGAGATAACTGAATGAATGTTATAAATCAAGTACTTTAGTCTCACTTGATCGGTTGCCACGGAATTTTGATGTGATCAAAAGTCCGTCGCAATCACGTAGCGTACGCGGATACTCGCCGGTAAACTTAATAGATAGCCACGCCCCATAGCCCCGACCAAGTGACTGTAGGAGAACCCCGTCGCCGAAAGCAACCGTTCGGGTGCTCGCGGCAGCGGTGTTCCGCCTTAGTGCACTTCGTCGACGGCATCCGGGGGTGCGGCCGTCTACTAAAGTTTGCGACGAGCATTCGATCAAAATGTTGGGAATCTTGTTGAATTGCCCGACTTGATATTGAAAAGAGTTTTCGATAATGAGACTAAAATGCGAGGTTTATAATTGTTAGGCATGCGATGTCTAAGGAATTCATTTGGTTAGGCATGCGATGTCTAAAGAGTTTGCGGATTCCAACTGTTGTAGTTTTACACTTTCTTTTCTGTGACCGTAAGTGTAATATGTGATATCGCCGGTTTCGTTGCTATATGTCAACGACAATTGAGATACGCATGTTTACTTACGTTGATGACATGTGATGTTATGTGTTGCTGGATATGTTATATTGGATCGTCGTGTTTGAATAGCCGGATTTTTTTTATGTGAGACGAGTGTTTTTCATTTTCATTCATGTAAAAACTTGTATGTAATATTCTTTTATTGGGGCACTTCCAGGTTGCGGATGATGTCACCATTTGTATATTATTTACTTTTCCGCATTAGGATAGACCCAAGGAGGGGAGCACAAGTAACCGGGTTCTAGGGTCCAGTGGGAGACCATCTCGAGGAGTCGAGTCCGGGTCTCCTAACCCTAGAATTGGTAGGGTTGCTTGCCGCTCTCGTAGAAGTCTAGGGATGTGGGATTGGCTATTCGTCACGACCGTGGAATCCGTGTTTTATACTGGCTCGTATTAAAAACACGGACGTCCTAGTATATCCAATATTTCATATGATATTTTTCTGCTGCGTTATCTGTGATGTGATCATGTGATATGTTCAGATAGATATGGTATATAGTATATATGATATATTATATAGACGTTGCTTATGTTTTACACCCGCGCTTGCCTTGCCTCGCTCTGGCGTTAGTTACCTAACCTAACGGTGCAGACGGGACATCGAGGCGAATGCGGATGGCATAAGCGTACGTTATATTTATCTGTGATGTTTAGGTGGACTTAAATGATGGGACTTCATTAATATGATTAATGAAAGAAAAAGAAACCTAAAAGATGTTGTGGAATCGAATTTTCAAAAACAGGTAGCTACATTTCTTGCTTTGCATCGCGGTGTTCCTTGTAGAACATCCTGCACCTTATTCGATGAGGAAAGGGCCAACGATCCCTTCACCGGGAGTGACCCCTTTAGCAATAACTGGCAGATGCTACACACTCGGTTTTTCTTTTGATTGCTTCTATAGTTTCTGCTTTGCACAGTGATATATATGATATATCCCGCACCTCATTCGACGAGGAAAGGGCCGACGATCCCTTTACCGGGAGTGCCCCCTTTAGCAAAACTAGAAAAGCCTAAAAAACACTCCATTTCAAAATCATTTGATTCTACAATGATATCAAGTTCATTACGCAATAGGTTTTCAGAAAAACCTGTCGTAGCCCTCCGTCATTTCAGATAAGTAGTAGTTAGTATTCGTGCTGCGTTTGTTGGCCTTTGTCAAGACGTAGTGTGCGGCAGCTGACTAGTACTTATCTGCTTATGCATATGATGCAGATTGGATTAGGGTAGTCGTGCGACCTTGTTGGCCTTTGTCAAGGGCCGTGCGGGTGGGTTTATTTCAATCAAGAAATGACGGGTTGAACTTGACTAGCAGCCTATGATTTGTTGGCCTTTGTCAAGGTCATAGGAGGCTTGGGGCAAAATATTATCGGGAATTTCAAGTGTTGAAATTTGCAATGAGATTGCATACCTTCTATGAGATAGTTGGATCCCGATACCCGCTGCGAGTAAGAGTTACTCCTGGGAGAGTTTTACACTTTACAATTAGCCGATCTAGTAGGTGTCTAGAAAGGTGTCAACGGGGTTACGCCTCTGGGAAAACGAGGTTTACTGTAATTAGGTCCGTGCGAAAGCACGGGGCACCTCCCTCAAAGTACCGACACTGGCCTGGCTGAAAGATTGGCGAACTTATAGCGTGTAATTAATCCCGGCTAGTCTTTCCTTTTAGGGTTTGAAGGAAGATTTGATAAAAACAGTGGGAGCCATCCTGATTAGATAAAATAATAATCAATCTGATCTTGCAAGAGCGCACGCAGAGTGTTTTCTTCTCTCTCTCTCTCCTGGTAGCGACCATGTCACGCCTTAATCAAGATAATAATACGGATGTATTGACCGAACCCGCTTGCTATACTGAGCTGGGGAACGTTGGTCCCGCTCCAACTTATAATTGTTATAAGACAGAGCAGGAAATAGAGGAATACCTGAATTCCTATGCCGCCCAAACGAAGAAAGTGCATATGATGCATCTCCTTCGGGTGTGTTCATTACAAAGAACTGTTTCTCTGTATCCTCTACGTCCTGGGTATTTGATACCGGATCAGGATCCCAGATATGTAATCTATTACATAGGGCTACAGAAAGGTAGAGAACTGAGAACGGGTGATAAGTTTCATGAGACAGAAAACGGTGCAAGCGTTGCAGCCAAGTCTGTTGGTCAGTATCACCCTGTATTACCAATACATTGATTCTGAACGAATGTTATTAGATACCGAACCTGATATACAAAATCATATCAGTCTCTTTATTAGTAAAGAAATGATAAAATTTTGTATTGTTGGATAATGTTTTGAACATTTCCTATATCAAAAGTTGATCGGTTCAGGCACGTTATCTAAAAGCATTAATGTTCTAAATCAAACTACAGTTCTTAGTGTACGGAACACACACAAGAGGAAGAGTTCAGACTTGAACGATTCTTTCTTGAGGTATTGTAGACTAGGTCATATCAATGCGACCCGACTAGCTTAAGTTACATTGAAGATGCATATTTAAATCAGTTTGAATTTACATCTTGTGAAACTTTCCAGTCATGTCACAGAGATAAGATGACCATAGCTCTGTTTACTGGAAATAGAGAAAGAGTTAGTGAACTCTTGGGATTGATACATGCTGATGTATGAAAGTCCCCTGCCTACACATGCCAAGACCGGTTCTTTGTATTTCATTACATTCTCTGATAATCTCTCAAGATTCAGACATATGTTCCTGTTGAAACACAAGTCCGAACCTTTTGAGATATTCACAGAATATAAGTTAGAAGTAGAGAACCAAAATGGGTATAAGTATTATGTCCTATGATGAGATCAGGGAGGAGAATACTTGAGCACGGAATTCCTGAACTATTCTAAAGGAGAATAAGATTCTCTCTCAGCATTACTCCTCCGTATACACCATAGTACGATGGTATATCGGGGCGGAGCAATAGCACCCTATGTGATATGGTGTGCTCTATGATGAGTACTACTGAGTTTCCTATTTTCCTTTTGGGAGTTATGAACTTGAGAAGCTGCATACCTATTGAATAGGGTTCAAATCAAATCAGTTGCCTACCACTTCATATGTGATATGGAAAGGGAAGAGCCCATATCTTAAGTTGGTTAAGATTTGGGGTTGTCCGGACTATGTATAAAAGCAAAATCCGGACAAGCTCGAGGCAAGGTCTGTAATGTAGAACTGGAAAGGTTCCAGCTATACAAATTACAGCAGATGATTTGATAAAACCAAAGGATTCAATAGTTACCAACGAACCTCAGCCTCTCCGCCGATCTAGTAGGGTTCCTCACCCACCTGAGAGATACTTCGGTTTCTCTATGACAGCGGGAGCAAGGATTACATCATGAGATGATTGTTGGAGATAGTGCCCTCAGAGTCAATTATTAGGTCACAGGTACGTGATTGCAATGATTGATGGAGGACCTATCCCGGTAGGACAGTCTTACTCGAGATGATAGTATGCTATCTGGTTTACCTTTATCATCGTGTACTGCTTTAAGTGACCTGACACGTCGTTATTACACGTTGATAGAGCCCCTAGGATTCTTGCTTGACCACCAGCAGTATGAGGGCGATCATATAAGTGGGAGCTGGGGGTCTATAAGCATATCCTTAAAAGGTCCCTAGTCGTGAGAGTTTCGAGACAGGGCATCGATTCTCCAGAGTAGACTAGTGTATACAGTCGAGACCCCGACGAGGGGCGGTGGCCGGTCTCACAAGCCACTGGTGTCAGTTGGATCACCTAAGATGTATACAGGTGCTCATTGGGTTATGAGTACACCGGACAGGACTCGCCGGGAACATGCTAGTTGGTCATATACCAGACGTCAGATGGCAGTTCCCTGGTGACATGTGTGCAGGTTAGTTCATCGACCTGGGGATCGTCATTTGTCTCGTGTGAGTTCCCACTGTACTTTGATTACTACCCTACCACGGCTCAAAGGAGTCATGCAAACAGGTTTTAGTTGGGTACAGTCCTGAGCCACATGGAGGCAGTGAGCGTATCTTCAGGGGTTCGTCTCTCCCGGTATTGGGGGTGAGGTCGTGCTGTGTCTAGGAGAGCCATTACACGAAGCCCTCGGCCGAGGCAAGGAGATTTACTGGTAGGTATTCCAGTAGTATCTCAGGGTGTTCTGGGCTACACTCCGACACGACTTGTACCGCTTTTGGGGGTCTGACTTTTACCAACCCCCTAGGCCCGCCATGCGATGCTCATAGACGAACGGACCGGACTGTACGGATATTGTCACTGACAGGCTCAGTAGGGTGTCAGGCTGAGTTCGCTCACAGACGTCCCTTTTAGTCAATACCCGGTAGCCCGTTACGTATTGGCTTATATCTCTGACGTGCTAGTGGTTAAATCCACAACCAAGGTGTTGACTAGTCTTTAGAGTCCCCCACATTCTGTTACTCAGCTTTCGGGCGAAAGGTTGTAGAGGCCATATGGAGATATGGCAAGGTCCGATCAGATACGTGCGGTATTGCACGGATCAGGATCGGACAGTCTGTACTATAGGCCGTATGGTTATATGGCAGGGTTCGATCAGATACGTGCGGTATTGCACGGATCAGGATCGGACGGATAATACTAGCCGGCTTTGGTATAAGCCGGATCCTAGTATAGTACAGTGTAGATTTTGTCTCATTGCATTTGTATTTCGGTCGGATTACAAATGCGGGTGTGTATGCACAGTATCGGGGTTTTCCTGTAATTTATTACGGGACCAGTTTTCTGGAGTTGCCAGTTTGCTTTCCGTTTCGGCCGATTTCCATTGTTCCGTTCATTGGCCGAAGATTGGTGGAGGAGGGTTTATTTGCATTGTTGCAAATAGGCATTAGTGGAGGGGGTTCTTTGCATCTTGTTGCATCATGATGGCTTTCATGTGGTGCACCATCCATTGACCTTGACTTCTTGACTTCTTCATGATGGCTTGACTTTTTGAAGTCATCATGCTTGATGATGGGTTATGATATGGTTGTGGAGTGTTGGTTTTAGTTTGTTATCATGTTTTTGCATGATAGTTTTTCTCCCTCTCTCTCTTGCATTATGAGGTTGATTTATCTTTTGATACACTGTCTTCACTCTCATTCTCTCCTCCCCTTCTAGTTATGGCCGGCCAAGCTTGGAGGAGGGGTTGCCCATTTTTGTAGTGGGAATTTTTGCTCTCTTGATGTTAGAAAAATCCCCAAGTTCCTCCACATTGTTCTTGTATCATCCCTCCACCTAAAATGGCATCTCCATGAACCCCAAAGTGAGACTTGAGGACTACATATTCTACAGCGAACCTTGGGCACGTCGAGTAGCCGGCTTCGTGCCCGAGTTGCCTCGGCATTGAGGTGGGAGCCCGTAAAAGAAGTAGGCGATGTGGTGCACTTCCGGCGACGAGGAGGAGAAGGGACATTCCGCAGGAGATCGGGACGATGATGAGAAGACCGGAGGACTTGGATCGTCGGTATATCTCTCTTCCCTTTCTTGTTGTTAGCTAGGACTAGTTAATGGTTCGATCCGGGTATTAGTGCGCGGCGGTTTGCCAGTTCAAGAAAATCCAAAAGTTTATCACCGCTTCCGCATTTGGCCGTCGGATTGACGGCCGGGGCGCCGCCGTGCACTTATAGTGGTATCAGAGCCTCGCCATTAACTTAGTCTAGCTTTGTTTAATGTGTTTTGCATTTCCGATCGACAAAAATCCCAAAACCACATTTTTTGCTTGCATCAGTTTTCTGTTGAAAATTTCTGGTCTCGAAAAATTTTTCAGGTTGTAAAACATTGATGCACTGGATGTTATAAGCATACTGTAGAAATTCGACACAGTAACTCGACCAACAGAGCGCGGAACCGCGGCAACACCCCCCCTTGGGCCGCGCTTCCGCCGCCGAACAGTGTCCTTGCTGTGTCAAATTTCTTCAGTAGCTTTCTGGGCTTAAAATATGGGTTTGGAATATTAATATTGGGCCCAGAATTTCCTGATCTGCTGCAGTAATGTTTTGGGGCCCACTTGTTAAAATTTGATTGATCGGATATTTTAAACACATTATTTCACAGTATTTACATTATATCTGCGACCGTGAATGTCACTTGATCGGTAAATCCGGTCTAACTGCTATAGCCCGGTTAGACGGATTTGCGAACGTGACTTTCACGTTGATGTTCTGTTTTTGCTGTGATGTTGCGGATCGGTCGTGGGGGATAGCCTGGATGCAATGCTAGTACAGTTGTGGTTGTATTATGTACATTTGATATTGCAGGGCGAGCGTCCGACATGTGGACTGCCGTCACTGCCTGATTGTATTATTATTTTGGGGCACGGCCAGGTTGCGGTCGATGTACCCGTTGTATGTATATTTTACTTTCTGTACTAGGGTTACCCCGCGGAGGGGTGCACGGATAGCCGGGTTCTAGAGGGCAACAAGCCCGCATCTCATGGTATTGGGACGGAGGGGGCTTCACTCTAGGATTGGCGGGCTATTCGCCGCACTCGTAGGGGGTACAGGTTGACCCAGGAGGGGTGCCCAAGTTACCGGATTCCGTGAAGTGCTGGGTGGTCCATTCACGGCGCTGAAGGGGGCTGCCTCGCTTCAGGTTTTGGCGGGTGACTTGCCGCGCCCGTAGGGGTCTAGGATTTCATTGCACAGGCTATCCACACGACCAGGGGAACGTCGGGTTTCAGCGGCTCTGTGAAACCCGGGGATCCCAGATATCTGTATTGTTTCTGTGATGCTGTACATTTCTGTGATGTTGCATTTTATTCACGCCTTGAGCGAATATAATATATTGGTATATATATTAGTAGATGTTGTATATATTTTGCATCCGCGCTAGTCCAGTCCCCGCTCTGTCGTTAGTTAGCTAACCTAACGGGTAATGACGGGACCCAGTGGCGAATGCGGATGGCATATACGTACATCAGTATATTTTCGTTCTTTGTGGTGTGATCAATTGATGGGACCGCATTGATTCGGATCAATGCAAGTTAAAACAAACCTAATCTGATGTTGTTGGAACACTTTTCAAAAAGCTGTTATTGCAAGGACGTTCACTTTTGTTTTGCATCGTGGTATTCAGTTGGAATATCCTGCTCCTCAGTCGACGAGGCAAGGGCCGATATCCCTTCACCGGGAGTGACCCCTTGGACAGAAGTTTGCGTCAGGGCATTAACTTCACTATAGCCGATTACTTTTGCTTTGCATCGCGGTATTCATTTGGAATATCCTGCACCCCATTCTACGGGGAAAGAGCCGAGATCCCTTCACTGGGAGTGACCTCTTTAGCAACGGTTTTCGTCACTATATTTTCAAAAAGCTATCCGTTCCTTGGACGATATCAAGTTCTTTACGTTAAAGGTTTTCGCCAGAAACCATTCGTAGCCCTCCGTCGTTTCATATGGATAGTCAATAGTATTCAAGCTGTGTTTGTTGGCCAAAGTCAAGGCACAGTGTTTGGTAGCTGTTGGTTATTCATATGCAGCATAGATAGATGCGTTGGTTTGGAACAGTCGTATAGCCTTGTTGGCCAAAGTCAAGGGCTTGTGCGGGTGGATTCGAATCAACCTGGAGAATGACGGGTAGAACTTGACATGTGACTTATGATTTGTTGGCCAAAGTCAAGGTCATAAGAGCATGGGGCAGAAATCACATCAGGAGTTTCAAAAGAACTGAAACTTGCCAGATATGCGCATACCTTCTGGAGTGTGACACCGTGAGCAGATTCCGTCACGTTATCATGCGATGATAGTTGGATCCCGATTCCCACTGATGAGTTAGTTTACTCCTCGGGTGACCCCGACTAATTCTTCTTTCAGGTTTGGAGGAGAATTTGAGGTACAGTGGGAGGATTCCAGATTAGATAAATTGGTAACCATTCTGATCTAGGTTAGAGTGCACGCTGAGTGTTTCTCTTCTCTCTCTCTTTGGCAGCGACCATTGACCCGACCCTAAGACTATGACTCAGTGACCAAGTTGACCGAACCTTCTTGACACCGGCTTTTGGATTGTCAGAGTTGCAGACCTCATTGCCACTCCTACTTTTACCCTTTTCTCCAGGACACCCCGTATTACTACGAACGTCCACTTCCATTGGACAAAACCATCGTATGGTTAGATACGAACTCGAAAGAATTTATTCGAGGATGGTTTCCGGTTCTGGAGAAAACGGATAGGACTATTCAGTTGTCTTTTCCTTTTACCTTCTCTCAGGTTGTGAGTACTCCTTGGTTTAGGGGATAGTACACCTATTACGCAAATTGGATATTCTTCTTCCAAACCTTAGGCTGGTGCCGACCGGTAGGGAATGAAGAAAACCAATTAGCCTAACGATGGTGTACAGAAGGTATTAAGTTCAGACAAAGCAAGGGATTAGTAAGAGGGCAAAGTAAATTGCAACAGATATTCACGACCAAACCAAGAATTCCTTCGCCAATCCTAAATCACCTTTGTATTTCTCCAGGACACTCCGTATCACTACGAAGATCCACAGTTTATTGGATACTCCATCGTATGGTTATATACGAACTCGAAAGGAACTTGTTCCAGTTCGGGGATGGATTCTGGTTCAGGAGAAATAGGAATTAAGTTCATTCGGTTGTCTTTTATCTTCACCTTCTCTCGCATTGCGAGTGTTCCTAGGATTAGGACAGTACACCCATTATGCTTATTGGATAGTCTTCTTCCAAACCATAGGCTGGTGCCGAACGGTAGGGAAGGAAGAAAACCATTTGGCCTAAAGGGGTGTGCAGAAGGTAATGACTAAAGACATATGAAGGGATTTGGAGAGGTGGCAAAGAATTATACGGTTACAGTCGTGAATCTGGAAGAGGCATTACTAGGAATACCAGGATACCCCATCGAAACATTTCGATGTTTCAGTTTCACTGTGTACTGTTAAAGGAAAACTGATTTCCCAATTAGTCCTTACTCCAGGGTATGTATTTACCAGGTACGATTCTCACATCTGTATGGTTTTACAGATGATGAGTGGGAGTAAGTTATTGGGAATTGTGTGATCATCCTCATTATATCGGGATTCGTTGTAATCGGTGATATTTGAGGAAATCACCTGGGCTGTTTGCCGGTCGGCAAATATTTGGTTTTGAATATCCGCTGTCATGCACCAATTTCAAATTGATATATCTGTACGTCTATTTTCATAGAATGAGATATACCTTTTTGAAATTATGTCTACGACATTTACCTATATCAGTGGATGGTTAGGTAAGGAGCATTAAACAGCGGTGTAATTCTTCTTAACCATAAGTACAGTTTTCAACCTACGACACACAGTGAATGAGTTATCAGACTCAAGGGACTTATACAGAGTATTGTATGTTGTCCAGGGTCCATCAGGACAGAGGGGTTGGTCCTCGCACTATATTCGGTTTACTTATGACTTCTCTAGTTTTTAGACAAGTGTTTCGTGGAAACACAGGGTCCGAATTTGGAGAAGTTATAGGTATTTGAATAGAGTAGAGAACCGGGTGTAGCAAGTATCGGGATTCTTCAAAGTGATCGAAGATGTAGACACTTGTGCATGGTATTCAGTTGACAGTAATGATTAAGAGATCTTGCTTCTCTTTCAGGTTACTCATAATTGGAAGCATTCCTAAGTTGAGTAATGCTGATCCGCCTCCTTCCATTTAGTTGACATGCACTGGAGATAGTTGCATGATTTGGATCTGGTTCAATTAAATCAGTGCCTCTGGTTCTATATTGGATATAGAACAGTTCATATCTTAACGATGTTAAGGTACGGGGAGTTGTCCGGTTTATGATTAAAACCAGACACTGGACAACTCAAGGCACGTTTCTGTAATGGCTGTTTGTGGGTTGACCCAGGCTATGACGAGGGTTGACTTTCTACCATCTGGATGAACAATAGCAATATTGTTCTAGACTCGCCACAGTTTTATTAAAAATGGATTTTTTCAGAAAACAGTAGTGGGAGTATGGTAGAACTGGAAGTGATTCCAGAACCACAAACGATTACTGAAGATTTGATAAGGAACCTAAAGATTCAATCTGGATTGACATTCCATTGGCCACTCCGCAGATAAGGTGGGTAACTTCAGGCACCCGAGAGGTACTACGGTAGTCTCAAGGACGGTGACAGGGAAGTTCTTGTTTACCCACAATTACCATTGCTGTTGTTCCAGGGTGCGAGACCCGGCGGGAGGATGAGTATAGCGTCGTTCTAAACTAGTTTTAGAAGTGTACGTGTATATGACTCTGCCAGAGGGTTGTCGTAGTCAGTGGGAGCAGCGGAAGCATTGGTGGACAGGTAGCTTATGTCTATTTATAGACTAAAGCAGATGTAGCGGAGATAGATCATCTATTTCTGACGTGACAGTCATGCGTTTGACTTCATCAGAATAGGGGATGGATCTGTTGAGAAGGTAGTAGGGTGTGATGTCATGGTATTTGGATGACATACACAGAGTAGGAAAAGAGACTCCTATACTACAATCGGTTATACTTTGGTCGTCACACAGTGGTTTCTCCATACAGGACTTGGACATTATATCAGACATACTGGTTACTGGATCTATGGTATTAGATCTAGATTTGGGTGGTTTCCCAATCAGGGTACTTAGACAGCATTCTAAGGGTATTTAGAATGGACGACTCCATGCACGGTAGTGTACCTGCAGAAGATGGAGTCACCCTCTCTAAAGGTGTCTTACAGACTAAAGGGGAGAGGGATGTGCATGATTGGCAGATCACTTGCTCAGGCAATTGAGTCAATCATGAGATGTCAAGTACCACACCAGATGTTGTTCTTGCACTAGATGCAATAAGTTGATATTGATCCAATCCTGGAGAAACAGTTGGAAGCAGTTTTAGAACATAAGTGGATGTTCTAGGGACATGATAACGACAGCCTCATTCGGGAGACAGTTATCATTCCAGGCTTCCAAGGTGACTTGAACGACAAGGAGGTTGTCAGAGTTATAGTTTTTCCTTCTGACGAGGGGCAGTATTTTGGACAGGTGGTCCAAGGAAATACTGAGGGTGGCATGGCGCAGGATACTGATTAAGTTCAGTTGACGATACAGTCTAAGGAGTTTGGATTTGGAGTTCATTTATGAGCTATGTCCCATCAGACATCCAGACACATCCTAAGACAGGTATTGCTCATTTCGGGAGATGGGTTTCTCCGCGAACTTGAGATATAGAGAGACATAGAAAGAAACAACAAAGCGGATCCACTCACTGAGGCTATTCCTCGAACGCAATAGTTTCGCAAACGAGCTTTGTGAGACTGACTAGTAGAGGAGTTGGGTGTTCGGTATCACACGGGCTGTGAGTATGCGACATCGCAATAATTAGCCTTGAGTGCAAGTGGGAGATTGTTGGAGATAGTGCCCTCAGAGTCAATTATTAGGTCACAGGTACGTGATTGCAATGATTGATGGAGGACCTATCCCGGTAGGACAGTCTTACTCGAGATGATAGTATGCTATCTGGTTTACCTTTATCATCGTGTACTGCTTTAAGTGACCTGACACGTCGCTATTACACGTTGATAGAGCCCCTAGGATTCTTGCTTGACCACCAGTAGTATGAGGGCGATCATATAAGTGGGAGCTGGGGGTCTATAAGCATATCCTTAAAAGGTCCCTAGTCGTGAGAGTTTCGAGACAGGGCATCGATTCTCCAGAGTAGACTAGTGTATACAGTCGAGACCCCGACGAGGGGCGGTGGCCGGTCTCACAAGCCACTGGTGTCAGTTGGATCACCTAAGATGTATACAGGTGCTCATTGGGTTATGAGTACACCGGACAGGACTCGCCGGGAACATGCTAGTTGGTCATATACCAGACGTCAGATGGCAGTTCCCTGGTGACATGTGTGCAGGTTAGTTCATCGACCTGGGGATCGTCATTTGTCTCGTGTGAGTTCCCACTGTACTTTGATTACTACCCTACCACGGCTTAAAGGAGTCGTGCAAACAGGTTTTAGTTGGGTACAGTCCCGAGCCACATGGAGGCAGTGAGCGTATCTTCAGGGGTTCGTCTCTCCCGGTATTGGGGGTGAGGTCGTGCTGTGTCTAGGAGAGCCATTACACGAAGCCCTCGGCCGAGGCAAGGAGATTTACTGGTAGGTATTCCAGTAGTATCTCAGGGTGTTCTGGGCTACACTCCGACACGACTTGTACCGCTTTTGGGGGTCTGACTTTTACCAACCCCCTAGGCCCGCCATGCGATGCTCATAGACGAACGGACCGGACTGTACGGATATTGTCACTGACAGGCTCAGTAGGGTGTCAGGCTGAGTTCGCTCACAGACGTCCCTTTTAGTCAATACCCGGTAGCCCGTTACGTATTGGCTTATACATCTGACGTGCTAGTGGTTAAATCCACAACCAAGGTGTTGACGAGTCTTTAGAGTCCCCCACATTCTGTTACTCAGCTTTCGGGCGAAAGGTTGTAGAGGCCGTATGGAGATATGGCAAGGTCCGATCAGATACGTGCGGTATTGCACGGATCAGGATCGGACAGTCTGTACTATAGGCCGTATGGTTATATGGCAGGGTTCGATCAGATACGTGCGGTATTGCACGGATCAGGATCGGACGGATAATACTAGCCGGCTTTGGTATAAGCCGGATCCTAGTATAGTACAGTGTAGATTTTGTCTCATTGCATTTGTATTTCGGTCGGATTACAAATGCGGGTGTGTATGCACAGTATCGGGGTTTTCCTGTAATTTATCACGGGACCAGTTTTCTGGAGTTGCCAGTTTGCTTTCCGTTTCGGCCGATTTCCATTGTTCCGTTCATTGGTCGAAGATTGGTGGAGGAGGGTTTATTTGCATTGTTGCAAATAGGCATTAGTGGAGGGGGTTCTTTGCATCTTGTTGCATCATGATGGCTTTCATGTGGTGCACCATCCATTGACCTTGACTTCTTGACTTCTTCATGATGGCTTGACTTTTTGAAGTCATCATGCTTGATGATGGGTTATGATATGGTTGTGGAGTGTTGGTTTTAGTTTGTTATCATGTTTTTGCATGATAGTTTTTCTCCCTCTCTCTCTTGCATTATGAGGTTGATTTATCTTTTGATACACTGTCTTCACTCTCATTCTCTCCTCCCCTTCTAGTTATGGCCGGCCAAGCTTGGAGGAGGGGTTGCCCATTTTTGTAGTGGGGATTTTTGCTCTCTTGATGATAGAAAAATCCCCAAGTTCCTCCACATTGTTCTTGTATCATCCCTCCACCTAAAATGGCATCTCCATGAACCCCAAAGTGAGACTTGAGGACTACATATTCTACAGCGAACCTTGGGCACGTCGAGTAGCCGGCTTCGTGCCCGAGTTGCCTCGGCATTAAGGTGGGAGCCCGTAAAAGAAGTAGGCGATGTGGTGCACTTCCGGCGACGAGGAGGAGACGGGACATTCCGCAGGAGATCGGGACGATGATGAGAAGACCGGAGGACTTGGATCGTCGGTATATCTCTCTTCCCTTTCTTGTTGTTAGCTAGGACTACTTAATGGTTCGATCCGGGTATTAGTGCGCGGCGGTTTGCCAGTTCAAGAAAATCCAAAAGTTTATCACCGCTTCCGCATTTGGCCGTCGGATTGACGGCCGGGGCGCCGCCGTGCACTTACAATGATGACCCAACTAGTTCTGAGCTGGCCATCAGGAGTAAGACTCTATAAGAATGGCTGGATGCTTAGCAATCTGAGATGGAATCCTTATACACCAACAAAGTATGGACTTTGGTTGCTATATCTGAAGGGTTAAATCCCCATCAGGAGCAAGTATATCTTGAGAAGATTACTTGGTGTAGATGGAAATGTTAAGACTTTCAAAGCTAGACATGTTAAAGGTTTTCATCATCGACCAGGCATGGATAATGATGAAACCTTTTTCAGTGGCTATGCTTAAGTCCATCCAGATCCTACTTGCCACGGCTACATACCATGACTACGATATCTGGGAGTTGGGTGTCATGACTGCTTTTCTAAAATGATGTTTTAGAAGAGAGTGTCTGTAAGTACACAGCCAGAGAGCTTCGTAGACAGTGGGAGCAGCGGAAACGTGTACAAGATGCTTTATAAGATTATAGCAGGCATCGCGAAGTTGGAACATCTGTTTTGATGAGATAATCAATGAGTTTGACATCATCAAAATGGTAGATGAACCTTGTATATACAAAATGGTAGTAGGGAGTATGGTGGTGATCCTCGTAGAGTACATGGATGACATACTCTTGATGGGGAAGTAGTTTCCTATGCTACGCTCGGTCAATCTCCGCTTATCATAAGGATTCTCCATATAGGATCAAAGTGATACCTCCTAAATCCTGATTTTTGATCTATGAGATAGAAGTAATTGGATGTTAGGATTCTCACTAGTTGTAGTGAGATGGTATCAATTGATCCTGGGGAGAATCACTGGAAAGGTTCCAGGGTGATAAGGACGACTGAATGTCAGTCACAGGCATTGTCTTTACCCTCTATAAAGGGACGGTATGTTGGAAGAGTTCCAAGCTAGATACCGTGACATACTAGACGATAAAGGCAGGATACATTGCTACTTAAGATGCTACAAAAGAGGCTGTCTGGGTGTATATTAGTTCATGATGAACTTTGTTCCTCCCATTGTGTGACAATGGAGTTGTGGCTTATGCCAAGGAACGTCCGTTCCATCAGTGATCCAGACATATTCTGAGGCAGTGTCACCTGATCATGGAGATGGTTGATCTCCAAGGGATCAAGGTCAGGAGAGTAGACTCAGAGGACAACACGGCGGATCCACTCACAAAGGCCTTTTCCCAGAGAGAGACTATTATGGGATGGTTGAGTATGAGATACTACAACTACTGCTATCAGATGGCCCTAGTGCAAATGGGAGATTGTTAGTTATATGTATGCCCTAGAGGCCATTACTATACATAGGATGTATATAGTAGTGGATGCTTGGACAAATATAGGGAGGACTTTCTTGCTCGACATGATAGTATGCTATCTGGTTGCTCTTTACCTTAACGTGTACACTGATTGTCTCTCTGTTACATGTTGGTAAAGCCCTTAGGATGTGTTCTTGACTACCTGGACTATGATGCGGATCATACTAGTGGGGACATGGTAGTCCATAAGTACATCCTTCAAGGTCCCTAGTCGAAGGTGTATCGAGACGGGGCATCGATATACCAGAGTAGACTAGCGTATACCTTCTCGACCCATACAGATGGGCGATGGATGATCCTATATCCATTGGTGTTTGACATCAGAGATGATATACGGGTGCTCAGTGGAGACTGGGTACACTGGACGGACTCGCCGAGAACTCCCAGATGGTATTATACCTTACGTCAGATGGCAGTTCTCTGGTGACACTGGTACAGGTTAGTCTGTAGACCCGAGATCGTCATAGAGCCTTGTGTGATTCCCACTGTGCTTTGATTTCCACCTTACCACGTCCAAGAGGGCGTGCAAAATGGTGGTTTTTGGGTACAGTCCCGAATCACATGGAGGCAATGAGCGATAGGAGGGGATTCGTCTCTCCCGGTATAGGGAGTTGATGTTGCACTGTGTTCGATTGGCTATAACCGGAAATCCCTGGCCAGGGTTGCTGAGATTTACTGGTAAGTGTTACCAGTAGTTTCTTGAACTGTTATAGACCTCATATCGACACGACTTATCGAGCTGTTGGGGTCTGACGTTTACCACCCTTAGGCGAGATATGCGACATATCAGATGACGAGACCGGACTGTACGGCAAGTGTTACTGGTTGGATTCACAGGAGTGTGAGCGGGCTTGCTCGTTGATCTTCTGATCGCTCAATACCCGGGTGGCCGTTACGTTTAGCAGACCGCTTGCGGCTTGTGGGTGTTTGATATGATCATCACCTGCTGCCGGCGTATTGACGAGTCTTTAGAGTCCTACACAGAGGTTTCCTGGCTCAAGCGAAACGAAATAGGAGCGCATATGAGATATGTGCGAGACCGAGAATAATGCGTGTATGTGATACTATATTCTATTCTCGCGATGAATGTATCGATTGTTGTATGCGATATAACCTAGTTATCGAATCGAGAATTGATTCGATAAGTCGATACATTGGATATTAGTCGGTCATATGCGATATGACCGGATCGTTAAATCAAGTGTTGATTTAATGATTTAATGTATAATTATATATTTGATATATTACTTTACATTAACTAGTATTGATTCACTTAAGATTATTTTTCTCACTTGTTTGTGCACATTGTATATATGATATATGTTTGTGCACTATTTTGTATCATGTTTGATGATACATGCAAACTTGGGTATGTGTATGCTTTGAACCATGTTTAGGTTAATGGTTAGGGTTTTTATTTATTTATTTATTTATCCATTTTGGCAAAAAATAAAATGGTGGAATTCTTTGTTTTTATTTGAAGCTTCATGAAGCTTTAAAAAGTTCAAACCATTTTGTTTTTTCCTAAACCTAACCATTCACCTAAACCCTAGTTTAGTCTCTACACTAGTTACACTAACCCATGGTTGCTATATGATAAGATCACTTGATTTATTATTATTAATCAATTGATTTTATTATGCTTATCATATTCGTTTTTTTCTTCTTCTTCTTCTTCAAGAAGAAAAAACCATGCTACCTCCAATGGTGTCATGATCAAAAGACTGAGAAATCCAAATCCAAAGTGAACCCACTTTCTATTTCTTCATCCTCTACCACTTGCCATGTGGTAGTGTGTGTTAACTTCACAAGTTCTATGACCAAGTGAAGATGGAGCTTGATCTTGAGTTGCCTCGACATAGATCATCTTCGGCATCGAAGTCGACGACCTAGCCCGCCCATTTCTCCGATGAAACCGACGCTAGAGTCCGGGATCCGATGATCGCAGCGGAGGGACGTCAACACGGAGCTAGAGAAGTGGAAGACCGGATCTACAAAGGTTGTATTTCCATTCACTTAGCAATAAAGTTGTTTACTTGCATCTTGTTTCGCCTATCCTCTAGTAATCGATCTAGTTTAGGGTTTCTCGGCACCGGAAAATTTGAATTTGGCATGGTTGATGCCTTGTAGAACCTCTTGAGTGTACCTAGTAACCCTACAGTTTATATGGCATCGGGAAAGGAGGATAGCCGCGTATCCACGGGTCATAGACCGTTTACACGGTCAGTGACCAAGGCTCAGGAGAAACAGCAAAAGCTCCAGGAGATGCTGACTGTGATGGCCGCACACACTGAGCCAAAAGAAACCCCTGAAACGTCCTTGGATGAACGTCAGGAACAAGAAACTGACGCTGAATTCCTTCGTCGCATACTGAAGAAGAAGGATAAAGAAGCTGCGGAACAGGCAGCCAGCATAAAGAAAATGGCCTTCCTGTTCCAGGACATGGTGGGCATGATAATTCAACAGGATCCACCTGCTGAAGATCCTCCGATCATCCTTGAAGATGATAGGGGAGAAACGTCGAATCCTCCTCCGGCTCTGTCAACAGCCAAGGAGGAGGCAATCTCCAAAGCCGACCTGGACGAATATATAGCTCAGCAGATCCAGGTTCATCAAGCGACTGAAGCAGCAGGTCAGGTGGTAAAAACGGGGCGACCATATCCGGGCTGGTATGACCAGATCAAGTACTCGCCAGGTTATACGATACCAAAATTCTATGTGTATAAGGGGACTGGCAATCCTCACCAGCATGTCGCCAGTTCAGGGTGCTTTACGGCAACACTGGCGGTGATGATAAATTGTTGCTCCGCCAGTTCGTTGGTAGCTTGTCAGATACAGCGTTCGAGTGGTATTCCGAGCTCCCGAATGACTCGATCAAGACCTTTGCTGAAATGGAACTGCTATTTACCCAACGTTTCGCGAGTGCCAGCGAGCGTACCCCGATAACGGCATTGATTAATGCCAGGGTAAAACCGGACGAGACATGGGTCCAATATGCTATACGGTGGCGTAATTTATGGTCAAAATGCGAGCAACGCATTGAAGAAGCTCCTGCAGTGGGTATGTTTGTGGGAACCCTCGATCCGCAAGCAACCATCTCGCAATTTATGATGTTCTTCAAACTGACCACCTTCCAGGCACTAATCGACAAGCTGGCGCAAATGGATCAAATGGGCCATAAACCTCCTCTTCCAAAGCCGGACTCCCGAAATGAGAAAGGAAAAGGAAAAGCGATCGTTGTCGCTAATGCTCAACAGCAACCGAACATCTCGAAGCCGGTCGTTCGTCAAAATAATATGCGCCCGTACGTAGCCCTTGAGGAGAGGATGGGACGTCCTTACTCGTTTCCCCGAGATAAAACGAGAAGGTTGTTCGAGCTGGCGTTGCGCAACCGACTCATAAATCTGCCGGATCCAAAACGTCCGCCGCAACCAAGTGATGTCAATGAGCCCAACTACTGTCCTTATCATCGAGTACTGGGTCATCCGATCGAGGATTGCTACGTCTTCAAAAATTGGCTTGAAGACCAGTACCGACAGGGCAAGTTTGCATTGTCTGACAAATGGAAGGTGAATCCACCGCAGCCCCACACCTCTAAGGGAATGAATACGGCGGGGGCAACATGCTCTGTCGTTGAAGAAGCTCCTAGGGAGGTCGTATTATCAGCCAAGACAAAGAGGATGCTAAATGATCTTCAATTTTGCCCCGCAATCAAGTGGAAGAGCCCGTTAGAGCCGCAAATCATTGAAGGGATGTTGAAGCCTTGTCCAACTTAAAAGATCGAGGGAGGTGGCCCAAACATTCATAACCAGCCGTCGAAATCTTCAAAGAAGAAGAAAAAGAAGTCAAAGAAGCCCGTGAGGCCTGGCGACAAGCGCACGGACTTGTAAAAACAAATTGACGCGCTGGAGGAATACAACCAGAAGGCACGGACTCCCATTACATTCCAAGAGTTCCTCAACCACGTCTTTCAAGAGGAAGATGAGGGAGAAAGTTCGTCTGATGAGTCTGAAGAATACGTGGCGAGCTGTCATGTGATTTCCCACTCGTTCATGGGCGATGAGGAGACTCCTTGTGCTGAAACGCTGGGGGCAGATCCTGAACCAAAAATTCTGGAGCCATCGGAGGAAGTAATTGACACATTCCTCAATGAAGCTTTCTTAAAAAGCAAAGCTGATCGGGAGCGCGAGGCGATTATATTCGAAAGGGCCAAACGCCAGCGCCTTGACGAAAGAATTGAGAAACTCCCGCTGGAGCAAAGCACACCCACTGCGGACAAAATCAAATTCAAGATGAGGAAGAGGTTTGCTAAGGCCATGTCAATGGGTATGAAACTACTATCCTCCGAAGGAAATGTTACTGGTGAAGCGGAAATGCACCCCTCCTATTGCTTGTATCATCGGAAGATTTCGCACCCCACTGAAGAGTGCAAAGTTTTCGATAGATGGTGGCAAGGATATGTTGCTCACCGGCAGCAGTTTAAGCGGGAAAAGCGCAAGATCCACCGAGAGCAAAACGGTACGACCGGAGGGCTTAACAGAACAACCGGCAATTGTCGCATGGTCAATGCCGGAGGATCACAAGTGCTCACATTCGGGAGCGAGTCCGACGAAGAGCTAGAGCTTAGCCCCCTCTTTAAAGAGTCCACTTCGGGAAAAGAAGAAGAGCCGAAGATTTGTGAAAATATCCGGCTGCGTAATTGCACGCTTCCCGAAAAGAATCTCAGGCCTTCAAATAAAAAAGATAAAGGGAAAGAGAAGGTCCCTGAGGAGATCGCCTTGGACGACCAAGTCATGGAAGAGCTAACTGCCAAAGACCCGCCGAAGAAAAATAAGGTGGATTACAACGTCTTAGCGCATCTGAGGAAGCTACCCTCGCAGCTCAGCATTCTTGACGTCCTTTTGTTATCAAAGGAGGCGGGAGATTCATTAATTAAGGCATTACAGGACCCAAAGCAGTTCCAAGCTTTCCTGGCCGAAGAAAAGATGAAGGATGAGTTGGAGGAAGTGCACACGGCCGATATCACTTTTGGCGATGAAGACCTTCTCCTTAGGACGTGCGAACACAATCGCCCCCTCTATGTCTCAGGATACTGCCATGATATAAAGATAGGCAAAATCCTGATCGATAACGGATCGTCTGTTAATCTCCTTAACGTACGGGTGTTGAAGGAAATCTGCATGAGCGTCCAACACCTTGCTCGGGACAAGATCACCATCTTCGGGTTTGACTCCCAATCATCAAAGACTCTTGGATCTGTGATACTGACGCTACGCTTCGGGCTGCTCGTCACGGACATTAAATTCCACGTCATAGATGCTAAGACATGCTACAACGCTCTGCTGGGCCGACCATGGTTACACGAGTACAACATCATCCCTTCTACACAGCATCAGTGTATGAAATATTTTAGGGATGGTCTCGAGTATACCGTGATGGGAGAATTGAATCCGTTTTCCGTGAACGAAGTTCGCAAATATGAAGATGCCAAATACTTCTTGCCGAATTTCGAAGACACGGAAAGGTGTCGCAAGCCGGAGAATAAAACTAACGCTACCATCCCTGTCTTCGGCAGTGATACCGAGGAGGAAGAGGAGATAGTTTATTCGGGTTCTCCCCAATACACCAAGCCGGGACCATCCGCTTCTACGTTGATCTTTGGTAGTGATTCGGAGGATGAGGTCCATGCTGTATTCTCTGCTCGACCTTTAATACGAGCTTCCGCCGACGAAGAGCAAAGTCTACAAGTCGCCATGGTGCCGCTTAAACATTATAAAGAACTGGATGCGCTCGACACCGACAATGTAGAGGAGCTGCAGACGTTCTATGTCCCGCCCATGCGAGAAGGCGAGGAGGCAATTCTATTCTACCGCTCTGAAGAAAACAAAGTGGAGAAAGAAATCTGGCACGGGGCGGATCCTACGCTGGACAGACTTCAACCCATCCGTCTACCCAGATATTATACAGAAGGCTTGAAGAAGCTATTAAAGCGCCAAGGGATACCCTTCAAACAGACCGTTAGAAAGGCCAAATTCTATGACAGGGTCTGGAACGTCCCCGGAACTCAGCACAAGCTGCCTAGTGGGAGGATGGAGACGATCGGGCTCGGATACATTCGCTCCAAGAAACGAGAGATGTTCCGCGACTGTTACGTCGTGCACTACTTCAATGAAGAAGCAGATGCTCAATGGGAGGACACTAATCCTGAACCAGTAAAAGTTCCTGATGCAAAAGTGCCCAGTCCGTCGTTTGAAGAACAAATGGACAGGCTTATAAGGGAAGCCGGCCAAAAAGTCCGAGATGATCACAATCGTGAAATGGCAATCTACGAGAAAGCCAAAAAGAAACGCCTCCTTCAACAGGCCGTCAAAGATGAGAGTGCCGCTCCCTGTCAACCTGTTGTAAAAAAGGCTCGACGCAGGGGCAGAAATAAGTCGAAAGACCAAAAAAGCGCTCAACAGCAACAAAGCAGGGCTAAGAAGCCACGCAAACGGGAGTCGAGCGTTATTGATCTATCCCTCATGAAGAAAATGGGTCGAGCGTACTCGTTTCTTCGGGACAAGACAAAGAAGATACTTGATTTTGCTCTAAAACATCAAATACTTACACTGCCGGAGCCCAAAAACCCTGAACAAGCAGGCGAAGTCTCCGACCCAAATTATTGCTCTTACCATCGAGTAATAGGGCACCCTCTCGAAGACTGCTTCACCTTTAAGAATTGGGTTGAAGATCAGTACCAGCTCGGCAAGTTCGCTCTGTCTGACAACTGGAGGGTAACGCCACCACAGGAGCACAAACCCAAAGCCACGAGAACAGAACCAACCCCACATTGGGATTGGAAGCGGATTCGCACTTGTCACATGATAACAATATTAAAAGAAGATCCCGAGAACATGGACAACCTTCCCTGGTGCTTCGGAAACAGCAATGATGAGGTGATCGCAGAATTTCCGCCAGCTCCGAAAGAACTGGAAGATGGAATCCATACCACGGCGGATAACCTCAAGAAAATTGAGTTGGGGACGGCAAGTGACCCACGGCCGACGTTCGTCAATGAGCTGCTATCTGAAGAAAGGGCGGCTGCGTTAAAAGACGTCCTTATACAGCACAAAGATTGCTTCGCATGGAACTATTCCGAAATGCCGGGACTAGATCCAGAAATTGCTGTGCATAAATTGGCGATATCCCCGAACGTCAAGCCAGTTAAACAAGCGCTGAGGAGAATGCGGCTCGAGCTTGAGATGAGCATCAACGCTGAGGTCAAGAAGCTGATCGACTCTGGCTTCATCCAGGAAGTTCAATACCCTGAATGGATCGCTAACATCGTCCCGGTGATGAAGAAAAATGGGATGGTGCGCATATGCGTGGATTTTCGGGATCTCAATAAAGCCTGCCCGAAGGATGATTTCCCGATGCCAGTCACCGAACTGATGATAGACAATACATCCACTCATGAGGTTTTCTCCTTCATGGACGGCTCATCAGGGTATAATCAGATAAAGATGCATCCCGAGGACCAGAAGCACACCGCTTTCCGGACCCCTTTGGGAATATTCTGTTACAAGGTAATGCCCTTCGGTCTAAAGAACGCCGGCGCCACCTATCAGAGGGCCATGACGAAAATCTTCGATGACTTTGTACATGAAATCGTCGAATGTTATATCGATGACCTCGTGGTTAAAAGCAAATCGTACGAGGAACACCTCGAGCATCTGAAGACCGTATTTCAGCGCCTTCGACAATACAACTTGAAGATGAACCCTCTCAAGTGCGCGTTCAGGGTTTCCTCGGGCAAGTTTCTGGGATTCATCGTCCGACACCGAGGCATTGAGATAGATCCGTCGAAGATCAAGGCGAACATGGAAATGCCTCCGCTGAGAACTCTCAAACAGTTGCGGTCTCTCCAAGGGAAGCTCGCATATATTCGGCGGTTTATAGCCAACCTCTCTGGTAAGTGCCGCCCTTACAGTCACCTGATGAAGAAAGGAACACCATTCGTTTGGGATCAAAAATGCCAGGGCGTGCTGGACGAGATTAAACAGTACCTGCAGAACCCGCCAGTGTTGGCTGCTCCGGTCAAAGGGAAGCCCCTCATTCTTTACACAACCGCCCTCGAAGGTTCCTTAGGCGCATTATGGGCACAAGAGAATGATCAAGGGAAGGAGAGAGCTCTTTATTACTTAAGTCGAGTTCTACTGGGGGCAGAAAGCAACTACTCCCCCATTGAAAAATACTTCCTGGCGTTGATCTTTGCGATAACAAAGCTCAGGCACTATGCATTAGCACATGAAGTCCGTCTCATCTCGAAGGTGGACCCTCTTAAATATTTGATGTCAAAGGCCATACTGACAAGGAGGCTCGCTAAATGGGCCCTACTTTTGATGGAGTTTTCAATAACTTATCAACCTCTTAAGGCAGTGAAAGGCCAGGCCATCGCCGATTTCCTCGCTGAGCATCCGATACCTGCCGATTCTCCTCTGAATTGCGATTTGCCAGACGAACATGCGTTTGACGCGATCGACGGTGGTGATACCCAATGGGAGCTTTATTTCGATGGAGCATCTTCCATGAAAAAGCACAAACAAAGTACCCCTATAATCAAATCGGGGGTAGGCCTCATCTTCGTGACTCCACAAGGAGGGATAATGCGCTTTGCTTTCTCCTTAACAGAACCGAGGACGAACAATGAAGCCGAATACGAAGCTTTGATAGCAGGCCTCGAGATCGCCATTGACATGCGAATTGAAAACCTCCTCATATACGGAGATTCTCAACTGGTCGTTAGTCAAATAAACGGCGACTACCAAACGTGCAAACCGGAGTTGGTGAAGTATGGTGAAAAGGTGCAACAACTGTTGACCCAAATTCCCTCCTATACTTTGGAAAGCATACCGCGTGCGGAAAACAGCAAAGCGGACGCATTAGCCAAGTTAGCTAAAGAACTGGCTGACGAGAACCTCGATGATGTTAGAATCGTGGTACAAAGCCGTCGGGTGCTTGCCCCAGCAGAAATATCTCCAGAATCATCCGAAGAGAAATGAGCGACTGAGCAGACAACCTTACAAATAAAAGAACGAGAAAAGGCTCCGGACTGGAGGGAAGTCTTCATAAACTACTTTAAGTCCCACCGAATGCCCGAAGATGCGTCCACAAGACATCAGCTCATGAAACGAGCTCTGTCTTTCGCCTTCGTCAATGATACTCTATACAAGAGGTCATTCGATTCTCTGTGGCTGAGATGCCTAGGACCTGACGAAGCGGAAAGAGTCGTCCAAGAAGTTCATGACGGGATCTGTGGTTCTCACCAAGCAGGCCCGAAGATGAAGTTAAAGATTAAACGAATGGGTTACTACTGGCCCACGATGATTCAAGATTGCCTCGAATATGCGAAGCAATGTCACTCATGCCAAATTCATGGGGGCTTCATCCATCAGCATCCAAATCCACTACATCCAACAGTGGCTAGCTGGCCATTCAAAATGTGGGGAACTGACATAGTCGGCCCCATCGAACCAGCATCGTCCAGAGGACATCGTTTCATCCTGGCAACGACTGATTACTTCTCCAAATGGGCAGAAGCAGTGCTATTGAGGAAAGTGAAGACGGAGAATATCCTCCATTTCTTCAAGACGCACGTCATATACCGGTTTGGGACGCCGAGACGAATCATCTCCGATAACGGACCAGCCTATAGAAGTCACAAGATCAGCCGCTTCGCACAGCAGCATAATATAGACTGGAGGTATTCCTTGGTTTATAATCTGTTGGAGATAGTGCCCTCATAGTCAATTATTGGATCGCAGGTACGTGATTGCAATGATTGCGGAGGACCTATCCCGGTAGGACAGTCTTACTCGAGATGATAGTATACTATCTGGTTTGCCTTTATCAGTCGTGTACATGTTCAGGTGACTGATTGCATGTTACACTTTGATAGAGCCCTTAGGATCTTGTTTTACTACCAACTGTATGATGGCGATCATATACGTGAGAGTTGGGTAGTTTAGATGCATATCCTTAATTGTGGTCCCTAGTCGTGGGAGTTTCGAGACAGGGCATCGATACTCCGGAGTAGACTAGTGTATACAGTCGAGACCCCGACGAGGGGCGGTGGCCGGTCTCACAAGCCACTGGTGTCAGTTGGATCACCTAAGATGTATACAGGTGCTCATTGGGTTATGAGTACACCGGACAGGACTCGCCGGGAATCTGCTAGTTAGTACTATACCTATCGTCAGATAGCAGTTCCCTGGTGACATGTGTACAGGTTAGTTCATCGACCTGAGGTCGTCATTTGTCTCGTGTGAGTTCCCACTGTGCTTTGATTTCTACCCTACCACGGCTCAAAGGAGTCGTGCAAACAGGTAGCTTTTGGGTACAGTCCCGAGCCATATGGAGGCACGTGAGCGGATCGGCAGGGGATTCGTCTCTCCCGGTATTGGGGGCGAGATCGTGCTGTGTCTAGGAGAGCCATTACACATAGCCCACGGCCGTGGCAGGAGATTTACTGGTAGGTACTCCAGTAGTATCTCAGGGTGTTATTGGGCTTCACTCCGACACGACTTATACTGCTTCTGGGGGTCTGACGTTACTAGCCCCCTAGGCGGATATGCGATACTCATTGACGAACGGACCGGACTGTATATACATTGTCACTGTTAGACTCAGTAGGGTTTCTGGATGTGTTAGCTCATCGGCCACCCTTGAGTGCGCTCATCAGTCTCCCTTAAGTTCAGTCCGTGGGCAACCGTTACGCATAGCTAGTGCAGCTGACGGTTTGTGGTTAAACCCACTGCCAGGGTACTGAAGAGTCATTAGAGTCCCCCACAGACAGTTTCCTAAGTTTCGGGCGAAACGTTGTAGAGGCCGTATGGTTTTATGGCAGGGTTCGGAAAATGCACGTGCGTTTACGCACGTATCGATTTTCGGACAGATGATACTGGTCGGCTTTGGTTTAAGCCGGATCCGAGTATTATATTGAGTAGGTATAATATCTTTGTCTCAGTTGCATTTGTATTCGGTCGTAATACAAATGCGGGTATATTTATACAGTTACGGGGTTATCCTGAAAGTCGTTTCAGGATCACTTTTGGAAGTTGCCAGTTTCCAGTTTTCTATCAGCCGTCTTTTAACATTTGGTTAAAGGCGGATTTATCTTTTCTTGGATGAGAGTGAGTCGTACTTCTAGAAGGTTCTAGAAGGTTCTAGATTTTGTGACAAGGCTTAGTGACTCATGCTTTGATTTCATTACATTCTTGTTTTGGTTAAGATCTTTTTGCTTGATATTCTTTTGTGATAAGGATGGTTGGTTATGGTCACCACTTGAACTCTCCTACGGTCACCTCCCTCCATTCTATATATATGATAGGCCCCTCACCTCTCTCACTAACTCACTTGATGTTTCATTTTAGAGAGAAAAGATTATGATAGGTTTTATCGGTGTATGGAATTTCACAGTCCATTTCATTCCATCACCCGATTTCTTCGGCAACTTCATTAACCGATCGTCCACGGATTTGGACGAAGTGAGACAAAGTCATCTACTCATTCTCTACATCAATTCTTGGTCGTCTCTTTTAGCAAACTTGACGATCGAGTTGCCTCGAGTCAGAGGCGGGAGCCCGTTTAAAGAATCGGTGATGTGGTGTCACCTCGACGAGGATATCGGAGATCGACGAGATCGGAGCAGCCGCAACGGAGCGTGGGATGATGGTTGAAGAACGAAGGACTCGGATCGTTCGGTATAACCTTTCTACACTCTTTACAGTTTGTTAGTTTAGCAATAATGGTAGATCCGGGTTAAAGTATACGATAGCGCCAGTTTAAAAGTTTTTATTCCGCATTTGGCGTCTGTAGACGGCCGGGGCGCTAGCGTAGACTTACATAATCCACGAGCTAATGGTCTAGCCGAAGCCTTCAACAAGACCCTGACGAAAATCATGAAAAGACGGTGTCCCGAAATAAGAAGGACTGGCACGAGAGACTGCAAGAAGCTCTTTGGGCGTATCGAACTACGTTCAAGACGGCCACGAACACAACGCCATACGCATTGGTATTCGGTACGGAAGCAGTACTACTGTTCCCCTCCGAAAGATGGTGCGCAAGACTGCGATGTCTTGGCACTGAGATTCGGGGCAGATGCTAATTGGTGCTATCCGTTCACCTCTCCGAAGATGCCAAGTTGATTTATGACTCCATACATCGAAGGTTTGAACGGATGCGGCCGATGTAGCAGACTTCGTCAGATTCCCCCTCGCTTGAGGGGTTTTTGATTGTGGGGACGCTCTTCCCTGCAGGCGCAAGCCCCTGCAGTTAATTACGCTACCGCATCGCGGTAACAACTTTCTCCTTCTCCAGATGGTCACTTCGTGTCGTGTGTGTCTATTTTATGTTTTGTTGCCCGTGGATTGTTTACGGAGACCGAGTTATGTCGTCGCCCGTAGGGCGTGGACTAGTCCAAATCCGTATTATCTTAGATTTGGGTTTGGGGGTTTGGTTTGAGGATACGTTAGCCATATTTGAGGCTAAGGTCAACTCAAACGTTTGTTAAGGATACGTTAGTCTAACTTGAGACTAAGATCAACTTAACGGGATCGTTTAGATCCGACAAAAGAGCATTTGGGCTCCATTGTTCCAGTTTAGGGACATAGTGGTCCATTGCATGTATGGTCGTCGGGACCCGTTACCTCTCTGACGGCGTTGAAGGATTACAATGACAGGTGTCAAAAGAGTTCCGAGATGTACCCTTGAACCAAAGCTGATTGGAGGGATTCATAGTCCAGTCTGTTTGAAGGTTTAAGGATACGTTAGCCATATTTGAGGCTAAGATCAACTTAAACGTTTGTTAAGGATACGTTAGTCCAGTTTGGGACTAAGATCGACTTAACGGGATCGTTTAGATCCGACAAAAGAGCGTTTGGGCTCCATTGTTCCAGTTTAGGGACATAGTGGTCCATTGATTGTATGGCCGTCGGGACCCGTCACCTCTCTGACGACATTGAAGGATTACAACGACAGGTATCAGAGAAGTGACGGGTCCCGACGGCCATACAATCAAGATACTAAGACTCGGCGTCTGGCTTATTGCAGAAAGCAAAGAATCGATGGCTTCTACTTGTGTGAACTGCTCCAACTGCTTGAACTGCAAATGCAACCGACGCTCCGCCTCACCTGGAGGTGTAGCATATGGACCGCAGGCTGCTTCCCTATTCACTATGCCTGTGGAGCAAGTGACCCAAGCTACTACCGGTCTATTCTTTGGGACCATGCTCCCGCCAACAAGCTTCACCGCTCCGGTGCTGACAGAGGAAGCTCCCAAGAAGTCGGTCTTTGATCATCTTACCCCTGCCGCGGCCCCTCTCAACGGGTCGCCCAACACCAGCGCCTCGGTCTTCTCTAGATTGGGCCAAGACTCCTGTGGACCCACTATGAGGCCTACAATCCCAGAGAAGGCTGCTTCTAAGAAAGTGACCGGTCCTGCTCCTGAAGTCGTCAAAGCGGCTTCCCCTGCCACAAAGTCGGTCTTTACAAGATTGACGGCTCCAGCTCCCGCTCCAGCTCCCGCTCCTGCTATCCAAAGGACGTCAGTCTTTGACAGGCTAACACCAGCAACGACCCCCCACCTATACAGGGGGCAAGACGAAACTATTCTCACCGCTGAACCAACGCCGTCCGCTCGACACGCTCGACGTCGCCACTGGCGCCGAGTAAGGAAGGCTGGGGGCAACTCCCCCTCTGGGCTAACTCCACCAGCCCCGATGGCAGAAGTTAATGCTGTTGTTCCAACTGGGAACAGCTTTGAGATGCTAAATAAGGTGCGTAGGAATTCTCCTACCGCGATGCTAAAGAGGTCTCTTCCTCCACTAAAAAAGATTGCAGAAATAAAGCCAGAACAGCCCCGATCCCCACAACGGCTGTCTTCCAGAGTCTATAAGGTTTGGCGGCAGGCCCGAGACTCGATGATCGATCCAAACTTCTCCCGCCAACACAGGAAGCTGAAAATCCAACAGGAAGCCAGTCACCAGGCTAAACCACGAAACACTGTCTGGGTGCCTTCCTCAACGGCCCCCTCAACTGCCACTGCTCATAAAAGGAGGAAGCCAGAGAAGATCCCCCAGCCTGCAACGACAGCTAAAGGCACTAAGCCCAGACGCCCTAAGTTTGGGGGCATGATGGTCCATACCGTATACATGGTGTCAGGAAAGGAAGACAGCCGTGCGTCTACGGGTCATAGACCGCTTACACGATCGGTGACCAAAGCTCAGGAGCAACAGCAAAAGCTCCAGAAAATGATGAACGCTATGGCCGCACTTACCGGGCCAAAAGAAAACCCAGAAACGTCCTCAGACGAACGCCAAGAGGAAGAAACCGACGCTGAGTTCCTTCGCCGAATATTGGAGAAGAAGGACAAAGAGGCTGCTGAACAAGCAGCCAACATACAGCGTATGGGCCTTCTCTTCCAAGATATGATAGGAATGATGATCCAACAAGACCCGCCCGCTGAGGATCCCCCGATCGTCCTTGAAGACGACAGGGGGGAAACGTCAAATCTACCACCAGCCCTCTCAACGGCCAAGGAGGAGACAATCTTTAAGGCTGATTTGGTCGACTATATAGCCCAGCAAATCCGGGTTCATCACGCGACTGATGCAGCTGGTCAAGTCATAAAAACGGGCCTGCCGTATCCAAGCTGGTACGACCAAATCAGGTACCCGCCGGGTTACACAATTCCCAAGTTCCATGTTTACAAAGGGACCGGCAATCCCCACCAACATGTCGCCCAGTTCAGGGCCCTTTGCGGTAACACCGGCGGTGATGATAAACTGTTGCTTCGCCAGTTCGTGGGCAGCCTATCAGAAACAGCGTTCGAATGGTATTCGGAACTCCCGAACGATTCTATCAAGACGTTCGCTGAAATGGAGTTGCTATTCACTCAGCGATTCGCAAGCGCCAGCGAACGCACTCCAATAACGGCATTGATTAACGCCAGGGTAAAACCAGGCAAAACTTGGGTCCGGTATGCTATACGCTGGCGGAATTTGTGGTCGAAATGCGAGCAGTGCATTGAGGAAGCGGCCGCGGTGGGCATGTTCGTAGGAACCCTAGACCCTCACGCAACTATCTCCCAGTTCATGATGTTCTTTAAGCCAACCACATTCCAGGCTCTAATCGACAAGCTGGCCCAGATGGACCAAATGGGTCATAGACCGTCTCCCCCGAAGCCAGAACCTCGGAACGACAAGGGTAAGGGAAAGGCCACCTTCGTCGCGAATGCTCAGCAGCAACCCAATGCCCTAAAGCTGACGGATCAACTGGAAGAAAGACGCCGGTATTATAATGAGAAGATGAAGCGTCCCTACTCGTTCCCACGGGACAAGACGAAGCGGCTATTCGAGCTGGCAGTACGCAACAGACTTATAAACCTACCAAATCCAAGGCGACCGCCATAACCCACTGAGGTGAATAACCCTAATTATTGCCCTTACCATCAAACGGTAAGTCATCAGATTGAGGATTTCTTCGTCTTCAAAGGGTGGATTGAAGATCAATACCTCCAGGGGAAGTTTGCACTGTTCGAAAAGTGGAAGGTGAACCCACCACAGCCGCATACTCCTAAGAAAGCAGATACACCGGGGGCAACATGTTCCTTTATTGAAGAAGCTCCATGGGAGGTCGTGCTGTCAACTAAAACCAAAAGAATGCTGAGGGACCTTCATGCGTGCCCTGCGATCGAATGGAAGGGCCCTCTTGAACCTCAAATTATTGAAGGAATGCTGAGGCCGCGCCCAACTACAAAAAGTGGTGGTGATGGCCCAAATACTCACGCCCAACCGTCAAAATCTTCGAAGAAAAAGAAGAAGAAATCCAAGAAGCCCGTAAAGCCTGGAGACAAGCGCACGAACTTGCAGAAGCAAATCGACGCGATGGAAGAGTACAATCAAAAGGCGCGAACTCCTGTCACGCTGCAAGAGTTCCTCAACCACATCTTTCAAGAGGAAGATGATGGAAAAAGCTCGTCGGATGAATCCGAGGGATACGTGGCGAGTTGTAACGTAATCTCCCACGCGTTTGCCGACGATGAAAAAACCCCTGGCACTAAGAAACTGGGGACAAAACCTGAACCAGAGCGTGTGTGGCCAACAGATGAAATGATCGACGCCTTTCTAGACGAGATTCGTCTAAAGAGTAAAGCGGATCAGGAGCGTGAGATGGCCGCATCGGAAGGAGCCAAATGCAGGCGACCGAACGAAAGAGTTGAAGTACCCCCGCCAGATCGAAAGGCATCCGAGGCAGACAAGAAGATATTCAAGACGAGGAAAAGGTTTGCCAAAGCCATGTCAATGGGAATGAAGCTACCACCCTCGGAAGAAAACACGCTCAATGGGGCGGAGAGGCACCCTGATTATTGCGCATATCATCGGAAAATTTCATACCCCACGGAGGAGTGCGACGCCTTTAGGATATGGTGGCAAGGATATGTTGCTCATCGGCAACATTTTAAGCGCATGAAATGCAAGACTCGTCGGGAACGAAGAAGTACTGCCGACGGGCACAACAGGACTACTGGCAACTGTTACATGGTTAAGGCCGGAGGGTCACGAGTTCTCACCTTTAGGAGCGACTCTGACGAAGAAATGGCTCTGGGCCCTCTCTTTAAAGAATTCGTTTTAGGGAAAGAGGAGGAACCGGAGGCCTGCGAAAACATTCAGCTGCGCAACCGCACGCTCCCGGAAAAGAATCTCGGGCCCGCAAATAGAAAAGATAAGGGAAAGAGAAAGGTCACTGGGGATATCACTTTATATGACCAAGTCATGAAAGAGCTGACTACCAAAGACCCTCCTAGGAAGGGTAAGGTGGACTACAATATCCTGGCGCACCTAAGGAAGCTACCTTCTCAACTTAGCATTCTCGATGCCCTCCTATTATCAAAAGAAGCGCGAGATTCACTAATTAAGGCGTTACAAGAACCTGAGCAATTCCAAGCTTTCCTCGCCACTGAAAGGATGAAAGATGAACTGGAGGAAGTGCATACGGCCGACATCACTTTCGGGGACGAAGACCTCCTTCTCGGGACGTGCGACCACAACCGTCCCCTATATGTCTCTGGATACTGCCATGATATCAAGATAGCCAAGATCCTAGTGGATAATGGATCCTCTGTCAATCTCCTTAACGTTCGGGTGTCAAAGGAAATCTGCATGAGTGTGCAACACCTCGCTCATGACAAAATTACCATCTCCGGTTTCGATTCACAATCGTCACGGACTCTCGGATCCGTGATACTAACATTACGCTTTGGACTACTCGTCACGGACATCAAATTCCATGTCATTGACGCCAAGACCTGCTACAACGCCTTGCTCGGTCGTCCTTGGTTACACGAGTACAACATCATCCCTTCTACACAACATCAGTGTATGAAGTACTTTAAGGATGGTTTCGAGTATACCGTAACAGGTGAGCTGAACCCATTTTCCGTGAACGAAGTCCGCAAATACGAAGATGCGAAGTACTTTTTGCCAGATTTCGAGGATACAGAAAGGTGTCGCAAGCCGGAGAATAAAGCCGCCGCCACCATCCCTGTTTTCGGGAGCGACACCGAAGAAGAAGAAGAGATAGTTTATGCTGGGCCATCTCAACGCAACAACCCGGGGACGTCCGCCCCCATGTTGGTCTTCGGAAGTGACTCGGAAGATGAGGTTAATGCCGTGTTCTCCAATCGGCTGTCAATACAAGCACCCCCTAGCGATGAACAGAGTTTGCAAATCACCATGGTGCCGCGAGAACACTATAAGGATCTCGACACACTTCAAGCTTACAATGTGCAGGACCTGCAAACGTTTTACGTCCCTCCCAAGCAAAAGGGTGAGAAGGTGATCCTATTCTACCGATCCTCAGAGTCGAAAGTAGAGAAAGAGATTTGGCATAGCGCGGATGCTACACTCGACAGGCTCCAACCCATCCGTCTGCCCAGATACTATACAAATGGATTAAAGAGGCTATTGAAGCGCCAAAGAGTACCCTTAAAACAGACTGTTCGACAAGCTCGGTTCGACAACAGGATTTGGGATGTCCCTGGGACTCAACGCAAATTGCCCAACGGGAAAATGGAAACACTTGGGCTTGGATACGTGAGAGCCGGAAAACGGGAACGGGCCCACAGTAGCTACGCTATATATACCTTTGATGAAGAAGAGGACGCCCTGTCAGGAAATGCCAACCCCTCATCAAAACTAGATCCCGCGATTGAAGTGCCGAGTCCGTCGTTTGAAGAACGAATGGACAAGCTTATCAGGAAAGTGGGTCAAAAAGCTCGGGAAGACCACAACCGCGAGATGGCCATCTACGAGAAGGCCAGGACGCAACGTCTGTTTCAACAGGCTGCAAAAGACAAAGATGCTCATCCTTGTCAACCCGTTGTACGAAAGGCCCGACGCAGAGGTAGAAATAAATCAAGAAGCGGAAAGAGGAGCCGACAACAACGACGCAGGATTAGAGAGTTACATGATCGGGTATTGCGCGGCTCGGATTTGTCCCTCATGAAGAAGATGAGTCGAGCGTACTCCTTCCCCCGAGACAAGACGGAGAGGTTACTCAAGCTCGCTATAAAACATCAACTGATCGCGTTTCCAGAGTCTAGACACCCTGAGCAAGCTAACAAGGCTTCTCATCTGAGCTATTGCTCTTATCACCGAGCCATAGGACATCCTACCGAAGACTGCTTCACCTTCAAGAACTGGGTCGAGGACCAGTACCAACAGGGCAGATTCGCTTTATCCGACGGCTGGAGGGTAACGCCGCCACAAAAGCATGAACCCAAAGCCGCAAAAGCAGAACCAGATCCACCTCAGCCCTGGAAGCGGATTCGCACCTGTTACACGGTTACGATATTAAAAGAAGAGCCCGAGAACATGGATGACCTTCCCTGGTGCTTTGAGAACAGCGATGATGAGGTGATCTCAGAATTTCCGCCAGCTCCGAAAGAACTGGAAGACGGCATAATACTACTGCAGATAACCTCAAGAAGATTGAGTTGGGATCGGCAGATGACCCGCGACCGACATTTGTCAGCGAGCTGCTATCTGAAGAAAGGGTGGCTGCGTTAAAGAACGTGCTTCTACGGCATAAAGACTGCTTCGCGTGGAACTATTCCGAAATGCCAGGATTGGATCCGGAGATTGCTGTGCATAAATTAGCAATATCCTCAGATATCAAGCCAGTCAAGCAGGCGCCAAGAAGGATGCGACTCGAGCTTGAAATGAGCATCAACGCCGAAGTCAAGAAGCTGATCGATTCTGGATTTATCTAAGAAGTCCAGTATCCCGACTGAATCGCCAATATCGTCCCGGTAATGAAGAAAAATGGGACGGTACGCATATGCGTGGACTTCAGGGATCTCAATAAAGCCTGTCCAAAGGACGATTTCCCAGTACCAGTAACCGAGCTAATGATAGATAACACGTCCACTCACGAGGTTTTCTCCTTTATGGACGGTTCATCAGGGTACAATCAGATAAAGATGCATCCCGAAGACCAGAAGCACACCACTTTCCGGACCCCTTTGGGTATATTCTGCTACAGGGTTATGCCCTTTGGTCTAAAGAACGCCGGCGCTACCTATCAAAGGGCCATGACAAAGATCTTCGACGACCTCATACATGACATCGTCGAGTGCTATATCGATGAACTTGTAGTAAAGAGCATGTCATATGAACCGCATTTAAAGCATCTGGAGACTGTATTTCAATGCCTTCGGCAATATAATTTGAAGATGAATCCCCTCAAATGCGCGTTTGGAGTCTCCTCGGGTAAATTCCTGGGATTCATCATCCGACACCGAGGTATCGAAATAGATCCATCTAAGATCAAGGCGATCATGGAAATGCCTCCGCCAAGAACCCTCAAACAGTTGCGGTCTCTCCAAGGGAAGCTCGCATACATCCGGCGGTTTATCGCCAATCTTTCAGGCAAATGCCGTCCTTACAGCCACCTGATGAAGAAGGGAACTCCATTCGTTTGGGATCACAAATGCCAAGGTGCACTAGACGAGATCAAGCAGTACCTACAGAACCCTCTGGTGTTGGCTGCACCGGTCAAGGGAAAACCCCTCATTCTTTATACAACCGCCCTCGAAGGTTGCTTAGGCGCATTGTGGGCACAAGAGAACGATCAAGGAAAAGAGAGAGCACTCTATTACTTAAGTCGAGTTCTGCTGGGGGCAGAAAACAACTACTCTCCCATTGAAAAACACTGCTTGGCGTTAATCTTCGCGATAACAAAACTCAGGCACTATGCGTTGGCGCACGAAGTCCGTCTCATCTCGAAGGTGGACCCTCTTAAATATCTGATGTCAAAGGCTATATTGACGGGTCAACTCGCTAAATGGGCTCTACTCCTGATGGAGTTCTCGATAACATATCGACCTCTCAAGGCAGTGAAAGGCCAGGCCATTGCTGACTTCCTTGCTGAGCATCCAGTACCTGCCGGCTCTCCTCTGAACTGCGATTTGCCGGATGAACATGCATTCGATGCGATCGGCGGCAGTGATACCCGATGGGAACTCTATTTTGACGGGGCATCTTCCATGAAGAAGCGCAAACAATGTACCCCCATAATCAAATCGGGAGTAGGCCTCATCTTCGTAACCCCATAAGGAGGGATAATGCGCTTTGCTTTCTCCTTAACGGAATCGAGGACGAACAATGAAGCCGAATACGAAGCTTTGATAGCAGGCCTCGAGATCGCCATTGACATGGGAATTGAAGACCTCTCTATATACGGGGATTCTCAACTGGTCGTCAGTCAAGTAAACGGCGACTACCAAACGTGCAAACCGGAGTTGGTGAGGTACGGCGAAAAGGTGCAACAATTGTTGACCCAAATTCCCTCTTATTCTTTGGAGAACATACCGCGCGCAGAAAACAGCAAAGCAGACGCGCTGGCCAAACTTGCTAAAGAACTAGCTGATGAGAACCTCGATGACGTCAAAATCATGGTGCAAAACCGTCGAGTGCTCGCCCCGGCAGAAATATCTCCGGAATCATGCGAAGAAAAGGGAGTGACTGAGCAGACAATCCTACAAATAAAAGACCGTAAGAAGGCTGAGGACTGGAGGGAAGTCTTCATAGACTACTTTAAGTCCCACCGAATGCCCGAAGGAGCGTCCTCAAGACATCAGCTCATGAAACGAGCTCTATCTTTCGCTTTCGTCAATGATACTCTGTATAAGAGGTCGTTTGATTCTCTGTGGCTGAGATACTTAGGACCTGACGAAGCAGAAAGAGTCATTCAGGAAGTTCACGATGGACTCTGCGGTTCTCACCAAGCAGGCCCGAAGATGAAATTGAAGATCAAACGAATGGGTTATTATTGGCCCACGATGGTCCAGGACTGCCTCGAGTATGCGAAGCAATGCCACTCGTGCCAGATTCATAGAGACTTTATCCACCAACATCCGAATCCACTACACCCAACGGTGGCTAGCTGGCCATTCGAAATGTGGGGGACTGACATAGTCGGCCCCATCGAGCCAGCATCGTCCCGGGGACATCGTTTTATCCTGGCGACAACTGACTACTTCTCCAAATGGGCAGAAGCAGTACCGCTGAGGGAAGTGAAGACGGATAATATCCTCCACTTCTTCAAAACGCACGTCATCTATCGGTTTGGAACCCCACGGCGGATTATCTCCGATAACGGGCCAGCCTACAGAAGCCATAAGATTAGCCGCTTCGCGCAGCAGCACAATATAGACTGGAGATATTCTTCAGTTTACAATCCGCGTGCTAACGGTCTGGTCGAGACCTTCAATAAGACCTTGACAAAGATCATAAAAAAGACGGTGTCCCGAAATAAGAAGGACTAGCATGAGAGACTGCAAGAGGCTCTTTGGGCATATCGAACTATGTGCAAGACGGCCACGAACACGACGCCATACGCACTGGCATTCGGTACGGAAGCGGTACTCCCCCTCGAGATAGAGCTGCCTTCTCTACGAGTGGTAGTCCACCACGGATTGACAAACGAAGAAAATGCTCACCTTCGGCTTGAGGAGCTTGATGCCCTCGATGAAACCCGGCTCATAGCGCAACAAAATCTGGAGGCCTATAAAGCAAAGATGACGCGCTCGTATGAAAGATTGACCAGGCCGAGAACATTCCGCCAAGGCGAACTCGTGCTAGTGGTCAAAAGACCGATGATCCCCAATCGCGCCAAGCGGGGAAAATTCGAGCCAAACTATGAAGGCCAGTACATCATAGATAAGGTCTACCAGGGTGGGGCCTATCTACTCATGGACATGCATGGTGAAAGGCCTTTCAGGCCAATAAACGGCCGCTTCCTAAAGAAATACTACGCTTAAGGAGCCACAGCCTAGGTCAATGATAGATGACGACGACTATGTCCGCTCGCTATCTTCCTAAAGCTCAAAGCTCTATAAGTAGTAGCCGGCTCTCTCCACGACGGACCGAAATGTCCTTAAACTAACGACGGACCGAAATGTCCTGAAACTAATAGCGGACCGAAACGTGCTTAAACTAATACCGCAGCATCCTTAGGCTGACGAGATAAAAAAAATAAATAAAAAAATATAATAAATAAAAACGGTATGTCCATAAGCAAAAAAGGCACGGATGAAAACCCGAAAGGGCTCCGTGAGTAAAAACAGCAGGGCTACCGGCGAGTGTTCGTGAAAACCCGAAAGGGCGCGACCTTGTAAAAAAAAGAAAGAGAGAGAAAAGAATAAAAAAAACGGTATGTCCACAAGCAAAAAGGGCACGGATGAAAACCCGAAAGGGCTCCGTGAGTAAAAATAGCAGGGCTACCGGCGAGTGTTTGTGAAAACCCGAAAGGGCGCAACCTCGTTAAAGGACACTTGCGGGATCCCCACGACCTTGCAAGGAGAAACCACCCGCGTGAGATCCTTACGACTCACAAAGGAGCAACACACTTAAGGATCCCCACGATTCCTAAGGAGAAAATACACTTGCGAGATCCTCACGACTCGTAAGGAGAATTCTCTTATGGGACCCTCACGGCTCATAAGATTTGAAAGTCTTAAGTCACAGAGACCTAAACCTATGCTTAAGCAAAATCCCCCATACCCTTCGACATTGCCCTACAAGTGGCTCAATACTGACCCTTGTATACAATCCACGGGCGCGAATAAACATTTCCCCAGCAAAGTCACACCCGTGACTAGGGATATGTCCATATAATGAGCAACCCTTGTAGGTCCTCTCGACCCATAAGGAGAAAACCCTCTTGTAGGATCCTTACGACTTACAGAGGAACATACACTTAGGGATCCTCATGATTCTTAGAGAGAAAATACACCTACGAGATCCTCACGACTTGTAGGGAGAAATACCTTGGTGAGACCCTTACGGCTCATGAAGTCAAAAGCCTTGGTCGACAGGACCCTTAACCCTGTTTGCTAAGCCATCTTTGTTCAATATCGACAGAGGCAAATGATGATTCGCTCCTGGCAACATCCCAGTTGTAGCGGTGCTGATGCTGAAATCGGTGTCTAAAATCCAAGCTTGCGGCGAAAAAGCTAGCAAGCCACGCATGCATACGAAATAGCCGAAATGATGGGGCAACTTGCAATAAAAAGCAGCAAGTAAAAATGTATGCATGAAAAATAGCCGAAATGATGGGGCAACTCGCAATAAAAAGCAGCGAGTAGAAAATAAATAAATAGCCGAAATGATGGGACAACTCGTAATAAAAAGCAGCGAGTAGAAAATAAATAAATAGCCGAAATGATTGGGCACCGCGAAAAATAGCCGAAATGATGGGGCAATCGCGACCTTCGCGATATAAAAGCTGAAACGATAGAGCATCGCGGAAAAAGAAATAAAATAAAAATAAAATTTATGCCCTACATGTGATGTTCCATCACACCCTGTACACAATCCAAGGGCGTAAACAAAAGGGAACATACCTCCCCCCCAGGTTTCACCAAAGAAAGAAGCTAAATCTCGACGGGTCACAAGCGACCTAGAGATCATCCCAACACTCGTCTCGTAACGACGGACACAACTTCAAGCTAAGCGGAACAGCGGCAACTCCCAGTTCCATGGCTCGGTGGTATACATATCGCCAACAGTTAAACCTCCATCCCGTGAAATGCGGATACAATCAGCAAAATTCCTGGTTATGTGGAACGCGGATAACGTCACTCTTTGACCCCGTGGAAAACGTCCAGAGCGGATCCTGGTCCTCGCAAAGCACGGCAGTGAACCCGTGTAAAGCATCCAGAGCGGAGCCTGGTCCTCGCCGAGCACGGCAGTGAACCCGTGTGAAGCATCTAGTGCAAAATTCCTGGTTACGTGGAACGCGGATAACGTCACTCTTTGACCCCGTGGAAAACGTCCAGAGCGGATCCTGGTCCTTGCAGAGCACGGCAGTGAACCCGTGTGAAGCATCCAGAGCGGAGCCTAGTCCTCGCCAAGCATGGCAGTGAACCCGTGTGAAGCATCTAGTGAAAAATTCCTGGTTACGTGGAACGCGGATAACGTCACTCTTTGACCCCATGGAAAACGTCCAGAGCGGATCCTGGTCCTCGCAAAGCACAGCAGTGAACCCGTGTGAAGCATCCAGAGCGGAGCCTAGTCCTCGCCGAGAACGGCAGTGAACCCGTGTGAAGCATCTAGTGCAAAATTCCTGGTTACGTGGAACGCGGATAACGTCACTCTTTGACCCCGTGGAAAACGTCCAGAGCGGATCCTGGTCCTCGCAGAGCACGGCAGTGAACCCGTGTGAAGCATCCAGAGCGGAGCCTAGTCCTCGCCGAGCACGGCAGTGAACCCGTGTGAAGCATCTAGTGCAAAATTCCTGGTTACGTGGAACGCGGATAACGTCACTCTTTGACCCCACGAAAAACGCCCAGAGCGGAGCCTGGTCCTCGCCAAGCACGGCAATGAACCCGTGTGAAGCATCCAGAGCAAATACCGGACTGTGGAGTCCTTAAAATCCACGGACTATGATGTCCTTAACCTCGACCGTGATGTCTTAAAACTAACGATCAACCACCCCGATTCCCTACGGATTCTGCCTTGGTTTAAGGGTACATCTCCTCACTTCTTTGATACGTGGCGTTGTAATTCCTCAACGTCTTCAAAGAGGTGACGGGTCCCTGCAACCAAACATCGGACTGTGGAGTCCCTAAATCCACGGACTATGAGGTCCTTAATCTTGACCGCGACGTCTTTAAACTACGATACCTGGAGAAACACCTGACTCCGTAAAACACGGACAAGGGTGACCACATCCAGTACTTACAAGCCCTCACGACCTGTAAGGAAGAAAAAAACTCTCTTGTGAGATCCCTTACGACTCTCTTGTGAGATCCCTTACGACTCTCAAGGGAAAACCCGCTTAAGAATCCTCACGATTCTTAAGAAGAACTTACACCTATGGGATCCTCTCGACCTGTAGGGGGAAAGACTCTTTATGAGACCCTCATGGCTCATAAAATGCAAAAGTCTTAGGAAGCAGATCTTAACCCTGAATCCTAAGCCATCACTGTCCTGCAAGGAGATCAAGATAGAATATCCGCAGAATACATTCAATAAAAAGGGGACACACCATTGAGAAGAAAAATGTATCTTTTATTCATAAACCAAAATGGATACAAAGTACAATTCATGAAAGAAACAAAAAAGAAAGATACTCTCATCCATGAGTACGTACAAAAAAGGGGAAAAGATACAAGTCCTCAAGCCGGCGGGCGGTGCAGTAATTTTACCAGCTCATCGTTTTGTCGCTGAGCCACGGGTTCATGACGCAAGATCTCCAGAAGACGAGCCTCCGCCTGAGCTTGCTGAGCCTGATACGAAGCAAGCCGAGCCTCGAGCTCTTTCTCGGTGGCTTTATGAGCCTCGACCCTCTCACGAGTGAACGTGGCAGCTTTATCGAGGGCCACCACCTCTTTTATGGACTCCTGGAGCACTCGCCAGAGTTCGTATGCTTTGTTGGCCTTGGCTGTGAGGCTGGCCTGAAGCTCGCTCAGCGCCTTAGAAGCCAATTCCCTCTCCGAGAATTTGCGGCCAAACCTCTTCTCGCATGGCGTTATGTTGGCCGCACATCGTGCTATCAGACCCCAAAACTCCGCCTTCGCAGCCACGGCTTCCGAGGAAAGGCGAGAACATTCAAGAGCGTGCAAACAAGCCTCCACCTTCCTACAGAACTCCACCCAGACCCGCACCACCTCCTCACTATGATAGGTGGCGAGAAAAGGAAGAGAACCGTTAGCTCCAGCGGAAAACGCTTCGGCTGTGGTCGCGCTACCAGCACGGAGCTCCTCGACGAAAGATGATAGGGAGACAAGGCTCAATTGGGCCAAGCGTTCTGAAGCCCGCAAAGCGTAAGGGCCGGGCGGCATCACAATGCGCAATTCCAAAGCCATGGAGACTAGCAGGGCTGTTCAAATTTGACAAATGTTAGTAAAATTCTTAAGCACAGAACGAACGGGGTTATAATAAAATGTCACTCACCGACAGTCATGCAAGTAGGAGATGAAGGTTCCCCTGGCCCTTCAACGACCTCGACCTCATCGTCGGCTTCCAAAACTATAAGAGACATCAACGTCATTTCGTGAAATAGTAACAATGCTATGGTAAAAGAAAAAATGGCGAATGACACTAACCTCGCCCGGAGGAAAGGACAATACGCTGAGGGGAGATCGCCTGCGGAGCTGCCATCTCCAATAAACGCTGAAACGACTGTCGAGGCGACAGATCAGCGATAGTGGCCGCCAGACCGCGCAATTCTGGGAAAGATAAAAGAGTTTAGACTGTGAAAGGATTGCTAAATTAAAACGCAGAGGGTTACCTTCAACGCTCCTCCCATTCTGAGCCGGGGGGATAGCAGCTTCAACGGTCTCCGCCGTAACATCAGGATTCAACAAAGGAAGGGTAGTCCCGACTACCTCTCTTCCAGCCTTTGAGCCGCCCTCAGTAAGGGTCATTGGGGCGGCGACCTCCAAAGGAGCTTCCCCCAAAGGGGCAAGCGCTCTCTGATCAAGAACCGCCGCTGAAGGCTCTACCATGAGAGGAGCAGCCTCATCAGCCCCCTCCACATCAAGCAAGGCTTCATTGAGAATTTCGGCGGGCTTTAGCTTTAATGGGCCCGTAGAGAGCTCCCCCAGCGTCGAAGATTCTGCACGATTCGAATAAGAATAATGATACATATGCATGGGCATAAATAATCGGAAAGACTACAAAAGAAGCACAACGTACCTATACGCAAAGAAGCCCCTAATATGGCTTCTTCAAGCCGTTGCTCCTTCTCAAGGAGGCGCGCTCGCCGGGGTTCGAGAGTAGATTCATGTCAGCCGGTCCATAAAGAGAGTGCGTCCGCCGCATCCTCCGAGACAGCCTGCTTCAAGGCCCTTTTCCCCCATTCCTCCAAAGGGCCTATAAATCGCCGCCGAATCCACGAGGGGTCCTCGTAAAAGATTACAACAGGATAGGGCTTCTTCGGAACCCTGGCGTTCTGAGACGCGTCTTTAGAACGCCTTATAGCCTCAGCCAACTGTGCAGCTTCCTCAGCGGCTGAACTGGGAAAAAGTAGTTCATCGTTTGATTCCGGTAAGGCCAACGGCTCACCTTCAAGGATGGGCTCAGACTCCGTTAAAGAGTCGAGCAAATTAGTAGCCACTTTCCTTCGACGCTTGGACCCAGAACCAGTCGCCGAGGACGACCGTCTCTTTCCCTTCGAAGCCTTAGTGCGGCGTTGGCCTACGTCGCCCTCAACACCCTCTCCCCGGGCCACAACTGGAGATGACACTGCCATCGTCGATGACACGGAGGTTGGTGCTGCCTCGGGTGGGGGGTACTATTACCGGAGCCCGTTTACCCCGCGACCGAATGCCCAGGGGCATACCAACTATTGGAGTAAGATCTACTCCTGACTCTCCAGGAATAATCGCAGTGCCGATATCCCTCAGGGGAAAGCGGACTGGGGCACGTGGTCGCAGCATGGCTCCCGGGGCCGGAACCTGAATAGGGGCGCCATGGCCAAGAAGCACCCTTCTCTCCTCAATAATAACCGGGTTCACCCGATGGAGATACCAGCCCGTAAACGACCCCATGCATCGGGGAATGTAGTCACCATCGGGGATCATGAACTGAGAACCGGTGTTCAGCCTCACAAAGTAGTGGGCGGCATCCCGGACGGCCTCGAGCGAAGGAACCGGCGCGATTATGAAAGCTTCAAACGGGACGCCCTGATCATAGCCAAACTGCCGGGCAAAGCGATGCGGATTATACCGCATAAAGAGAGCCGCACTGTCCTGACGAAACACCAGGTAACCCGGTCTGATTGCATATAAGTGCGCGGCTTCCCGGGGTTTCAAAGTGGGCGCGTCATCTTTCGACCGGTCCCAAAGCGGCTGGGCCGAACCCGTGGAAGAAGATAAGACCCGATCATTAAATATTAATCCGCCGGCAGTAGCGTAAGGAGAAATCAACGCCCGAATAGCCCCGAATTGAGTCGGGTCAACAGCAGAAGCATCCACCAATCGCATAAGCCGAGGGAAAGTGTAGGCGTCATAGAACGCAGGCCTCTGATGCATAGCGAAAGCCCCCAACACGTGCATTTCGATCCAGGACGTGAAATAATGAAGCGAAAAGTTTACCACATCCACGCCAGGAGTAGAGGTATTAGCTGCGGTGCCCAACCCATGATAAAGGTGCGCCAAGGCTGGGATGCCGATGGCCAACCGCGTCCCCTCAGCAATACGATAAGCCGGATAGATAACCGAAGCTTTCATAAAGCGACGATGCATGGGGATGACAAACCAACTGAGCCAGACGCTAACAAACCCCACGAACAATGTCTCCTCATCCATGTCGGGAGCTGCGATGGATTCGAAAGACGTCGGCGACATTATGGGAATGTAGTATTGCGACAGATCCGATTCATTAGTTGGCAGTTTCTTCGGGCCAAACCCAAAGGGGTCTTTCATGTTTGCAAACTTCGGGGCTGGCTTTGATAAGGCGTCCTCGCGAAGGAAACGAGCAATGAAGCTCTTGAAAGTAACACCCTGCTCTTCGGATTCGGTGAATAATCGGTCGAAGATACCTAGCGCCCTGATTAAACTAGGACGCTTGTGGCGGACGGCATTCTCAGCAGACAGGCCGTCAACCGGGGCGGGCTCGGGTTCAAAAATGTACTCATCAGAAGGCAGCAACTCCTCATACAGACTACCCCTGATTGGCAACCCCGAAATGTCATAAAACTCTGCCAGAGAGATCGAGACCTCGCGATCTCCTAGAATGAAAGTGTTGGTGGGAAGATTCCATTGGTTCAAAAACGCCTTGACCCACCAGACATGCGGGGACTTATAATGGAAGAGTGACGCGTATATTGCCTGATAAAGCCCGACTTTCTGCAGCCGCGCACGATGGGCAGAAAGAATGTAGCGAGCCCAGAGAAGGTAGCCCGTAGGGTGTCGAGGAGTGAGCCCTATCTTATAAATTTGCCCCCACGGGTGGGCCTCACCCTGGCAGATACGCCGCCCCAAGATGTCTATGGCCGGGATCGGATTGTTCGGAATACCGGTCATCGAAGGCTCGAGCCTCCCCGTTGGAGTCCAGTTGGGCATTTCCACAGCAAAAACCGTCCTCGGAGGGTCCATCGGTAAGAATGGGAAAGTGGGCTCCGTCGGTACCGCGCAAAGAAAACTCCGGCGACCCTGAATAATCTGACTATACCAAGATCCCTATTGAAGAAGGTTGGTGCAGGGTCATGGGCCCGGATCATCGCCATCACTTCCTCATCAGATGGTGACTGAGGAAAAGCAGCCTCCGAGCGAGAAAAGGGAAAGCACGGAACAGAAGCCATCGCACCTGGAATCCAATAAAAGAAGACCGTTAAAAGCAAAGTCAGCGATATATATCCATGCATGAACATGAAGACTAGTTAAAGAAAGCAACAGCAGAGTTTCTGGGACCATTGGTTACAAAACACATGGGCCCCACAGAATCAGAATGACGGCTCATTAATAATGAGGCCAAATAGTTACAATAAAACAAAGGGAATATCCTCATTAAATAAAGAATGGTAACCCTACACATTCCCCCAACAGGATCTGTCTCGGGCTCTACAATGGATCCAACAAGATCAAAGGAATTAAATTCCCACAGAAGACATCATTACAAAGCTCCTGTTTCATTAATTGCAGAAGGACAACCTCGGGTCAAGAGACCCCAAGAAGCCTCCATGTGAAGAAACTGAGTTCTTCATTGGAATTAAATTCCTTATTAAGAGAAGGGAATTAAATTCCCAGAAACATTTTTGGATGGAATTAAGTTCCATGGAGTTGAAACGTCATCATCATCTCCCCAAAGATCATCTAAACCCTAACAGATCTACAGTTCGAAGGTTAGGTGGTTTCCTGTTCTTATGGAAAAACTTGAAGAAAAATGGGTTCCTTGTTGAAAAAGAGTAAAAACCCTTGTTTTGGGATTTAAAATCCAAAGGAATGTGAAAATTTACTGTTTGTCCAAGAACATTACTTGAGGAAAAAGGGTCACCTGAACAGAGTTAAACTCTAAAGATTGTTTCAAGACAGAGAACTAAGCTCTGGAAGCGAGAATTAAATTCTCAAGGGAAAAAGTTCTCAAAAATAGAAGATGAACAAAGTGAAGGCTCTTCTGAAGAAACATGAGTATTTATAGGAGGTGATGGAAACGTTTCATCTCCCCAAATCCCTAGAGGAATCCAACGGTCACAAAAGGTGACAGCGTTGCACTCACGTGCGGACACGTGAGAACAACGCTGTGGGGGCATTTGTTTCCTGATTTAAAATCAGGAAAGCCTACGGAAAAGGCTTCAGAAAAGGGTCACGTGCTTACACGTGACCAGCAGTCACGTGTTGGCACGTGACATCTAAAAGCATCGGCAAGGCAAATTCAGTTTCCCAACTACATCGAAGAAAAAGGCTTCCGAAAGGGTCACGTGCTCCCACGTGACCAGGGTCACGTGTTGGCACTTGACACTCAAAAGCGGCAGACTCAATTCCCTAATTGAATAAAGAAAAAGGCTCCAGACGAGGGTCACGTGCTCACACGTGACCAGGGGTCACGTGGTGGCACGTGAGGACTAAGCAGCGACCAGAAAGCAGAGCGCAGAAAGAAAGAAGAGGGCTCGTTCCGAGGGGGTCACGTGGCCACACGTGACCAAGGGTCACGTGGCCACACGTGACCAGCTTTCAAAGCCTATCTGTTAACAGAATTAAATTCTGAGAAAAGACCTCTTAAATCTTTCCAAAGCAACCGATTGAATTAAAGATTTAAAGGTGATTAAATATCATCTATCTATGGGAAAATCTCGAATTTGGAAAGATTTCCCCGTAAAATCTAACCGAAATAACAAAGGAGAATATCTGGATTTAAAATCCAATGGTGAATAAAATTCACCTAATAATCCAAAGGTCCAAAACGAATGATGGATACAAATCAAATCTCTCAATGAAAGATTCATCAAAAACTAATTGACTCGGCTGCTTCTCCTATAAATAGGAGCCAAGAGACACACAAAAATGATATATATGCAGAGGGAAGAAAAAAGAGAGAGCCTTGATACTTTGGAGGAATTTGGATCTTCTGCAAAAGAAAACCCTTGGTAAGAAAGGGAAGGCTTTTTGAAAGAAAAGAGAATTTAATTCTCAACAGATTTTAACTCTGATATAAAAACAGAAAAACATAGTTCTCTCTTTGGTGGAGGATCTGTAAAGTGCACATCTCCCCTTGAGTTGAGAATTTAATTGTCAATGGGTTGAGATCCTACCATGCAGATCCAAAGCATAGAGAGGGAATGGAAGCACGAGAATTTAATTCTCACAGAACTATAGGAATTTAATTCCTTTAAAATAAAATTAGGGTTGACCCTGTGTTATGGGAATTTAATTCCTTCAGAATGAAAAGGATCAGGGTTTAACCCTGGTTAAGAACTTAGTTCTGTTAAAACAACAGGAATTTAATTCCCTTAATCTCATTCCCCAGAATAATTTTTAACAGAGAGTGGGAGTTTAACTCCTTAAAGCTTTTATTAGGGTTTAACCCTATTCAGTTCTTCACATATATGAGGAATTTAATTCCTACAGAAAATTCAGAGTTCAACTCTATTCCAGAATATGAACCTTCAAAAGGAAGTAGGAATTTAATTCCTCTGAAATTATTACCAGGGTTCAATCCTACGAGGAATTTAATTCCTGAAAGGGATTAATAGATCTTCTAAAAAAAACATACATAGAGGCAGGGTCACGTGTCACCACGTGACCCCCAAAAAAGATCTACAGAAAAGCCCCTTTGAGGCAGTGCCTCACGTGACCCACGTGACCCTTGGCAGAGGCTTTAACATACTCCATTTAAACACCCGTCACGTGATGGCACGTGATGCTCCAAAAGATGCGATATTCTCAGCAGAACAAATGAAGGGGGGCGCCCTCACGTGCTACCACGTGACCCCTCTTGTCTTAGCGTCTAACGCTAAATTGGAACCCCTGAATCCAGTGTTAAAACACTGTTTGGCCTTAGTGTTCAACACTAATCAAAGAGCTGTATTTGCAGTGTTCAACACTGATTACCTTAGTGTTTAACACTAATTTGAGATCTCTGCTGCTAGTGTTTTGATCTGTTTTAGTGTTTAACACTAATTTGAAATCCTTGTTGCTGGTGTTTAACACCAACTATCTTTTAGTGTTAAACACTAACTTATCAATCTCATTCCCAGTGTTCAACACTGATTGGTCTTTAGTGTTTAACACTAGGCATTGGCCCAATTGGCTAAATGGCCAGAGGCAAAGCCTCTCCTTCAATGGACCAACAGAGGGCCAATATTTTAGACTTAGCCCAAACTGGCCATAAGTCCTCAAATCATCTTGAACTGAGCACATCTGCTCTTTCAACCCACTCATTGGTTCAAGGGTACATCTCTGAACTCCTCTGATATTTGTCGTTGTAATCCTTCAACGTCTTCAGAGAGGTGACGGGTCCCGACAACCACACATCAACACGGACTGTGGGGTCCTTAAACTCATGGACTAATGCGTCCTTAAACACACCCATATGGACTGTGGGGTCCTTAAACCCATGGACCACCACGTACTTGAACTGGCAATGGACCACCACGTCCTTAAACTGGCGATGGACCACCATGTCCCTAAACTGGTAATGGACCACTACGTCCCTAAACTGGAAATGGACCACTATGTCCCTAAACTGGAACAATAGAGCCCAAACGCCCTTTTGTCGGATCTAAACGATCCCGTTAAGTCGATCTTAGTCCCAAACTGGATTAACGTATCCTTAACAACCGTTTAAGTTGATCTTAGCTTCAAATATGGCTAACGTATCCTCAAACCTTCAAACAGACTTTAGTCCCAAATTAGACTATGGATCACCCAACCAATTTTGGTCCAAGGGTACATCTCTGAACTCCTCTGACACCTGTCGTTGTAATCCTTCAACGTCGTCAGAGAGGTGACGGGTCCCGACGGCCATACAATCAATGGACCACTATGTCCCTAAACTGGAACAATAGAGCCCAAACGCTCTTTTGTCGGATCTAAACGATCCCGTTAAGTCGATCTTAGTCCCAAACTGGACTAACATATCCTTAACAAACGTTTAAGTTGATCTTAGCCTCAAATATGGCTAACGTATCCTTAAACCTTCAAACAGACTGGACTATGAATCCCTCCAATCAACTTTGGTTCAAGGGTACATCTCGGAACTCCTTTGACACCTGTCGTTGTAATCCTTCAACGCCGTCAGAGAGGTAACGGGTCCCGATGACCATAGATGCAATGGACCACTATGTCCCTAAACTGGAACAATGGAGCCCAAATGCTCTTTTGTCGGATCTAAACGATCCCGTTAAGTTGATCTTAGTCTCAAGTTAGACTAACGTATCCTTAACAAACGTTTGAGTTAACCTTAGCCTCAAATATGGCTAACGTATCCTCAAACCAAACCCCCAAACCCAAATCTAAGATAATACGGATTTGGACTAGTCCACGCCCTACGGGCGACGACATAACTCGGTCTCCGTAAACAATCCACGGGCAACAAAACATAAAATAGACACACACGACACGAAGTGACCATCTGGAGAAGGAGAAAGTTGTTACCGCGATGCGGTAGCGTAATTAACTGCAGGGGCTTGCGCCTGCAGGGAAGAGCGTCCCCACAATCAAAAAACCCTCAAGCGAGGGGGAATCTGACGAAGTCTGCTACATCGGCCGCATCCGTTCAAACCTTCGATGTATGGTGCCATAAATCAACTTGGCATCTTCGGAGAGGTGAACGGATAGCACCAATTAGCATCTGCCCCGAATCTCAGTGCCAAGACATCGCAGTCTTGCGCGCCGTCTTTCGGAGGGGAACAGATTCTAGCACGCCCGGTGGGACTGAGATTCGGGGCAGATGCTAATTGGTGCTATCCGTTCACCTCTCCGAAGATGCCAAGTTGATTTATGGCACCATACATCGAAGGTTTGAACAGATGCGGCCGATGTAGCAGACTTCGTCAGATTCCCCCTCGCTTGAGGGGTTTTTCATTGTGGGGACGCTCTTCCCTGCAGGCGCAAGCCCCTGCAGTTAATTACGCTACTGCATCGCGGTAACAACTTTCTCCTTCTCCAGATGGTCACTTCGTGTCGTGTGTGTCTATTTTATGTTTTGTTGCCCGTGGATTGTTTACGGAGACCGAGTTATGTCGTCGCCCGTAGGGCGTGGACTAGTCCAAATCTGTATTATCTTAGATTTGGGTTTGGGGGTTTGGTTTGAGGATACGTTAGCCATATTTGAGGCTAAGGTCAACTCAAACGTTTGTTAAGGATACGTTAGTCTAACTTGAGACTAAGATCAACTTAACGGGATCGTTTAGATCCGACAAAAGAGCATTTGGGCTCCATTGTTCCAGTTTAGGGACATAGTGGTCCATTGCATGTATGGTCGTCGGGACCCGTTACCTCTCTGACGGCGTTGAAGGATTACAACGATAGGTGTCAAAGGAGTTCCGGGATGTATCCTTGAACCAAAGTTGATTGGAGGGATTCATAGTCCAGTCTGTTTGAAGGTTTAAGGATATGTTAGCCATATTTGAGGCTAAGATCAACTTAAACGTTTGTTAAGGATACGTTAGTCCAGTTTGGGACTAAGATCGACTTAACGGGATCGTTTAGATCCGACAAAAGAGCGTTTGGGCTCTATTGTTCCAGTTTAGGGACATAGTGGTCCATTGATTGTATGGCCGTCGGGACCCGTCACCTCTCTGACGACGTTGAAGGATTACAACGACAGGTGTCAGAGGAGTTCAGAGATGTACCTTTGGACCAAAATTGGTTGGGTGATCCATAGTCCAATTTGGGACTAAAGTCTGTTTGAAGGTTTGAGGATACGTTAGCCATGTTTGAAGCTAAGATCAACTTAAACGGTTGTTAAGGATACGTTAGTCCAGTTTGGGACTAAGATCGACTTAACGGGATCGTTTAGATCCGACAAAAGAGCGTTTGGGCTCTATTGTTCCAGTTTAGGGACATAATAGTCCATTTCCAGTTTAGGGATGTAGTGGTCCATTACCAGTTTAGGGACATGGTGGTCCATCGCCAGTTTAAGGACGTGGTGGTCCATTGCCAGTTTAAGGACGTGGTGGTCCATGGGTTTAAGGACCCCACAGTCCATATGGGTGTGTTTAAGGACGCATTAGTCCGTGAGTTTAAGGACCCCACAGTCCGTGTTGATGTGTGGTTGTCGGGACCCGTCACCTCTCTGAAGACGTTGAAGGATTACAACGACAAATATCAGAGGAGTTCAGAGATGTACCCTTGAAACAATGAGTGGGTTGAAAGAGCAGATGTGCTCAGTTCAAGATGATTTGAGGACTTATGGCCAGTTTGGGCTAAGTCCAAAATATTGGCCCTCTGTTGGTCCATTGAAGGAGAGGCTTTGCCTCTGGCCATTTAGCCAATTGGGCCAATGCCTAGTGTTAAACACTAAAGACCAATCAGTGTTGAACACTGGGAATGAGATTGATAAGTTAGTGTTTAACACTAAAAGATAGTTGGTGTTAAACACCAGCAACAAGGCTTTCAAATTAGTGTTAAACACTATAACAGATCAAAACACTGGCAGCAGAGATCTCAAATTAGTGTTAAACACTAAGGTAATCAGTGTTGAACACTGCAAATACAGCTCTTTGATTAGTGTTGAACACTAAGGCCAAACAGTGTTTTAACACTGGATTCAGGGGTTCCAATTTAGCGTTAGACGCTAAGGCAAGAGGGGTCACGTGGTAGCACGTGAGGGCGCCCTCCCTTCATTTGTTCTGCTGAGAATATCGCATCTTTTGGAGCATCACGTGCCATCACGTGACGGGTGTTTAAATGGAGTATGTTAAAGCCTCTGCCAAGGGTCACGTGGGTCACGTGAGGCACTGCCTCAAAGGGGCTTTTCTTTAGATCTTTTTTAGGGGTCACGTGGTGACACGTGACCCTGCCTCTATGTATGTTTTTTTTAGAAGATTTGTTAATCCCTTTCAGGAATTAAATTCCTCGTAGGGTTGAACCCTGGCAATAATTCCAGAGGAATTAAATTCCTACTTCCTTTTGAAGGTTCATATTCTGGAATAGAGTTGAACTCTGAATTTTCTGTAGGAATTAAATTCCTCATATATGTGAAGAACTGAATAGGGTTAAACCCTAATAAAAGCTTTAAGGAGTTAAACTCCCACTCTCTGTTAAAGAATTATTCTGGGGAATGAGATTAAGGGAATTAAATTCCTGTTGTTTTAACAGAACTAAGTTCTTAACCAGGGTTAAACCCTGATTCTTTTCATTCTGAAGGAATTAAATTCCCATAACACAGGGTCAACCCTAATTTTATTTTAAAGGAATTAAATTCCTATAGTTCAGTGAGAATTAAATTCTCGTGCTTCCATTCCCTCTCTATGCTTTGGATCTGCATGGCAGGATCTCAACCCATTGAGAATTAAATTCTCAACTCAAGGGGAGATGTGCACTTTACAGATCCTCCACCAAAGAGAGAACTATGTTCTTCTGTTTTTGTATCAGAGTTAAACTCTGTTGAGAATTAAATTCTCTTTTCTTTCAAAAAGCCTTCCCTTTCTTACCAAGGGTTTTCTTTTGCAGAAGATCCAAATTCCTCCAAAGTATCAAGGCTCTCTCTCTTTTCTTCCCTCTGCATATATATCATTTTTGTGTGTCTCTTGGCTCCTATTTATAGAAGAAGCAGCCGAGTCAATTAGTTTTTGATGAATTTTTCATTGAAAGATTTGATTTGTATCCATCATTCGTTTTGGACCTTTGGATTATTAGGTAAATTTTATTCACCATTGGATTTTAAATCCAGAGATTCTCCTTTGTTATTTCGGTTAGATTTTACGGGGAAATCTTTCCAAATTCGAGATTTTCCCATAGATAGATGATATTTAATCACCTTTAAATCTTTAATTCAATCGGTTGCTTTGGAAAGATTTAAGAGGTCTTTTCTCAGAATTTAATTCTGTTAACAGATAGGCTTTGAAAGCTGGTCACATGTGGCCACGTGACCCTTGGTCACGTGTGGGCACGTGACCCCCTTGGAACGAGCCCTCTTCTTTCTTTCTGCGCTCTGCTTTCTGGTCGCTGCTTAGCCGTCACGTGCCACCACGTGACCCCTGGTCACGTGTGAGCACGTGACCCTCGTCTGGAGCCTTTTTCTTGATTCAGGGAATTGAGTCTGCCGCTTTTGAGTGTCACGTGCCAACACGTGACCCTGGTCACGTGGGAGCACGTGACCCTTTCGGAAGCCTTTTTCTTCGATGTAGTTGGGAAACTGAATTTGCCTTGCCGATGCTTTTAGATGTCACGTGCCAACACGTGACTGCTGGTCACGTATAAGCACGTGACCCTTTTCTGAAGCCTTTTCCGTAGGCTTTCCTGATTTTAAATCAGGAAACAACTCTCCCTCGAGATAAAGCTACCCTCTCTACGAGTGGCAGTCCACTATGAGCTGACGAACGAAAAAAACGCTCACCTTCGGCTTGAAGAGCTTGATGCTCTTGAAGAAGCACGGCTCATAGCGCAACAAAACCTGGAAGCTTATAAAGCAAAGATGACACGCTCATATGAAAGATTGACCCGACCGAGGACATTCCGCCAAGGCGAACTTGTGCTAGTGGTCATAAGGCCTATGATCCCCAATCCCGCCAAGCGGGGAAAATTCGAGCCAAACTATGAAGGCCCGTTCATCATAGATAAGGTCTACCAGGGTGGGGCCTATCTACTCATGGACATGCACGGTGAAAGGCCTTTCAGGCCAATAAACGGTCGCTTCCTAAAGAAATACTACGCTTAATGAGCCACAGACTATGTCCGCTCGCTATCTTCCTAAGTCCAAGCTTCATAAGCAGTAGCCTGCCTTCTCAATAGCGGACCGGAACGTCCTTAAACTAATACCGCAGCATCCGTAGGCTGACGTGATAAAAAAAAAGGAGAAAAATATAATAAATAAAAAAGGTATGTCCATAAGCAAAAAGGGCACGGATGAAAATCCGAAAGGGCTCCGTGAGTAAAAACAGCAGGGCTACCGGCGAGTGTTCGTGAAAACCCGAAAGGGCGCGACCTCGTAAAAAAAAGAAAAGAAAATAAAAGGAATAAAAAAAAATGGTATGTCCATAAGCAAAACGGGCACGGATGAAAACCCGAAAGGGTTCCGTGAGTAAAAACAGCAGGGCTACTGGCGAGTGTTCGTGAAAAACCCGAAAGGGCGCGACCTCGTAAAAAAAAGAGAAAAGAAAATAAAAAGAATGAAAAAAAACGGTATGTCCATAAGCAAAGCGGGCACGGATGAAAACCCTAAAGGGCTCCGTGAGTAAAAACAGCAGGACTACCGGCGAGTGTTTGTGAAAACCCGAAAGGGCGCAACCTCGTTAAAAGACACTTATAGGGTCCTTTCGACCTTGTAAGGAGAAACCACCCGCGTGAGATCCTTACGACTCACAAGGGAACAACACACTTAGGGATTCCCACGATTTCTAAGGAGAAAATACACTTGCGAGATCCTCACGACTCGTAAGGAGAATTCTCTTATGGGACCCTCACGGCTCATAAGATTTGAAAGTCTTAAGTTACAGAGACCTAAACCTGTGCTTAAGCAACTCCCACAACTTTCTATATTGTCCTACAAGTGGTCCAATATGGGCTTTTGTATACAATCCACGGGCGCGAATAAGCATTTCCCTGACCAAGTCCCATCCGTGACTGGGGATATGTTCACATGGTGAACAGCCCTTGTAAATCCTCTCGATTTATGAGGAGAAAATCCTCTTGTAGGATCCTTACGACTTACAGAGGAACAAAACACTTAGGAATCCTCACGATCCCTAAGGAGAAAATACACCTACAAGATCCTTACGACTTGTAGGGAGAAATAACTTTGTGAGACCCTTACGGCTCACGAAGTCAAAAGCCTTAGTCGACAGGACCCTAACCCTGGTCGCTAAGCCACCTTTGGTCAACATCAGCAGAGGCAAATGATGATTCGCTCCTGGTAATATCCCAGTTGTAGCGGTGCTGATGCCGAAATCGGTGTCCAATTTCAGGTTTACGGCGAAAAGCCAGTAGGCCGCACATGCATACGAAATAGCCGAAATGATAGGGCAACTTGCAATAAGAAGCAGCAAGTAAAAATGTATGCATGCAAAAAAAAAGCCGAAATGATTGGGCAACTCGCAATAAAAAGCAGCGAGTAAAAATAAAATAAACAGCCGAAATGATTGGGCGCCGCGAAAAATAGCCGAAATGATTGGGCAATCGCGACCTTCGCGATATAAAAGCTGGAATGATAGAGCATCGCGGAAATAAAACAAAAAATGATGATAAAACTTTTGCCCTACAGTTAAGATCACATCGATCCCTGTATACAATCCAAGGGCGCAAACAAAGAGGGAATCATACTTTCCCAACAGGCTCCACCAGAAAACGAAGCCAAACCTCGACGGTTCATCTCAACTCCGAAGGAACCAATGTCTTCGACAAAATACCTCAACTCAGGGAAACAAACAATCCTTGATGAGAGCCTCCTGATGCGCGTCGACTCGCAGAGCAACCAGTGTCTCCGTGGGAAATTCTCGACTCGTTTCAACACCAGGGAAACAAATAATCCTTGGCAAATACCTCAACTCAGGGAAACAAACATCCTTGACGAGAGCCTCCTGATTCGCATCGACTCGCAGAGCAACCAGTGTCTCCGTGGGAAATTCTCGATTCGTTTCAACACCAGGGAAACAAATAATCCTTGGCAAATACCTCAACTCAGGGAAACAAACAATCCTTGACGAGAGCCTCCTGATGCGCGTCGACTCGCAGAGCAACCAGTGTCTCCGTGGGAAATTCTCGACTCGTTTTAACACCAGGGAAACAAATAATCCTTGGCAAATACCTCAACTCAGGGAAACAAACAATCCTTGACGAGAGCCTCCTGATGCACGTCGACTCGCAGAGCAACCAGTGTCTCCGTGGGAAATTCTCGACTCGTTTCAACACCAGGGAAACAAATAATCCTTGGCAAATACCTCAACTCAGGGAAACAAACAATCCTTGACGAGAGACTCCTGATGCGCGTCGACTCGCAGAGCAACCAGTGTCTCCGTGGGAAATTCTCGACTCGTTTCAACACCAGGGAAACAAATAATTCTTGGCAAATACCTCAACTCAGGGAAACAAACAATCCTTAACGAGAGCCTCCTGATCCGCGTCGACTCACAGAGCAACCAGTGTCTCCGTAGGAAATTCTCGATTCGTTTCAACACTAGGGAAACAAATAATCCTTGGCAAATACCTCAACTCAGGGAAACAAACAATCCTTGACGATAGCCTCCTGATGCGCGTCGACTCGCAGAGCAACCAGTGTCTCCGTGGGAAATTCTCGACTCGTTTCAACACCAGGGAAACAAATAATCCCTGGCAAATACCTCAACTCAGGGAAACAAACAATCCTTGATGAGAGCCTCCTGATCCGCGTCGACTCGCAGAGCAACCAGTGCCTCCGTGGGAAATTCTCGACTCGTTTCAACACCAGGGAAATAAATAATCTCTGGCAAATACCTCAACTCAGGGAAACAAACATCCTTGACGAGAGCCTCCTGATTCGCATCGACTCGCAGAGCAACCAGTGTCTCTGTGGGAAATTCTCGATTCGTTTCAACACCAGGAAAACAAATAATCTCTGGCAAATACCTCAACTCAGGGAAACAAACATCCTTGACGAGAGCCTCCTGATTCGCGTCGGGTCGCAGAGAAACCAGTGTCTCCGCGGGAAATTCCCGATTCGTCTCAACTTGCAAGATGAAGTCTCAGGCAGCAGGGATTAAAAAACTTGCTTCCTGAACAATGGGACCCTGCAATTCGGTCTAAAACGGTCTCTTGCATACTATTCACGGGTCTCACTCTCCAAAGTCGAGTTTCGACAAGGAGGGAAACAACCGTTTACGGGTCCTCTCGACTCGTAAGAGGGAAAAATTCTCTTATAGGATCTTTACGATTTATAAGAGAAAAGACACTTAGGAATCCTCACGATTCCTAAGGAGAAAACCCACCTACGAGATCCTTTCGATCCGTAGGGAGAAAAGTCTCTATGAGACCCTCACGGCTCATAGAGTTGAAAAGTCTTAGGCGGCAGATCTGAACCTGCGGCCTAAGCCATCACTATCTCGTGAAGAAATCTAGATGCTTACTCTATTATCGGTCAAATCTGTTTATCAAGACAGTATGATGATAATAAGAGGAAAGAAAAGGCGGAGAAATGACACAAGACATTACAAAAAACGTATATCTTTTATTCATAAACTTGATTGGGTACAAGATACATTGTGTTAAAGAATAAAATATATATATATATATACATTGTTTTTATTTACAAGTACAAACGATACAAAGAGGGATAGCTACTGAGGAGGAAGTGTCTTTAACAAATCCGCAAGCTGCTCTCGCACTTCCTTCAGCGCCTTCTCCTGAGTGGCTACCGCGGCCACCTCCGCTTCCACCTGGGCCCGCTGCCGCAAAAAGGATGAAAGTTGCTCCTCGGCCGCCTTCTGGGCTGCTTCCTGGCTAGGTGCATTCCGCTCGACAACGTCAAGCTGTTGCCTCAATGATAACCCTTCAGAAAGACATTGCAGAAGGCCCTCAAAGACAACCTTCAGCCGTGCAGCATTGGCCTCTACCCGAGCATGCAGTTGGGCAGACTTGCTCGAAGTCTCACCGCGCTCCTTACGCCTTGAAATGACTTCTTGTTCGAGATGGCGGAAGTAAGAAACGCTCTGCTCAATCCACGCTGCTCTTTGATTACTGGAGGCTAAGGTCTCAGGAGCGGGACGCATCGACTCCAGCTGATGCAGGCGGGCCTCGATCTCCCTGCAATGGTTAACCCAAGATGCGATGATGCCCTCGTCATGAAAGTTCACGAGTATCACCAGCATCGGGTTAACCGCCGTAGCGAAGTCTGCAGCAGATGTAGGAGTTTCAACGTCGAGTTCCTCGACGTAGTCACTCAACATGCGCAGACTATTCGCGGCGCCTTTCGAAAATGGACGCCTCAGATAAGGACCCGCCGGCATTGTAATGCGAGGCTCGAAGGGCGCCGAGACTGGAACGACAGCTGAAAAGAAACAAGATGTGATCAGATAACAGTACAGAAAATAAAGAGAAGGGAGTTATCAATGTGATAGTCGACGTACCAGCTGAGACAGGTGGCAAAGCCGGAAGGGCCGGTGGCGCAGCCGATCTTTTATCCCCTCCTTCAATCTGTAGCACTGCAGTCGAGATGAGAAAAAAGGTTAGAAGTAATTCCATCAACGAAAAAGAAAGATATCAATGGGAAAACATACTCACCAGCGCCACCAGAGGAAGAAGCGAGTTCAGATGGGAAGGAGAAGTGTGGGAGCAACACCTGATAAAGATGGTCAAAAAGCACTCCTGAAAGGCACGACAGGATGACTTTAGTACACAAATTATACGTCTGAAAGATAAGATTAATAAGTTGCAAACGCATACCTTCCAACATCTTCGATGGTATGAGAGAGGGCTGAGAGGTGACCACAGCCAAGGCAGTAGTTAAAGACGCTCCCTCGAGAAATGGCGCATCGGCACTGGCTGCACCTGCGTTACGAACAAATGTGAACTTGTCAGAAAAGATTGTAAGATAAAGGGGACAGTAACTTGGGATTTACCTGATGAGCTGCCGGCCGAAATGGAGGCGACTCCCTCCTCCATCGACATGAGGCCACCGCCCGTGGCCTCATTGCCCGACTCGATGGGGATCGTCGTCGTGCTCACGCGGTCAGAAGACGGCAGAAGATCGTAGGCGGGGAGGGCAATGATTGGAGCATTGCCGGACTCTTCGGAGAGAGCGGCTAACTCTTCCCCAAGAGTCGTACCCATCTCACCCGCTACTTCTGCGGGCTCCGCGGTCTTCATCGGCTCATTCGCCATCACCACGAGGTCGCCGGCCTCGAGCTCCTCGTCCGCCACCACCCTGGGCTCAGTTGTAATGATCATTTCATCTGCCGCCGCTTCAGGCTCGGCATCAATGACCTTCTCGGCTGTAGACCCCTCAACCTCCATCTCAGGCTCCGAAGCCTCAGCAACGTTGCCCACCGTCGGCTCAGGTTCGGCAGGTGCTGCCTCCTCTGTTTCCTTGGGTTCAACGGTCTCCGCCTCCCCTTCGGTTGGACTTGGCCCTGCAAGATAAAATATATAAGAACCAATGGCATTATAATTCTTACAACAAAATTCTGAGAGAAATATTACCTGAAGTAGATTTATCATTTGCGCTCCGAACTGCGCGCGCTACTTGTCTGCGAGCAGTGGATAGGGCGACAGAGGCCTCTTCGGAGGGAGTATCAGCACGAGGGACGGTGCTGGGGCCCACTCCCATGGCCAAAGCAGCCCGGCGTGCCTTCGCTTCGCGCCTTGACTGTTTCCTTTCCTCCCGAGCTGTCGCGATGGATCTCTTCGACGCTTCCTTCAAGGCGTCGTTGTCCTCGTTCAAAGATGCCTCCAGAGCCTTTAAGGCATCTCTCATTGGCTCTTCAAGACGGACCTCCCGCGGTAGCCCCAAGGAAGCCGGAACATCGGCGGCTGGCAGAGCAGTTGCGTCACTTGGCGGGAACGGCATTGAGGTTTCTTCCATAAAAAGGGACAGGTTAAATTGACCATAACACAAAGAAAATGAAAGCTTGATGAATTGAAACTTACTAAGGCCTAAAGACGCTCTGAGACGTTCCTCCTCTTGGAAAGTCTCGAGGGAAGCGGCAATGGCTTCTTCATCAGTGATGCCTGTTGGAAGAAAAGAAGGAAAAACGTTAGTCAAAGGCAATGAGGAGGATATGATACAATAAAGAAAATGCGACTAGTAGTTACCTAATTGCGCAAGCTTAGCTAGCCACGCGTCACGCTTTGCCAACCACGCTGAAGTTTCGAGAGCGGCCTCCAAGTCTGTATCATCCGGCGGCGGCATGACTAATCCCTCGTTAGTCCCATATTCGCTCAGGCCCTCGGCATAGGGAGCGTGGGGTTCTTGACCGAACGCGACATCTGCAGTGAAGAGCGACTTCTTTTTCTTCTGCCCTCCGACCCTAAGTGCACGTAGGATCGACTTACGCTTAGCAGCCACTTTGGGACAGCGGGTCCTGATGTCTGCACCCACGCCAGACTTCGGCGAGGCTACAACCACTGTCTCCACTGGAGCACAGGGCGCTGGAGGTGCATCTGTAATATCAGGGAGCGGCAATCCGTGCGGAGGACTTTGCGCACGCGATGGCCCGGCTCTAACATCTTTTAGAGGAGCAACTACCGGAGTCCTAGGCACCAAAGGAGCGTTACGGTCGGTGCCGGGAGGTGCACCTTTACGATCGACCAACACTCACCTCTCTTCCTTTATAACGGCCCCCGTCGCATAATTGTACCACTCTTTATATACATTAAGGAGTCGTGGAACACAGGCCGGCGCACTGATAAAAAAATGAGAACCCGTGTTCAGGCGCATGAAGTGATGCAACGCGTTCTCCATCCCTTCTTCATTGGTAGCAGGTTCCAGTAGGAAAGCTTCCAAGGGTACCCCTTGATCGTAGCCCAGTTGTTGGGCAAAACGATGCGGGTTATATCTCATGAAAATTGCCGCACCGTTCTGCCTGAAGACTAGGAAGCCCGGTCTAATAGAATACAAGTGGAGGGTCTCCTGGGCCGTCAAAACTGAAGCTCCATCCTTAAAGGATTCTTGTAATGGTCGCACCGCAGCGATGGACGCTTTTCCAATAGTCAATACCTTGTCAATAAAGGACATCCCGGCTCCAACGGTGTGAGGGCGAAGGAGTAAACCCCTGGCTTTCCGTGGTGATGGGGTCACAATTGATGCGCCGATCAGCTGTATAATGCGAGGAAAACCACACTTGTCGAAGAACGAGGGCCTTTTATGCATGCCGAAGACACCCGCCGTATGTAGTTCGAGCCACGATATGAAGTAGTGCATCGGGAAGACCACGTGCAGTACCCCAGGCTCATTGGCATCCGCTGCTCGACTGAGGCCATGATATAGGTGTGTGATTAGTCGAAAATATTGCATATTTCAGCCGGCAATTTCCTCATCATTTGCATTCATTTAGAAGTGTACGGTATTCATATTTCACATATTAGCAAAACTGTCGCAAAATATCAGATTGCATGTATAAGACTATAAAACCGACACTATAAAGGAAATTGACTGCATTTCATGGCATCGCATCATCCCTATATTGCGCAACACTTGTTTTGAGATCTGTGCAGGAAAATCCAGGAGAAGGCCACAATTTATACGGTATCGATCAAACATTACGCCAACTCAATGATTTCAATTCTGGTATCAATCCAAAGGGACAAATACAAATCAACACATCATATAAAGCCCCAAATATCATCCCAAGACCACTGCAAAGAGCCCAAGTCCCAAGGAGCCAACATGGCCGCGGAACCGCGGCCGGAGCCGGCTTGCGCCGCGGTTCCGCGGTCAACTTGCCACGTCATCAACTCTGTTCTGCACCACAACTCCTATGACAGCTTCCACACTTCAGAAAACCTATGCAAGTTCCAGAATACTCCAGAGACTTCTGCCAGATCAGCAAGCTTTGGGATCAACACTAAACTAGCCTATCATTCTAGAAACTTCTCCCTAAACCCTAGCTTAAACCCTAAGCTAAAGCCTAACAAACTCCTTCTAGAAGCCTCAACAAACTTTTGGAGGGAATTGTAATTTCAAGCCTAGACCTAGGGTTTGGGAGATCTATAAATAAGACCCTAGGCTCACTTGTAAAGGAATCCCCCAATTTTGAGGATAATCTCTAATCTTGGAAGAAATCATCTTTAGCCAATTTTAGTAGCCAATCTAAATCCATTCACTCTCTTTCTTCATCTTCTTCCACAAGTCTAGTGAGAGGACTTGTGTGAAACCCTAACCCTAATTCCAATCAAAAGCCAAGATCCTGAGTACCAAATCAAGCAAGAAGCCCTTCAACCTTTTATGAGCGGAGCTGATCTTCAACAGAGCAAGTGGTCCAAGACGATCCGCGACTCACGGAGCCGAGCGACGCCAAATCGACAATTTAGTTCTTCCTCTTGTAGTTCTTGAGCGACTGTAATCAAATTGTTGATATAAATAAAAGGTGGTATTCTTTTATCTTGTTTTCTTTAAATTCTTGCATCATGATTCAATCTAAATTTCTAGTTGTAAATCTGGTTGTGATGTTTGAGTAATACTCCGCTCGTCGAGGAGTCGAGACGATCAATAGAATGATGATGTAATATATCTGAAATCGATTCTTGAGTCCTACGAGTCTTGTAAACCCTAGCAAGTTCAAGAATCGACGACCCAATTTGTTGCGATGCTTTCTTGATTGATATCGCTCGAGATTGGGGAGTTACGATCGTTTCTTGAAATTGCTAGAGGCTAGAATGTGAATGATATCGATGAAAGAACAAGGGTTAAACGATGAAACCCTAGTTTCACCAAGAAAGCCCTAACTCTCGTCGATCATCATCGATCTAGTATCAATCCTTCGAAGGACAAGAACACGAAATCTTGAGATTACATCACGTCTATAGATCCGATCGATTCCTACGAGCCTCATTTAGATTCTTGACATTTGGTTGGAAATATCATCAAAACCCGATTCTTGATTTGTTTATCAGTTTCTTGATTCTTGATTAAACTCGTGACACCTGAATCAATCGATAAATTCTTGAATCATGTTTTCTTTTCTTTTCGATTAACTTTTCAATTCAAACAAATTAAACATAGAAACGAATCGCACAATCCCTGTGGACGATCCGCACTCGCTTACGATCTACAACCGACACCGTAATTGATTGCGGTCAAATATATTTCTTTGATTGTGAATTTAATTCAATATTACTGACACATTGAAACTTATTCGCTTTATTCGATTTACACAAACAAGAAAATCATTCAATCAAATGAAACCGTTATCGGGGATCATTTGAGTTGATTTGATACACACAATCTCGAATTTTACGATCAATCAGTGTGCTAAGCCGGCGATCCCAACGGCCACCTTTACCCCGATGGCCATCCGGTGGGCTGGGTAAAAGACAGAGGGCCGCATACGGTGAGTGTACATTGGGATCGCAAACCAACTCAGCCACAACCCGAGAAATCCTAAGAAAAAGGCCTCCTCGTCCATCCCGGGGGCCGCAATTTCTGCAAAAGACATAATCGGGAAGTCCGGAAGGAAAAAACCCTTTTGGTCTATCTCCTTCTCCGGCAGGTTGTCCACACCTAGGCCGAAAGGGTCATCCAGGGTAGCGAACTTGGCAGCTTCTGATGAGAGGATGCTTGGGCGACGAAACCAAGCGATGAAATCCTCAAAGTTAACTCCTCGACTCCCATGTTCGATGAAAAGGGACTCATAGATATTCAACACTTTAATCAAGCTTGGGAATTGGTGTTGAACAGCATTCTCCGGCATGAGCCCCCTTACCACCGGCTTAGCACCGAAGACGTACTCGTCTGTCGGGAACAACTCCTCATAGTATTCCCCTATAACCGGTAAACCGGATACCTCCGTAAACTCTTCCAGAGAGATTGACACTTCCCGATCCATGGCGAGGAAAGTGTGGGTAGGAATGTTCCACTGCTCCAGGAAGGCCTTGAACCACCAGGTGGGGAGCGTGGGATATTGGAACAGAGAGACGTACACCGCGGTGTACAATCCTAACCTTATCAACTGCGACTTCTTCGTCGACAGGATGTACCGGGCCCACGGTAGATAACCGATCGGGTGGCGGGGGATCAGACCAATGTTATATGATTGCCCCCAAGGTCGCGCCTCGTCCTGACAAATACGGCGTCCTAGGATATCTAAAACCATAGGACGCTGGACCGGAATCGCATCTATGGCGGGATGAAGAAAGCCCTTCGAGGTCCAATCAACCATCTCCACGGCATACTGCACCGAGGGTGGGGTGGCGTAATGAATCGCCATGATGGGTTCTGACGGTACGGCGCACGTGAAGCTCCGTCGATCCATGATAATCTGGTTATACCACGACCCCCAAAGGTGGAGACTCTTATATTCCGGGTCGCGGTCTTTAATCATAGCCAAGACGTCACGGTCCAAGGGCGCTTCGGGAAATCCCTCCTCTGAACGAACAAACGGGAACGAGGTGTCGAGAGACATGATCGTTGCAAATGAACAGAAATTAGCCGTTAGTGCTGCAATTCCAACGTTTAGCGTTTAAAAATTTTCAATTAACTGAATTTAAAAATTAATTAAATTAAAATTAATCACACTCCACTGCAGTGCGGTGGGTAGGGGACCAAATGGGGACCCACAAAATCTAGATGAAAATTCCTTATTTAATAAGACAGCCTCATCATTGGGTAAGACTGTCAGTTAAAGAAAAGATCCCTAAGAGAATATTCTCATCAGTGGGGAATCCCTAGAGACAAGGAGAAAATCTCCTCTTTCAGAGCAAAGCTCTGTCACAAAATGACACTTGTCAAATTCTGGTCTCAAAGGAATAAAATTCCTTAAAAGAGCATAGCTCTATGGTAATAATGGAAAGATCCATCAGAAAAAAATTTACACTTAAAAAAAATAAAATTTTTGGAATCTTGAAAAATCCATGAAAAACTTATGAAAAATTCTTCATTTTTCAGATCTAAAAGATTTATAGTTGATTCAAGAGCAAAGCTCTGTTCATGGGTTAGAACCCATGAACAAGATCTCTGCAGATCTATAAGTTTTTGAGAGCAAAGCTCTGTTTATGAAACCTCGATGGGGATCTCTTTAGATCAAAAGATCTGTGAGAGCAAAGCTCTTTGGTTAAGATTAATTTAAATTAATTTGATTTAAATTAATTTTTACCTAAAGTTTCTAACTTTGGGAATGAGCAAAGCTCTGAAGTTCTTAAGCAAGAGCAAAGCACTGTTGAAATCAAAAAATCTTGAAATGGTGAAGATTTCCTAAGGGCCATAGGTCCTATTTATAAGGCGCTTGCGGGTTCAGCTCACCCCTTGATCCAACGGTCAAGAGCTTGCCACCGCTGCACTCACGTGCGCGCCACGTGAGCGCAACGGTGGGGGGGCATTTGTTTCCCCAATCAGAGCAAAGCTCTGTTGAAATTCAAAATTCAAATTTTAAAGCAACGCTTCAAATCTCGGGCGCAACGCGCCACGTGTCAGGCGCTGATACGTCAGCGCGAAGCCCAAGAAGGCGCGCCTAATCAGAGCAAACCTCTATTTAAAGCAAAATTAAAGGAAGCAACGCTTCAGTTGCGCAAGCACTGCGCTGCGCGACATGTGCGCTGTGCGCTGTGCAACACGTGTCAGGGCAGATGCGCCAGCGCAGTTGCGCTGCGCTGTGCGCTGCGCGACACGTGTCAGCGCAGATGCGCCGTCGCAGATGCGCCAGCGCAGTTGCGCTGCGCTGTGCGGTGCGCGATACGTGTCAGCGCAGATGCGCCAGCGCAATTGCGCTGCGCTGTGTGCTGCGTGACACGTATCACGCGCTGGGGCATTTGCGCCAAACAGAATTAAGATTTTAAAGAAATCTTTCTGTTCTTGTTAAAACAAGAAGATTTTCTTCTGTAAAACAGAAGCCCTTAGATCAAAGATCCAACGGTGGGGAAAATTCCCCAAATCACTCAGAGAAAGATCTCGTTAACAAATTCAACAAACTTATGGGCACTATATAAAGACCTCTAGACCTCAAATCAAGAGGATCAACATTTGGTGAGAAATCAAAAATTTCAAATAGAGAGAACTCTGAAGAAATCTCAAGAGGAAAAAAGGTAAAAACCTTTAAAATAGAAGAATTTCTTCTAATAGATCATTGATCTAAGAACAAGATCAATGATCTTCAATAAAAAACAAATAAAAATAGTGATTTGCACTTTTTATGAACCTCTGGTTCTCTGAGATAAGAAAAACAAGAGAAACTTGTTTTCTTTGATCTAAATTAGATCAAGAAAGCAAACAGTGTTTTGCACTTTTGTTATGAACCTTTGGTTCTTGAATCTAAAAGATTCTCAAATTAATAGTGCTTTGCACTTGTAAATCTGCACTGTTGCGCTCTTGGGTTGGTGCAAGCCACCAGAGAGCGTCACGTGTCAGCATCTGAACCACTTGCGCTATGCGCTTTAAGATAGAGCTTTGCTCTCTGAAATTGGCGCAACTCACCAGAGTGCAGCACGCGTCAGCAGCACAAGCGCAGAGCACTAGCGCAGCGCACTGCGCTTGCATGACACGTATCGTCACCACAGGCGCTTGTGCTCTTTGATTAGCGCAAAGCACCTGAAAATGCAATGCATTTCCTAAAGGGCCAGGCCCAAATCAAAAGACCTAGTAGGCCTAATTAAATTGCAAAGTAATAAATAGGCAGAGCCCAAAATAAATTGATGCTCTGCATCCTTTATGGGCAGAGCCCAAACAAAAACAAATAAAAGTGTTGAACATTTTTCAACTAGACTTAGCCCAATCGTGGCCGTAAGTCCTCAAATTAAATTGACTGAGCAAAATTGCTCTCCTAAATCAATTTACCTCCGGTTCGAGGGTACATCTCCAAACTCCTCTGACACCTATCGTTGTAATCCTTCAACGACGTCAGAGAGGTGACGGGTCCCGACGACCACACATCAACATGGACTGCGGGGTCCTTAAACTCGTGGACCGAAACGTCCCTAAACTAATATCAGACCGAAACGTCCTTAAACTAATATCGGACCGAAACGTCCTTAAACTAATAATGGACCACCACGTCCTTAAACTGGCGATGGACCACCACGTCCCTAAACTGGAACATGGACCACCACATCCCTAAACTGGAACAATAGAGCCTCCAAATGCTCTTTTGCCGGATCTAAACGGTCCCGTTTAAGTTGATCTTAGCCCCAAACACGGCTAACGTATCCTTAAACATTCAAATGGACTGTAAAACTCCAAATCAACTTTGGTTCAAGGGTACATCTCTGAACTCCTCTGACACCTATCGTTGTAATTCTTCAACGACGTCAGAGAGGTGACGAGTCCTGACGGCCATATAATAAATGGATCACCACGTTAAGTTGATCTTAGTCTCAAACAGGACTAACGTATCCTTAATGAACGTTTAAGTTGATCTTAGCCTCAATACGGCTAACGTATCCTTAAACTAAAAACATCAAATCCAAATCTAAGTAAATACGGATTTAGACTAATCCACGTCCTACGGGCGACGGCATTACTCAGTCTCCGTATACAATCCACGGGCAACCACAAACAAAACAAACACACGCGACACGAAATGAAATTCTGGAGAAGGAGAATGTGGCTGCCGCGACGCGGTAGCGTAATTAACTGCAGGGGCTTACGCCTGCAGGGAAGAGCGTCCCCACAATCAAAAACCCCTCAAACGAGGGGGAATCTGATGAAGTCTGCTACATCGGCCGCATCCGTCTAAACCTCCGATACACGGTTCCATAAATCAACTTGGCATCTTCGGAGAGGTTGACGGATAAAACCATATAGCATCTGCCCCGAATCTCAGGCTAGACGTCCTCACGTCTCGGCCGCCGTTCGGAGGGGAACAATAGTGAACTAAAGCATGTATACGATGATAAAGACAAACCAGATAGCATACTATCATCTCAAGCAAGACTGTCATATCGGTATAGGTCCTGCCTCAATCATCGCAATCACGTACCTGCGATCCAATAATTGACTTTGAGGGCACTATCTCCAACAGAGTGTGGGCTCTATCGATGAAGCCCTGAAACGTCAAAGTGATCCCATCGGCAGTCTCAACAGTATAGGCATCCAATCGGTTGACAATCGGTGCAGAAGTGAACAATCTAATTGCATGTACAAACAAACACAAATTAGGGGTTTTGAACAAATCTTTTAGCCCAAACTTATTTTAAAAGAAAAAAATTAGATAGGGTTTTACCCTTAGGCGTTGAATCCAGCAACAGCCAGTCTCTTGCCGTCGAAATCTGTTTCGGATATGACCAGCCACCAAGCATCCAGCAAGACCTAAATTTTGATGAGAAAATGGATTGGATTCGGAAAATTTTCCGTTTTAGGCAAAAAAAAATAATAATAAAGGTGGAGAGAGGGAGAGAGAGTACCGATTTCCGAAAAGTAGAAGAAGAACTAGAGGGGGCTGACCTCGAGCGCTGTTTTTTCGGGGCCATGAGAGAGAGGAATGGGAGCAATTTTGGAGCTTTGAAACCAAAAAAGGGCAAAAGGAAGGTTTTTGCTGCCTGGGAGCACATGCTATTCTCACCGGTGCTGTTCCAAGATTTTTTGATCAAATAATCAATGGCTACCATCGCTTGTCAAACTGTGTAAAATAACGGTGTCTGCTGTTGGTGTTTTTCACATGCTTTGTACGTGTGATGGATGGTCAGAATGCTCCCAAAGTATTAGAATAGCAAGGAGAAGACAGCAGAGGTTCCAAATTCGTTTTCCTCCCTCAATAGTCGTAAAAGTTTGATACTTTTAAACACAACAGCTACAACTAAACCATAAGAATAATCTACATCGTAATTTCATTCTGAAATATTTTTAAGAATAATGTGAAATTTGGTATATCTATATTTTAACCGATGAAAATAAAGATGGCGGATGCCGATCGTCGAACCCACCCCACAGTGGATGATAAACCTTTTTCAACGCCATAAAAGGTAACACTCATATAGGGCCTTGATCATCCATTATTCTTATTTGTAAATATAACTAGTATTTTGTACATGCGAAGCATGTAAATGTGTAGTCTAAATTGTATTGTTTAAATAAATAGTGTGTTATATATTTAGGGTTGAGAATAAAATTATAGATATACCTCTAAAAACTGAAGAATGTTAAAATATTTAAATAGTTGATGATGTGGATTATTTCTTTAGGAGTGAAGGATCTATTGCACACTAAACATAGATTTTAAAACTTAGCATGATGGCAATTTGAAAAATCTTGAGAGCAATATACCCAACATAAGGATCTTAGCTAAAGATAACAACTTGTATCAAACAAAAGAGAGCAATTAGCTTACTAAGTTGAAACCACAACCTTTGTAGCATTTTCAAGTGTTCCTAAATTGTGTTGGACTCTATTGTAGGATCCAAGAAGCTCCATGGAACATGCTTCCAAGTCCATCCCCTCCATCAAAGATGATCCACCTTGAAGGTGCAAGTGCTTTGGTTCCAAACCGTAACATTTCAGAAATATAAAATATTATTTTTAGAATTTAAATAATAAATTTCACGAAAACTATATGAGTATGGATTTGAGTTTTTATAAAATGGTTTAAATATATACATACAATTTGGAAAAAATAATTGGAATGTTAATATGAATTATTAATTATGAAGGCATTTATTTGATTTGGACATTTTATAAATTATTATACAATTATTATATACAAGTTTAATGTTAAACTTGATTAATATTTCCTAATTGTGCATTAAACTAAGTTAATTGTTAAAACCATGTTTATGTATCATGGCATGCAACATTTCATATTGTAACATTTATTCATATTTATTATCATGGTTTCATTTTTTTATATGCTTTCAATTTGTTTTGTTTCTTTTAAAAAAAGAAAAGAAATTATAACGAGGGGGGACAAGGAAGCATGATTGAGAGAGAGAGAGAGTTAGAGAAGGTTCCACATTTTTCCTTGGATTTTCTTCACTTCTTCTTCATTTCTTCATCTCCTTCTCCTTCATCCTCCTCCATCCTCACTACCACCCTCAAAACCATTCCAAAACTAAATATAACCTTCACAAAAATTATTCATAAGCTCACTACAAGCACCATAGTGGGATCAAGTTTGAACTTTGAGCTCATTTGGCCATCTTAGAATTTTCTTGAGTTGCTCTTTTAAGGTAATTCCCTCACTTTTAGTTAAGTTTTTAAGCTTCCTAAGCTCAAGTGTTAGTTTAGAATTAAGAGATTTAAGTTTAATGAACTTTGAAAATTCTAGGATGATCTTTAGTGGATGTTTTGAGTTGCAGAGATATAATTGAGGCTTAGTTAGTGACCACAAATCTATTAGTGATAAAAACCTTAGCCAAACCGGAGTTAGAAGTTTCAAAAATGAACTTGGAATTTTCCGATATCGAGTTTTTGGTAAATTGTGATGGTCAAATAGAATCTGGAATGACTCAAAAAACCTGAAAAATATATTGCATATACAAAGAGATGTACGGGCTATTTAGAAGCTGCATCTGAAGCCCGAGCCCTCATATCCTATTCTTGGCCGCCAAAATAATCCAAATGGCCGCAAATTGAGGCCTGAACTTAGAGTTAGGATTCGGTTCTTAGTCTATAGCTCAAACATCTAATATCTAGCCCTACCTTATATGCAAAATGTCTTAATTTCATCTTAGGTAAAATCTGAGAGTGTTTTTCTAAATTGTTGATTTCTTTTTTGCGACGTTTGAAACTAGATTTTTGATATTTGAGTTTTGACTCGGTTGTTGATGTTTGTATGTCAACAGTTGTGTGGTTGTTCTTGCATGCGTGGACCATAGATTCTAACCTATGTGTAATTCGCTTGCCGTATAGGTTTTCGAATTTGATTTTTGATGACGATACGATATGCGTTGAATTGTAGGTACCTTTGCATGGACTTCCGGGATGACAAAGGAGAACAAGGCGTTCGTTGACTTCTACTAGAGCGAGAATGGTAGGTGAGTAGATGTATATCTACGGCGGAAGTCGGGTGGATGGCATATAGCGCCCCCGCAACCGTAGTTATAGGTTACTCATATATAGTTATATATATAAATATTAGATATGTATACTTAAATAATAAGGTTCTAGGAGACTATAGGCAATAGTAAGCGTACTTGTAGGGAGGTCTGTCCTTAGTTCTTATTTTTCTTAGCCTTGGACCATTGGTATATATGTTGTCACACACACTTGGTATGATATGTGTGTGTGTGTATATACATGTATATATATACATGTATATATGTATATGTATATATATACATGTAAGTTTGAGGATAAGTTCGATATAACATCACGAGATGAGGATATGACATGTTAGAATGATATGAGTCGATATGATCGGACATGATATCACGAGGCTATGTTATATGATATGAGATTGAAACGTCATGATTTGATATGATATATTATATGAACATTGGGCGATATATATATATATATATATATATATATATATATATATATATAACATGTGATGACACGTGACTAGATGAGATGATAGAATGTACATGACCATAGATCCGTACCCTTGATTTATGATATCGTACGACGGATTATACCGTACGAGATAAGATATACATGATGATTGATCCACACTCTTGATTCGAGGATGCTGTACGATGGATTATACCGTACGTAATATGATATACCTGATGATTGATCATCACTCTTGACTCGAGGATGTCGTACGATGGATTATACCGTACGTGATATTATGAGGCTGGATCGCCTACTCATAGATGTATCGACTTGGAAAATTATTGTTTTCTAATCACTTACGTAGACATTAGGAGATAATTAGATCCATACCTACTTTCAAAACTAACAAATCTTTGTGCATTTTAAAAAGACAACCCTAAGGAATGCTACGGGTTTTCAAAAGGTGTCTTTTTCTCTAAAACACCGTAGCCCCTATTTTTCTAAAAACAACGATTCGTACTGTTTTAAAAACTATAACTGTATGGCTCATATATAGCTATGTATCTTATACTGTTGCGTTTACGTTTTATATTTTCTGCTATACTCGTATTATTTTCTTTTTGCATTTTACACACGTTCTTTTCCTTATCTTGTATGACATCGTCTGTTAGGACACATACACCATTACCGATGATGCGCATGTTGTACATATACATACTCGCCAGCTCACACACTCATCATCGGTAATTGCCATGCCACGTACATATTAGAAATCGCTATTTCATCGTATAACCTAATAACTCATAGCTTTTTCGTATTGCTTAGTACTCATTACCGCACATGCTAGTTAGATATTGCATTTCTTACCTAGTTAGATACCACGTTTATATATATACATACTGGTTATCCACTGTAGATTTGTTCTGTGCCTGTAATCATTGTTTCATTATTGGCTCATGTTTATGAGATTTCGGTTTTCATGAGATTTATGGATTTGGGAAACCGCGGATGCATTTTTGAAAACTTATGATTGTTTTAAAAACGCGGTTTCTCTTGATATAATTTGTGGCGTCCACCATGATTTTTCTCAGTTCTGAGCTATGTGTATACCCGATTTGAGGAGAGAGGAGGCACCGTCTGCGGGTACATGATAGACCCGGTATGGTACTCTGAGGCAAGAAGATTGTATAGAGAGACGTTGAGCCCTATTTAATCTACCAGCCTGCCTCAACGTTGTCACCTATTTAACCTATCTGGCCATTGTAAGCCAAACCAAAGGTCTACATCCTATTGCAATATTAAAATAGTTCAAAGTGTCATCCAAGCATGCTGAGGAAACCATATTAGGTACAATACATGCTCCTCTTCATTAACCTACAAGATCCCTTAGTTATCAACATGACCCAATAATCCCCCCCCCTCCTTCCCTCATCACAAAACCCTAACCCTAAAGAAAATCCCCAATGGCACCAAGAATAAATTTTCTTTGTTTTGATTCTAATGTTTGTGAGTGTGTCGTCTCGATCGAGCACATGTACTAACGCACTTGCAAGTTTATATCCATGTCTAAATTATATTGAGAATAATCGAGGAAAGATGCCATAGGATGGAATTTCCTCCTATGGCGTCGGAAAAGTATGCACTCCCTCATTTTTTCCGAAGATCGGTGTCCATCATATTCATCGTTATCATTTAAGATATGGGTCCACCAAATTTCATGTGATTCTACAACCTTTTCACCGTTGATTTAGTGGGTTCAAAATTAACGGTTTACCGACAACAACACTTTTTGCATTGCTAAATCAACGGTGAAAAAGTTGTAGAATCACATGAAATTTGGTGTATCCATATCTTAGATCATAACGATAAAGATAATGGGTGCCGATCGTCGGAAAAAATGAGGGAGAGCATACTTTTTCGACGCCATAGGAGGAAATCCCCTCCTATGGCCTCTTTCCTCCACTACTACAAACAAGGGTTGCCCCTACGGATTTAACCGTAGGGGCAAACCACTGCCCCTACGGATATATCCGTAGGGGTGAAAAAATAATCTGTAGGTGCAAACGCCGTAGGTGCAAGTTGAAGCCCTGAACTTGCCCCTACGGGCAAAAACTTGCCCCCACGGAGTTCTGTGTAGGTCCATTTTCACCTACGGATTAGGGCGTAGGGGGAAAAAAGTTATTTTATTTACGGTTATTTTAATTATATTAACTGTACCTACGGATTTATCCGTAGGGCAAAGTACTATCCTCTACGGATATATGCGTAGGTATATATCCGTAGGGGCAAAATATCAGAAATCCTGATATTTTGCCCCTACGGATATATCCGTAGGGGTCTTTGTTTGCCCCTACGGACATATCCGTAGGGGCAAGCCCAACCCCCTGATACTAAGATCAGGGGGGACATATCAGTTAATGCTGATATTTTGCCCCTACGGTTTAAACCGTATGGGCAACATGTGTACCTACGGATTAATCCGTAGGTACACATTATCTGTTTTTTTTTTTAAAATGGGCTGCCTGATTTTTTCTCGCCCTGTGCACAATAATATATATATCAATAAAATATAAAATTAATCATCACACAACATATATCCCAGTATTCATAATCACATCTCACGCATATAATATACAAAAGAAACCCAAATACTGAATATGATATAAAAAAAACCAATATCAATATCAATATCGTTTTAAAATGTAGTACAATATGTATGATATAAATAAATACATGTTTCAAAAAATAAGAATCAAAAAGCTACCCTAGCTCGGTCCAGCTCCACCTCTGATAAACGATAGAATGAGGCGTGCCTGCTCCTCGGTCAATAAACCATGCAATTCGGCGTGAGCGGGAGTCTAAGCGTCCTGTGGAGCTGGCGATGTGGTCTGCGCAGCCGCCATCGAGGGAGTCGCTTGCGGAGTCGCGGCTGCGGGAGTCTGAGCGAGCGGTGGAGCTATAGGAGCTGTCTGCGGAACCGCAGCCGATGTAGTGGCTTGCGGAGCCGCAGCCGAAGGAGATGCATGCCATGTACCCTGTCGCGTCTGGACCTAACGTGTGTAAGAAGCGTGTAAGAACTGTGTATTATTTGAATTCGTATCATTATCAAGTTATTTAGATATCTAGTTTGGAAAACCGTTGTTTATTTTAATTACATATGTATGTATGATTAATCAAACCTAAGTCTAAAACCAAATAAGCTCAAGCTACGTACTAATTATGGATATGTTGATATCTATAATATGACATGATATTTTACTATAAAGTAGTATACATACCAGCATCTCTTTCAACTCCTGAACGGTGGCCCTCAAGCTCTCCAGTTCCTGCTGGACACGTCGCTCACTGGAGACGGAGGAAGTAACCGCCGGGGTGGAGTCCAATCTCATATGGGCCCTGCTAGGGCCCAGTCCCCGACCTCTCTCCCAACCTCCGTGGTGCCCTCCGTGTGCAGCGTCCAGAACTGGGGTCAGCAGCCTCGGATCGCTCCGTCCGGTAAAATCGATCCCCGAGGCCTCGACCTGCTCAACCACCCGCTCCTACACCCACATTAAGCAGTAAAGTATAAGTATAAAATTTAAACTTGAACCTTCCAAAACTAAAATTTCAAATATGGGTAGAATAAATATTAACACTTACGCAATACTCCTGGGTAGCGACGTCGGGATATCGAAGCTCGCCTGTGGCGGGATCTGTCGAGGTGCCGTGGACGGCAAGATATGCGGACAGCACGCTCGGTGTACCACCTTGCGCCACGGTCTGAGCTGTCTGCAATATTAGAAAATAACTCTTAATATTAGAAATATTAGAAAATAACTCTTAATATTGCAGAATATCACAAAGGTCGGTCTATTGTAATTTACCGATAACTCCATGGCTCGAGTAATATTTCTCGAGCCACCTGTGTAAGTGGAGCGAGCCCTCTTCGCCGACTTCCTGTTCTCTGCATTCTAAGCGGTCTATTTCTGCACAACCGCATTAACATTTAGTTTTCTAATTAAGGAACACAAAAAAATAAATTATATCCTAAACAATGAATTACATTTAAAATACATACCTGTTTGCGTTGGGAGTCGAAATATTCGCACAATAGAGGCCATGTCTCTACGTCGACTCTCGCAAACGCCGGAGTAGATAGGAGGGCCGCTCTCTCTCTGCCTCGGGGGTCGCCATCCACAGGGAGTAGCAGTCGGCCTTCAGCTCATTCCTGTTGTATCGGACCTTGGTCTGCATGTTCTTCATCAGGCCATTGTACAGAACATGAAGGTCGAGCACCCTCCCAGGGTGATCAGGGTCGGGTACAGGCTGAAAATCGTAATCCGACTGAAAATACAAAAAAAAACATTGTTATTAGATTGCAAGTGTTAATAATAAATATATTGGATAAATCAAATGAAAATATATATTAATACGTACCCGAGCCTGATCAAAGAAGAGGGCGAATGAGCGCCGGTGCTGCTCGCCCCACTCAACGTGAAGTGGATAGTTCTTCACGAGCCGGCTCTCGTCCCCCATATACCGGCCGAACCTCTCAGCATGAGGACCGGTATAGCGATAGTCAAGGGTAAAAAAGAGGGGGAATGCTGCCTCCCCCCTAGCTTTGTCAGGCCTCAGCCTATGGAACTGATTCGGGCCTCGAGTCCCCCTCTGGGGATGGAGAGGCCCTGCGTCTGCAAGAAATATCAAGACAATCAATATTAAGACAAAGTTGTATTAAGAAATCAAGTTAAACGAAAATTGAAGTGTGATATATACCTCCGGTGGCTATCGCACGAGCCTGGGCCCGGGCAGCAGCACGAGCGGGACGATAGTTCCTCCGGTGAGGAACAACCGGGGTCCCGGATGCGGACGCATCCCCTCCAACTAGAAAATAAACATTGACGCTAAATTTCCATGAAGTTCATATTTATTCTATAGAGCATATGTAAAATGAATAAATATTTTATATTTATTCATACTAACCTGCAGACGATGCGGATGGTATGGAAGCGGCAGGAGTGGCCCCTGCGGAAGATGTGGACACACCTCCTATAATTAGACAATTAAAAATAGATTATATAAGTAATTGCAAAAAGAATGTGTAGATCAATAATATAACGTTCTAAATCAATATGTATGCACTATAGGATATATAAATATACTCGCAGGTGCGGTGGTGTCACCACCTACAGCTAGACAATAATAAAAATTGCTAAGTAAGAGCAAAAGGAATGTGTGTATATTTATGATATAGCATTCTAAATCAATATACATGCACTATATGATATATAAACATACCTGGAGGAGCGGGAGTGGCCTCTATCCCAGATGTGGACGCATCACCAACAACTAGACAATCAAACATCGACAATATAAGTAATTTTGACATAAACAGGCATGAATATCTGTAATATTACATTCAAAATGGATATGCGTGCAGTATACCTGGAGGTATGGCAAAATCCACACGGAAGGAGGCATCCGAAGGGGTCTCCGATTTGGGTGCAAGACCGGCCCTCTGAAGCTCCCTACGAAGCTCTCCGGGCGACAGAACCGCTCTGCCTCTGCCTCTGCTGCGGCTGGAGCTCCTGCCGCCCTTCACTGCTCCCGACATCGTCATCAAATCTAGATAAACGGTTCGTGGACGCATTAGACGATCATTAAAAGTATTGACTATATATGTATAGAGCGTAAAATGTGAAGTACTAATATAAAATTACTGATAACCTTTTTCGTTTCTTGGGCGCATTATACATATCTACTTGGATTTCATCGTCAATGTCATTTCTAACCCACGTAACTTCATGATCGGTCGAAGACAGCCCGTCCTTCGAAACAGACGGTCGGAGCACTTTAAGCCTTCTTTCTTCTTCGTCCTCATCGCTGTCCTCGAATTCTTGGACATCGTAGACATCTCTGGGTTTCCATCGGCATACAACACTCCATCCCGGATGCTTCAAACACTGTGAGTAGTATACTTGGAACGCTTGGTTCGGAAAGATAAACGGATCTTCCTGACCATAAAATCGAAGTGTGTTCACACTGGTCAATCCATATTCATCTTTCCAAGTCCCAAGATTGCTTCTCCACTTGTCCGTATCGGTTCGCGTATCGTACCAAGTACACTGGAATATATAAAAGGGTTCTGATCGTCCGGGATAGTGGATGCCGAGTATACAATTTAAGTACCCATAATAAATCACACCGTCCGATCCTACCGTCGCAATCCCACTATTCTGAGTGGTTCTAGATGTTTTTATGTCCTTAACTTCGAATTTGTATCCAAGGACACCAAATCCTTTATAATATGCAACCTCCGTACTAGGAAATTGAGCTAGACATCTTGAATCACTCTCAAATGATGCAGACAAGTTCGGATCGTGGATCTAACAAAACAAATTTTACGACAAATACATCACGATACAAATTTAGATTAAAACTGCTAGCAATAAAATGTTATTCGAATAACTTACATGATCTGTGACCCAATCACAAAAATTATCCTGATGAAATTTTTCCAATTGTTCTTCGTTCCAATCAGGATGCCCCTCACGTACCTCGTTAAAATGAATTCTGTTTTCGACAAATAATGGTGATATTAATATTATATCATTTCATACACACACAAACACAGATATAACAATTAATCCAAATAAATTTACTCTCTAATTTGTTCAAGACATGCGCAATTAAGCAAGATAAACCGGTATATCTTGTTGATAAACATAGTGTCTACCCTCTTATACTCGGCTTTACCATATGGCCCGTCTTGAATTCTTCGTGGCCGGTTAAGCCTTGTCTCAATGTTCTCGTCCAGATAGCGGGAACAAAATGTGGTTGCTTCATCAAGAAGATAACCTTGCATGATAGAACCCTCTGGTCGATTTTTATTGCGTACATACTTCTTAAGAGTGTAGATGTACCTAATGAAAATATGTTGAATAAATAAATACGGGCATACAGGACAACAATAAATTTATAAATTGCACGAAACGAAAAATTACACGTACCTCTCGACGGGATACATCCATCGATATTGTACCGGTCCGGCTAACTTCGCCTCAGTTACAAGATGAACCGTCAAGTGTATTATGATATCGAAGAATGACGGTGGGAAAATAAGCTCAAACTTGCAAAGTATCAACGCAATAGAATTTTCTAGTTTATCCAGCGTCACAACCTCCAGTGTTTTAGCACACAACTCCCTGAAAAAACAACATAAGTCGTTGATTACTAGACCAACCAATTCGGGGAGAGAAGTCCTGAGGGCTAATGGAAGAAGGTGCTCCACGATAACATGGTGATCATGACTTTTCAGCCCATCGATCTTGCCCTTCACAATTTTTATTTTCTTGCTCAATGATCCTGAAAAACCTGTGGGAACTTTCAAATCATGCAACACCTGCAGGAATCTTTTCTTCTCCGGTTGTGACATATGATAAGCGGCATTGGGAAGTACAAACTTGCCCGGTTTACCCACTACCGGTCTAGGGTGCAATTCACTTCTTATTCCCCACTCTTGTAGATCCATCCGAGCATTCAGGTTATCTTTCGATTTCTCGTCTTTACAAAGAAGCAAGTTAAGAATGTGCTCTGATACTCCCTTCTCTATATGCATGACGTCTAGACAATGACGCACTGAATTTGTAGACCAGTACGGAAGCTCGAAGAAAATGCTTAACTTGTTCCAAAATGGTGGTTTGACCTGTTTCGTCGGATCCATCCCGAAGGTCACATTATTGTAACCATCCCATTTAGCAGTCACGTCCTCTCCGGACAATGGGGATGGAGGTCCAAGAAGCTCTTGATGACCATCAAAGTGAACCGTGTCTAACCTATAAGGGTGGTCTGGAGGCAGGAATCGTCGATGGCCGCAATAACAAACCTTTCTGCTAAAATTCAAGAATTTCGATGTTGTGTGTTCATGGCAATGAGGACATGCTTTGTGACCATGTACGGACCAACCTGATAGCATTCCATACGCAGGAAAGTCATTAATTGTCCACATTAGAGCCGCACGCAGTATGAAGGTTGTATTTGTGTTTGCATCATATGTCTCTACACCATCAATGAACAAAGATTTCAACTCCTCGATCAGAGGTCGGAGATAGACGTCAATATTGTTCCCCGGTGAGTTTGGTCCGTCGATAAGAAGAGGCATCATAAAGTATGATTGGTCCATAGCCAACCAAGGCGACAGATTATAAATTATCATTACAACGGGCCATGTGCTGTGACTTCCAGCCATATAGTTGAATGGGCAGAAGCCATCAGTAGCCAGTCCGAGCCGGACATTGCGAGGATCGCTACTGAATATTGCGTGCCTCCTATCGAAATCCTTCCATGCCGGTGATTCTCTTGGATGGCTCATTTTTCCATCTTCACTTGGAGGAGCACGGTGATGCCAAATCATTGCCTCGGCTGTTTTCTTGCACCTGAATAGCCTCTGTAGCCTCTGTGTTATGGGAAAGTATCGTGCTATCTTGACAGGTATATCGGGCTTCTTATCAGAATCTTTCGGCTTATACCTGGCCTCTCCGCATGTCGGACACTCTTTCAAATCTGAATTCTCTTTCCGGTACAGCACGCAATTTTTAGGACATGCTTGAATCTTCTCGCACTTTAGACCCAAATCAGACATCATCTTCTGGGCTCCGTACCAGCTGTCGGGCACGTTATTTCCCGGAGGCATAGAATCTTTCAAGAACGAAAGAAGCATTTTGAATGACTTGTTGCTCCATCCATTTAGACACTTAATCTGGAAAAGTTGGACGAACCATGAGAGGGTGGAATACTTCGCATTCTCATAAATTGGTTTCGTAGCATCATTCATGATATTTTCATATTTATCCGCACGCGGTCCTTGACCGGAAGGAATGTCATCTTCGGTACAAATAGATTCACCTAGGGCAGCCTCTACCATATCCTCCATTTCTTCTGATGGAAATAAATTACCGTCTTCTCCTTCTGCCGCATTACCGAATTCTTCTTCTTCTCCTGCCGCATTATCATGTTCTCCTTCTTCTTCTGCCGCAGTACTGCATTCTTCTCCTTCCCCGTGATATTTCCAAGTTATATAAAGTCTAGTAAACCCATGTTTTACAATATGAAGCTCTGCCAATTCTACCTTCTGCCAGTACTTATTGCCACATCTATCGCACGGACAGAGAATCATCTCTATTATGATCTTATTATGTGCGCGTGCAAATTCAAGGAAAGCAGCAAATCCTGCGACAAACTTAGGTTGCATACGTTGTTTCCAATCCACATACATCCAGTCCTTAACTCTGACGTACTCATGGGCCATGTTAGACTGTATAACATATAAATTGTAGGTTATGCTGACTATATTGAGAAATATAAGAACGGGATAGTTATTGACAAAGGAGAAAATCCGTGTATATGCTTTCTGTGTGCGTTTGTCGTTGAAAAGAATAAATTATCGCACGTATGTTAACCGATAGACGGGGACTAAGTGGCGCTTTTAGTTTCATATATGAGTATCGATGAGAATATGAATGTTTCATATTATCATATATTGGTTTTAACTTGAACATCTTGAATCACTCTCTAATTATGCGTTTGTTGTGTATTCTTGTTGTATGTGTGTGTTCCGGCTGTCGGGGGTAGGCTTCTATCCCATTAAGAATGTATAGAGTGAACACCCATCACTTGTGCTTTCAACCGTTTCGAGTAAATTTCGGCAGCACCTCCCCGCTGTTCTCCGAGTACACTGTAATAGAATAGATAATCATTTTAAAGCTGTGAAACAACGTTGAAATGAACATCTAATCTATCTTTGTACACGGAGAACCAGCGGAAAGGTACCGACGAAATATCTTGAAACGGATGAAAACACAAGTGAATGAAGGCGTTTGCTTTATACATTCTTAACTTGTCCATACGGGACAAATCTTTGGGTTACCATACGATTGAATTTTCTCGTCGCGTAGACTATACGACGGTTGTTAGTATCGAGCTATACTGTCCGATATTTAACAACCTTCGTATAGTTCTATGTCATGACGAGCATCGCACTTATGTTAACCGATAGACGGGGACTAAGTAGCGCTTTTAGTTTCATATATGAGTATCGATGAGAATATGAAGGTTTCATATTATCATATATTGGTTTTAACTTGAACATCTCGAATCACTCTCTAATTATGCGTTTGTTGTGTATTCTTGTTGTATGTGTGTATTCCGGCTGTCGGGGGTAGGCTTCTATCCCATTAAGAATGTATAGAGCGAAAACCCATCACTTGTGCTTTCAACCGTTTCGAGTAAATTTCGGCAACACCTCCCCTCTGTTCTCCGAGTACACTGTAATAGAATAGATAATCATTTCAAAGCTGTGAAACAACGTTGAAATGAACATCTAATCTATCTTTGTACACGGAGAACCAGCGGAAAGGTACCGACGAAATATTTCGAAACGGATGAAAACACAAGTGAATGAAGGCGTTTGCTTTATACATTCTTAACTTGTCCACACGGGACAAATCTATGGGTTACCATACGATTGAATTTTCTCGTCGCGTAGACTATACGACGGTTGTTAGTATCGAGCTATACTGTCCGATATTTAACAACATTCGTATAGTTCTATGTCACGACGAGTATCGCACGTATGTTAACCGATAAACGGGGACTAAGTGGCGCTTTTAGTTTCATATATGAGTATCGATGAGAATATGAAGGTTTCATATTATCATATATTGGTTTTAACTTGAACATCTCGAATCACTCTCTAATTATGCGTTTGTTGTGTATTCTTGTTGTATGTGTGTGTTCCGGCTGTCGGGGGTAGGCTTCTATCCCATTAAGAATGTATAGAGCGAACACTCATCACTTGTGCTTTCAACCGTTTCGAGTAAATTTCGGCATCACCTTCCCGCTGTTCTCCGAGTACACTGTAATAGAATAGATAATCATTTCAAAGCTGTGAAACAACGTTGAAATGAACATCTAATCTATCTTTGTACAAGGAGAACCAGCGGAAAGGTACCGACGAAACATCTCGAATCGGATGAAAACACAAGTGAATGAAGGCGTTTGCTTTATACATTCTTAACTTGTCCACACGGGACAAATCTATCGGTTACCATACGATTGAATTTTCTCATCGCGTAGACTATACGACGGTTGTTAGTATCGAGCTATACCGTCCGATATTTAACAACCTTCGTATAGTTCTATGTCACGACTTGCATCGTACGTATGTTAACCGATAGACGGGGACTAAGTGGCGCTTTTAGTTTCATATATGAGTATCGATGAGAATATGAAGGTTTCATATTATCATCGAGTATCATATATTGGTTTTAACTTGAACATCTCGAATCACTTTCTAATGATGCGTTTGTGTGTATTCTTGTTGTATGTGTAACATGATTTTAAACCATTGAGATCAAGATTGATAGAACTGATCATCTTACATTGCAATGGCATTCATCAACCAAAAACTATTATTGCAATGGTATTCATCTATAACAATCAACAATTAAAACTACAAATATAGGATACTTATATCATAAAGCGTTATACGCAACATATGAATTCACATGACTAAAACATGCATCAAAAAAACATGTTCATCCAAAAGAAAGGCCACTGTCAACAAATATAGACAAATACGTCATAAAAACAGTAACTAATTAACAAGTTGATTAGCATCTGGATCAAGAAAATGATAGGAAAAACAATTGACTATGATCTATAATGACAAGTCTATTACCACGACTCTCGACTAACAAAGGTGGCTTTTCGTCCTCGGTAGCTTGATAATTGGGATTTCATGGCGAATAAAAATATGCATATGCCGTTTGACCGGGAACTTCAATAGGAAACTCGGTGAGGTCGGGTGTACTGAAGTACGCTTTGTATTTCGCTATATCAGGTGATGAAGCCTAAGCCCTAGCTAGCCCCAGCCCCACCCCAACCGAACCCTATCGAAGGTAAAGAACGTCCTTACACTTTCATATTTCTATTAATGATGCAAGTCTCCACCAAGTCAAATTCTTGCAATATCATTCTTTTTAGAGTATGTCTAATTTAATAGATAGAATTTTCAAAGTTGGGCAACCAAGAAAAAGTAACAAGGGATTTTACATACATGCCAAAGCTTTGATTATTTATTTATTTATTTTCCATTTCATATTAGTACTTTTATATATTTGATGATGGCAAGAAATACAAATTATATTAGAACATTGTACATACCTAATTTCCACTTGAAATCGGTTTTTTCTTTTATCAGTACTCGTTGACATATAGTAACAAACAATGTTTGATTAGAAGGACCCAAGATTTTCTCGATCAACAATAATTTTAGTAATCAAACTAGGCTAAAATTGCTGGAAATTCCTCTGAGGTTTGCCAAATTCAGCAAACCCCAGGCCCAACCTAACCCTAACCCCAGACCCAGCCCCACCCCAACCCCAACCTAACCCTAGCCCAGCCCTAGCCCAGCCCCAGCCTAACCCTAACCCCAGCCCCAGCTAAACCCCAACCCCAACCCCAACCCCAACCCTAACCCTAACCCCAGCCCCAGCCCCAGCCCTAGCCCCAGCCGAACCCCAACCCTAACCCTAACCCCAACCCCAACCCCAACCCCAACTGCAACCCCTGCCGAACCCCAACTCCAACCGTAGCCCCAGCCCCAGCCATGAACCCTAGCCCTAAATAATCAAAATTTTGTTTAGTTGAAGATTTACTAACCTGTACGATGAAGGAGACGATCGATCGGTGGCGACGACGAAACGGAGGCGACGACGAAAACGGCGACGAGGAAGAACGGTGACGAGAACGGCGGTGGCGACGACGAGAAAGGCGGGAATGATTTAGGGATTTTGGTTCGCGTGCGATCGAGAGAGAGAGAAAGAGATAAGGGGCGTAAGCGATCTGTGCCTTTTTAATTAAATCGCTATTTAGTTGCCCCTACGGATTTATCCATAGGTCCTTGGTTTGCGGCTCCGTAAGGGCAAACACCAAATTAAGAATTAATATTTTTATTCTTGAACGTCTTGGACCGTAGGGGCAACCTTTTAGACCTACGGATTAATCCGTAGGGCCAACATAAATCTGCCCCTACGGATTTCAATATCCGTAGGGGCAACTCCCTATTTTAGTAGTGCTCCATTATTCTCAATTATATTAGAGGCAATACATCGACCCTGTCAAGCTTATGTTGTGCACAGCTAAGCACGGTCGTGCAATCTGAACCGCAGTGTCTCTACATGGTCATCAATGGCGGGGCCGCCTCCATGGGGATTAATGTGAATAGAACTCAAGCGTTGGCACTGCCGGGAGCTTGCAATGTTAGAAGTCTGTTGTTGAACAAATGCGATGGTATGAACTTAATAGCACAAGGAATCGGAAATTATATTATACCATAATTTTTTTTTGTTCCGAGATAAATGACATGAAATTTATAATTTGATTAAAATACCATAAACTTTCAGCTTGTTGCACTAAAATATCATTTATCAGCTACATTTCCAAAACTGCTTATGCACCATCATGTGACCAATATGTCCCCATTTCCCTTGGTAGTCTCTTCTTATTTTATTATAATAATTGGCGTTAATCACACCAGTATTCATTAAAGCCCTTGGTAGTTTCTTGAAACCTTTTCTTTCATGAAATCAATAAACCTATTTTGCACTATTTTTCAAATGCTTCTCTTTCCAAAGAAATGGCAATTGCTTCAAAAATAAAGGCACGAACCACAACAGCAGCCATTTTTTTCCTTCTTTTTTTTCCCCTTTTTTCTTTGTTTTTTTTTTTCCTTTTTGTGGTTTGCGGGGGGGGGGGGGGGTCCGGGTCCCAGTAGGCTAAAAGGGTAAAACAAGGATGTGGGGTCACATGAGTATTACCGAAGCAAGGAATACATGATGTTCTCATAAAATTAGTAAATTTTATGGTATTTATCTAAAAAATGGAAATATTCAAGGTGTATTATTAAATAACCCTAACGGTGATTTGCTAATACGGTTTTGTTTATACTGTATTATCACAGCTAACGGACCTGCATCACCTCATGATTCTCCTTCAGGTACGAAATTTACTAACAGCTTTTGTTGCTAAAACTATTCTTTAATTTATGAGATTAATGAAAAAATAAAATATTGGTCGCAGGTTCTTCGGGTGGGAGCATTGTTCATGCCCCGATGCTCCTCATATTTTCCCTTATACTGGCAATGGTGTATCTTTCTTCGTCGTCTCCCACTAGTTTCCAAGGCACCTATGTATTCAACTATGGTTGTTTCCAAGGCACCTATGTATTCAACTATGGTTGAATTTTTGGCCTATGACACGTGTCACATCTCATGTACTTTTTGCATATGTAGTAATGTGGATAAGTGTCATGTGATGGTTTATTGGGATGTACAGAAATATTGATGATAACGCGATCCTGTCTCCTTACAACAACAGACTCATTTTGTTGAGAACCGACTATGTTTTACCAGGTTAATAGATAACGTTTAAAGTCCATTTTACTTCAGTAATAATAATCAGGCAGCAACATGGGCAACAAGTAAAAAGCATTCATAGTTTCATGAAATGATTTAAGAAACATAAGATACCTTTAAAGATCTAAAAAATTAATCTGAATACGAGGATTGAATAGAAAATCTCATCAAGTAACCAGTTCAAATAATGATGCTATTCAATAGAAGGAAATAAAATCCACAAAGTTTAGACAAATATCATCACTGCAAATCCAATACAAGAATAAAAAGAGTTCCCGCCAAACCGCAACAAATGTGTTTTGGAGACTGAAGAAACTATATTAGATGCATACATATACCGTTTATCAACTTATATGATCCTACCAACTGGACCCAGCTAAGTTGATATCAATTTCATTTCTAATGTGAAAGGTCGCAAGTTTGATCTCCGAAGGAGGTTGATTTTAAAAAAAAATGAAAAACTCACACATGATCCTTTTAGTTTTATGAACCATTATCATCATATAATCTAAACCCACTGAGGTCCATGTGTCATTTTCTACTCTTGAAGAAAAATTGAGAAAATATCTCGGATCATCATCAAAAACCCAAACCACAACCACCACCACCACCATCCCCCCAAAAAAACAATGCAAGTGCCCAATCGAACGAACAATGCAAGAAAGACATCATGAGAATAGCTCCGTGCCTCTTGTTCACCGCAGGCAATACATCGACCCCGTCAAACTCTTGTTGCACCAACCTTGGCATGATCGTGAAAAGTCTGAGCCGAAATGTCTTGGCCTGATCATCAATGATAACATGGCTTACCCAGAGGGGTTTAATGTCAACAAAACTCTAGCGCTGCAGCTCCCCAGCGCTTGCAGCAATATCAGTACACCGCCCAAGAGCAAATGTGACGGTAAACACTGAATCGATAACGTAAATGACCGTTTTGTTATATTCTGAACACCATAAAATTTCACAGCTTTAGTATAAATATCATGAAATTATAACTATATAGCGGTTAAATTGCACGAAAACCCCCTCACTTTGCCCGAATAACAGGATACCCCACTAGGTATATAAAAAAAACCGCAGCTTGACCCCTTGACTCCAACATTATTACTTTTTACCTAATAAATTGTTTCTTTTTCCAAAATACCCTTTAGTTCATCTCTTTTATATGCATTTCTCCCTTAAAAGACCAATTTCAATCAATTTATGTTTCAATTAGCCTCTGTTCGAAAATAATTTTTTAGAACCATTTGTCCGCTACCTTTCCAAAAACCGGTAATATTGTTGTCATTTGACTGTCATGTGACCAATATGTTCCATCATCTTTGTAGTTCCTTTAAAAAGCTTATTTTTGAGGAAAAAGATCGATGATCAAAAGCTCATATATATATAGAGAGGGGGTTCCGTTAGGGCAAGGTTCGTGTTTTTAAAACTCAGAACTTTTTTGTGCGACGCCCGATCAACAATCTGTTTCAACCAAGTTGATCAACACACCCTAGATAGTGTGTGGTTTTAAAATCACTTTGTTTGGAAGTGTATACATATGCATAAACATGCCAAATTACTTTAGCCGTAGAATTATTATTAATTTAAAACAAGTTGTAGCATATGTTTACACTTCCAAACAGAGTGATTATATAAACACGCTATTAGGGTATCAACTTGGTCAAAACGGATCGTTAATCGGACGTCACACAAAAAGTTCGAGAATTTAGAAAAAATGAACTCGTCCAAACGGAATGGCACTATATATATAACGGAGGAAAGAGACCATAAGAGGGAATTTCCTACTATAACATCGAAAAAATACAATATCCACGATTTTTTCAACGACCGGCATTCATCATCTTGATCTTTATCATCTAAGATGTGGATACACCAAATTTTATCTGATTCCACCACTTTTTCACCGTTGAGTTAGCAATAAAAAAAAGTTATATGGTCTGTAAACCGTTAATTCTGCACCCACTAAATCAACGGTGGAAAAGTGGTAGAATCACATGAAATTTTGTGTATCCACATCATAGATAATAAAGATGATGGTGGCGGGTGCCTATCGTCAAAAAAAATCATGGGCAGTGTACTTTTTCGACGCCATTGGAGGAAATTCCCTACCGTGGCACATTTCCTCCATTATTCTCATATATTTCCTCCAATGGCGTCGAAAAAGTACACCCTCCACGATTTTTTCAACAATCGGCACCCACAACCATCATCTTTATTATATAAGATGTGGATACACCAAATTTCGTGTGATTCCACCACTTTTTCACCGTTGATTTAGTGGGTGCAAAATTAACGGTTTACCGACAATAGAACTTTTTACATTGTTAATTCAACGGTGAAAAAGTGGTGGAATCACCTGAAATTTAGTGTATCTAGATCTTAGGTAATAAAGATGATGATGGGTACCGATTGTCGAAAACAATAGAGAGCGCATATTTTTGACGCCACCTAACAAAAAAGCAGCATATGGCCTATTTTCTTCATTATTCTCATATATATATGGAATTTCAGAAAGATAACTGACATATGGAATTTTAATGCAACAAAGTCATTATTTTTAATATAAGTATACATTTTCTGGTATGCTTATCTGACAAACAGTAAAGTTCATGGTGTTCTAGTATAACTTTCTAAATTTGCTAGTATTAATAACTTATATCGCAGCGCTATTCTTTAATATTATGAGATTGATGGAAAAATGAAATACTGATCACAGGTTTGCGTTCTTCGGCTGGGAGTGTTCGTGTGCCGATATTTCTATTGTTCTCCCTCATACTCGCCATGGAATCTTTCGATGTTTCCCGATAGTTTCTAGAGCATCTATGTTTTTTTCTTTTTCCTTATTGTAGTTCAAATTTTCGTCTATGGTATGTAATGTCCACAATTTTTGTGACACCTTGCAGGTGTTGGATTGGCATGTATATAGTTATTGAAGATGAAGCGATATATTCTCCTAATCTCCTTTCATCTTCATATTATAAAGGGATGGAATTCATTTAAATAGGAATTAAACCTTGTGTTTTGTTTTCGTATACTAAAGGATTCACACTTCTATCCAAGTACCTAATAGGAACGAGTGGTTTCTGGTGAGCAGTGGCGAGGCCAGGATTCAATATCAGGTTGGGGGGAAATATCAATGCACAGTCCGTCTGTCCCCAATAATGAATTCTCGTGAAGATCTACCACCAGACAAACAAATACAAGGTATTCATAATTTCCAGCAAATGTTTTAAGAAATGTAAGATATTTATTACCGGTCTCAGTTACATGTCCGAAAAATGTCAAGGTCCTCCCATGTTTATCCTCAGCCAAACTTTCTCTAGCATCTTTTTGGTGCACTTGTATTTAGTCATGTGGATCAACATCCTCATATGAGAAATCGATGCCGTGAAACATCACTGAAGAACAGGAAAAATGGGGAAATTCTATATAAAAAAATGGAAATTATGAGGTATAAATATAAGACTTGCAAAAAATCTTTTGACTTGGTTAGTTGGATGTAACTATAATGAGTAAGATTAACTATAGAAAAAAGAAAGGAGTAAAGCCTAAAGAGATACGGATAAAAATTATGACACTAAATTCCAATAATATGTAGCGATAGAAGAAACTTATCTTCAGAAAAATCAAACTGCAAAACAGCAGAAGAGAGTGAGAGTAAACAATAATAGCTAAAATGTCTTAGTTGCTTGAGTATAAACATGATTAATCCAGTTCATAGTTTGATAAATTGACGCGGAGCATTGCTTGAGGCGGTTTTGAAACAAGAAAGGTGGTATCATCTTGATATAATAATTGATATGTTGTTTGAATGTCATTGGGCATATTACTTTTTCGGTTAATACCGAAAAGAAACCAATATCAATTTGAGTTTAGTCCTTGATTTCAATTCAAATACATTCATGCTGCCGCATTGTTGATGAATACCAATAACCTTAAGCATAGCCATCTGTGTACATTGACGATGTAGGCACAAAATTCTCATAGGATAACTATCAATAACTAATCAAAGATGACACAATACTTTGAGAAAATCATCTAACCATGAGAAATGAGAATCCTACAATTAGACAAAGAATACAGCGTCAACAACTTACATCTTGATTGGTCGGAAGCTCCTCAATTATCCTCCCAGTAATATCGGGTTCTTCGTCCGAATCGCCTGAAGTGAGCACTCTTATCCTTTTAGCACGATACTGGCTCATCGGTCCAAGTTGCCTCCTATGCTTCAATTGTAATAAACCACTTAAATTTGGCGAGAAATTGAATGAACCCGCTTTAACTGCCAAACCTGCTGACTTGACGGTAGGTGGAGATTCAAATGAAGCTTCCACGAGCGAAATCATTTTTCCTGTCATAGCATCAGTATCCTTTACAACAGAACATTTTCTTGGAAGTGATTTCTCATGAACGCCTTCACTTGGGGCCTTCGATATCTCAGGGTCATGATTCTGGTTTTCTGCAACATTAGTTTCCTGTTGATTGCATTGTTAAAGATGCAAGTTTTTCTATTAAATCTGAGTGTAAATCATTTAAAATGCCTTCAACGATCAAATTGAAAGAAAGTTGTGTTTGCTTTCATCACTTACCTTCCTTTCCCCATTATTTCGCAATAAAGCAGCCATGTCAAAAAACACTTGCAGAGAGCTTGCTACATCAGATGTATGCTCTAACGCCTCGTCATTGTCACAAGAGCTTGTCGGCATAGTCGTAGTAGTGGGCTCATTAGCATAATGATACCAGTTATATGGAAATCCAGCCGAAAACCCGCAAGAAACCTATTAAAATCAAACAATCAGAAAGGTATAGATAAAGACGTGTGCTGCACTTGATCATTACATGTAAAGTACTATAATAACCAACATTCTCAAGATAAGGTTGTAGGTGTGTGTTCCCTATCGCCTTCGACTTTATTTGTGCCTTGGAGTCGAGCATAATTCCTTATGAAAATACATCTTCATTCGCTTTTTTCTAGACTATTTTCCTTCTTTTGGAGAATTTAGAGGACCCCATGACCATTTGACGTTGTGGCAAGTCCCCAACTTCTGCATGATTTTCTCAGCGGTGAATTTAGCACTAATTATGATATGGCTGATGTTAAGTCCAGACAGTCCTTTAGCTTAACCAAGTGTTAATGTAGCCTAACGTCGTAGCCAACCCCATTTTTGTGCGGAAGGACTTAATCAAAAGATCGATAAAAATATAATACAAGAAAGCTATATAGATTAATTTTATATAACACCCTCACCAATATCTCATCAGCAATTTTTTTTTTAATTGGCTGTAGAGTGTTGACGTTAGGTCAAGTCCTAAAACTTTGCCAAGTCATTCACGGAGCCTTAAGCATAGCCTCCCCGTTTTTGTGAGAAGAGGCTTAAATGATGAGATATATGAGAACCCGATATGCGATTAACTTTGTATAACACCTTCATCAATATTCCATCAATATAACCCTCAACTGGCTTATGGAAAAAATCTTGTTTGGCTTTGAGACTAAGTTAAGATAACCGGGAGTTTTCTAAAGTTGTCCAGCTTTAACTCCGAATCATAACCGACCATCTTTGGCTATGGATTTGAGTAGTCTTGATTTAGGCTATAGACTATATTAGTTAAATTTGACCTGGTGCTCGCTGATAAGGCCATGTTTGGGTATAGAGTTAGGATAACCGGAGTTTATTTTTAAGCGGAGGTCGAGGGGATGCAAACTCTGGTTTGCATCGCTCTACCTCCACTTTAAATTTTGACATTAATGAGGTGTTTAGCAATGGAGGTTATCTGAACTCCAAGGTTTTGTTTTGGAGTTTTCCAAACTCCAAAATGAGAGTTCTTCTCATTCAACTAGAGTTTAGAAAAATCTAGTTGGATCAAAGTTTAGCAAACTCCGGTTATCTCAAGTAGAGTTTTCTAAACTCCAAAACGAAAGCCAAACATGGCATAATTAGGATGTTGGAGTTAAGTTTAGATAACTTTATGAAAACCCAGGTTATCTAAACTCAACTTCATTGCCAAACATGACCTAAAACGCTAGAGACGAAGGGTGTGATATGGAAAATAAACCCCCATACAAAAAATAACCTGAGGAGGGATCCCATTACGTTGAGTCCGGGCTCTATCGATGAAGCCCTGAAACGTCAAAGTGATCCCATCGGCAGTCTCAACAGTATAGGCATCCAATCGGTTGACAATCGGTGCAGAAGTGAACAATCTAATTGCATGTACAAACAAACACAAATTTGGGGTTTTGAACAAATCTTTTAGCCCAAACTTTTTTTAAAAGAAAAAAATTAGATAGGGTTTTACCCTTGGGCGTTGAATCCAGCAACGGCCAGTCTCTTGCCGTCGAAATCTGTTTCGGATATGACCAGCCACCAAGCATCCAGCAAGACCCAGAAATTTTCATGAGAAAATGGATTTGGATTCGGAAAATTTTCCATTTTAGGCAAAAAATAATAATAATAAAGGTAGAGAGAGAGAGTACCGATTTCCAAAAAGTAGAAGAAGAACTAGAGGGGGCTGATCTCACTGGCGATGTCTCTCGCCATTTCGGCCTCAGCACTGTTTTTTCGGGGCCATGAGAGAGAGGAATGGGTGCAGTTTTGGAGCTTTGAAACCAAAAAGGGCAAAAGGAAGGTTTTTGCTGGCTGGGAGCACATGCTATTCTCACCGGTGCCGTTCCAAGATTTTTTGATCAAATAATCAATGGCTACCATCACTTGTCAAACTGTGTAAAATAACAGTGTCTGCTGTTGGTGTTTTTCACATGCTTTGTACGTGTGATGGATGGTCAGAATGCTCCCAAAGTATCAGAATAGTAAGGAGAAGACAGCAGAGGTTCAGAATTCGTTTCCCCCTGTTCTCCTCCGAATGACTGCGGCCAAGACAGGGACGTCTTGCCTGAGATTCGGGACAGTACTATTTGGTTTTATCCGTCCACCTCTCCGAAAATGTCAAGTTGATTTATGGCACCATGTATCGGAGGTTTAGACGGATACGGCCGATGTAGCAGACTTCGTCAGATTCCCCCTCGTTTGAGAGGGTTTTGATTGTGGGGACGCTCTTCCCTACAGGCGCAAGCCCCTGCAGCTGTAAGTCGATCGAAGACCGACTTCTTAGGAACTTCTGGTACGGGCACTGGGGTAGTGAAGCTCATTGGCGGGAGCATGGTCCCGAAAAATAGTCCAGTAGTAGCCTGGGTGATTTGTTCCACCGGCATCGTGAACAGTGATGCCGCCTGAGGACCATAGGCTACACCTCCAGGTGAGGCGGAGCGTCGGTTGCAGTTGCAGTTGGAGCAGTTGGAGCAGTTGAACGCCATTGCTGTTTGCTTTCTGCACCAAGTAAGAGCCCAAATCTTAGTAACTTAAAACCCGAGGGCAACCATTAACAAACCGCGATTCGTTCGCGAATACGACACACGAAGTGTGGAGTGAAAAGAGAAAAAGGTCCCACCGGACGTGCCAGAATCTGTTCTCCTCTGAATGACGGCGGCTAAGACAGTGACGTCTTGCCTAGAATTCAGGACAGATGTTATTTGGTTTTATCCGTCCACCTCTCCGAAGATGCCAAGTTGATTTATGGCACAGTATATCGGAGGTTTAGACGGATGCGGCCGATATAGCAGACTTTGTCAGATTCCCCCTCGCTTGAGGGGTTTTTGATTATGGGGACGCTCTTCCCTGCAGGCGCAAACCCCTGCAGTTAATTACGCTACCGCGTCACGGTAACAACTTTCTCTTTCTCCAGAATTTCACTTCGTGTCGTGGGTGTTTGTTTTGTTTGTGGTTGCCCGTGGATTGTATACGGAGACCAATTTATATTGTCGCCCATAGGACGTGGATTAGTCCAAATCCGTATTTTCTTAGATTTGGGTTTGGTGTTTTGGTTTAAAGATACGTTAGCCATATTTGAGGCTAAGATCAACTTAAACATTTGTTAAGGATACGTTAGTCCGATTTGAGACTAAGATCGACTTAACTGGATCGTTTAGATCCGACAAAAGAGCATTTGGGCTCTATTGTTCCAGTTTAGGGACATAGTGGTCCATTGCCGGTTTAAGGACATGGTGGTCCATTGCCTGTATGGACGTCGGGACCCGTCACCTCTCTGACGTCGTTGAAGGATTACAACGATAGGTGTCAGAGGAGTTCAGAGATATACCCTTGAACCAAAGTTAATTAGGGGATTTATAGTCCGATTTGGGACTAAAGTCTGTTTGAAAGTTTAAGGATATGTTAGCCATTTTTGAGGCTAAGATTAACTTAAACGGGATCGTTTAGATCCGACAAAAGAGCGTTTGGGGCTCTATTGTTCCAGTTTAGGGACGTAGTGGTCCATGTTCCAGTTTAGGGACGTGGGGGTCCATTGAATGTATGGCCGTCGGGACCCATCACCTCTCTGACGACGTTGAAGGATTACAACGACAGGTGTCAGAGGAGTTCAGAGATGTACCCTTGAACCAAGTGTAAATTGATTTAAGAGAGCAGCCATACTCAGTCAATTTAATTTGAGGACTTACGGCCATGATTGGGCTAAGTCCAGTCGAAAATGTTCAACATTTTTATTTGTCTTTGACCTATTAGGCCTGTGCTAGGGCTTTGCCCTTGTTTAATAATGCACTGCATTTTATTCTGGCCTGTTAGGCCTTTTAAGTTGGGCTCTGTCCCCTTTTTTATAATGCAGAGCATTTATTTTGGTCCATTGGGCCTCTTAATTGGGCTCTGCCCTTTAATAATGCGCTGCATTAATTATTCTGACAGAGTGCCACGTGGCTTGTTAGGCGCTTTGCGTCAATTGAGGAGCGCAAGGCGCAAGTCCATGGGAAGGTGACACGTGTCACGCTCTGGTGAGCGCAAGCGCAGTGCGCTGCACCAGTGCGCTGCTGACACGTGGCGCGCTCTGGTGAGCGCAAGTGCTTCTTCGATGCGTTCTTCCCTTTCCCCTTCTCATTTCGAGAGTCCGGTTTTGGAGGAGACGGTCCATGACCCATCTGGTCCATTTGGGCTAATTTGTCGATCAAGACCTGGAAGGTGGTCAGCCTGAAGAACATCATGAATTGCGAGATGGTCGCTTGCGGATCAAGAGTACCCGCGAACATGCCTACCGCAGGTGCTTCTTCGATGCGTTGTTCGCATTTCGACCATAGGTCCCGCCATCGTGTTGCATATTGGACCCACGTTTCGCCTAGCCTTATCTTGGCGTTGATCAGCGCTGTTATCGAGGTGCGTTCACTAGCACTCGCGAATCGCTGAGTAAACAACAATTCCATTTCAGCGAAGGTCTTGACGGAGTCATTTGGGAGTTCGGAGTACCACTCAAATGCCGTCTCCGATAAGCTACTGACGAACTGGCGGAGCAACAATTTATCATCACCGCCGGTATTGCCACAAAGAGCCCTGAACTGGGCAACATGTTGATGTGAATTTCCCATCCCTTTATATACATGGGACTTAGGGATCGTATATCCCGGCGGGTAACTGATTTGGTCATACCAGCTCGGATAGGGTCGTCCGGTTTTGACGATTTGCCCGGCCGCTTCACTCGCCTGATGAGCTCGTATTTGCTGAGCTATATAGTCATCCAGTGCGGCCCTGGAAATGGTTTCTTCCTTGGCTGCTGAAAGAGCCGGAGGAGGATTCGATGTCTCTCCCCTGTCATCTTCAAGGACGATCGAAGGATCTTCAGCAGGAGGATTTTGCTGGATCATCATACCCACCATGTCCTGGAACAGAAGGGTCATTCATTTTATATTGGCTGCTTGTTCCGCAGCCTCTTTATCCTTCTTTTCCAGTATCCTGCGAAGGAATTCAGCGTCAGTTTCTTGCACCTGGCGTTGATCCGAGGACGCTTCGGGGCTTTCTTTTGGCCCAGTGAGCACGGCCATCGCATTCATCATTTTTTGGAGCTTCTGCTGCTGCTCCTAAGCTTTAGTCACCGATCGCGTAAGCGGTCTATGACCTGTAGATGTACGGCTGTCCTCTTTTCCGGACGCCATGTAGACGGTATGGACCACAATGCCCCCGGACTTAGGGCGTTTAGACTCACCGCCTTTGACATTTGTCGCCGGCACAGGGATCATCTCCGGCCTTCTTTTCTCAGGAGCGGTCGAAGTTGAGGGAGCCGTCGAGGTGGGCACCCAGACAGATTTTCGTGGCTTAGCAGGGTGGCTGACTTCCTTTTGGACCTTCAGTTTCTTGTGCTGGCGGGAGAAATTTGGATCGATCACCGAGTCTCGGGCCTGGCGCCAGACTTTATAGATCTTAGAGGACAGCCGTTGAGGGGATTGAGACCGTTCTGGCTTTGCTTCCGTAACCTTCTCCAGTGGAGGAGGAGACCTCTTCAGTACAGCGGTAGGAGAATTCCTACGCACTTTATTTAGCAGTTCAAATGTAACACCTGAGTCTATGTTTAGCAGTAATTGCGTGTTAATGTGGGGTCTTTTGGTAAAAAGTTTACCAAAACGGGTTTCTAGTAATTTATCTGGTTTTATGGTTATTTGTGTAGAATTTTACCTCGACCGCACACACTTGTGCATGATAACTAGGGTTAAGACTAGGGTTTGCCATACAATTGAGCTTGTAGGTTAACCATGTTAAGTTAACCATGGTGGTCTAACACACTTGATTAGGCTAATTAGGATCAATTAGGGTGGTTGGCTTTGACCAAGGGTATTTAGGGTGTTTTAAGGTTGACTTGCTTGAGAGAGAGAGATGTGATGGTTGTTTAAGGTTAAGTCACACCATTTCAACTCAAACCTTTTTGCATTGTCTCCTCAAACTCACACCTCTCTCACTCACACACATAATTATCAGCCCAAATACCATCAAATCAGCCACCCAAACCAGCCCCTATTGCTGCTGCAGCAGCTGATGATTCACCATCAGCCCAATCTCAGCTTATTTCAGCACACTTCAGCTTCAGTTCTTCACAAACAACACATTAACTGCTGCACAAACAGCCACTTCAGCCCCTAACATCATTAAAAACAGCCCCAACCTCAAATCCCTCTCTCACACACACACATCAGCCACCCAAACCATCACCAATCAGCCTTCAGCTGCTGAAACAGCAGCTGTTTCAGCCACCAAAACAGCACCCGCCCAAAACATCAGCCATATATCATCATTCCAGCCCCTAATATACCCTCCATCAGCAGCAGCTACCCCAACACCACACTTCACCCCCCAACAGCCACAAATACAACCCCTGCTGTTGCTACAGCAACACAAAGCAAACACCAAAATAAAAACACAGCAGCAGTAGCAGCTGAAACAGCAAACAATCACCTTAAAAACAGCAGTTAATGTGTTGACCCGATCATCACCGCCGGTTTTGCAGTTTTAGCGACTTTTTAGCCTTTCTGAAATCTGCTTTTGACCCGATCCACTCAGGTAAAAATTGTGAAAACTGTAGCATGGTGAGACTAGCAGGGACACACACACAGAGCATGGGGACCCACCTCCCCCTCTCGGCCGCCGGTTTAATCATTCTGGCCGCAAATTGCGGCCAGAGTAGGGGGTGAGGTGTGAGGATTTTAGGTGTAGGGTCTTGCTTGGTAGCTTAATCTGTTGGTACCTGCAACTTTTTAAGTTGGGTCCAGAGGCAAAATCTGGAGCTAATAACGTGTTTTCGATGTTTTAAAACTTGTGCGACAGGCGCGTGATACGCGTGGTTCTGTGGCGCGCTGCGCGACACAGCGCGTCGGTGTAGGTCTGGTGGGTTTGTGCGCGTCGCGACGTGTCGTGTGCACGCGCGTTTAGTTTCACGCATGCGTATCCTTTTTATCGATATATCGTGTTTTTGCAGGATTTTCCTGATATATGTGACTTTTGTAAATTCTAGGTTCGCCGGCGGGGACTTCAAGCGCAGCAGAAAAAGGGAAGCAGGTGGTCGGACACACCTAGCACGGGATCACGGGTGAGTAGATTTAACATCTACGGGGGACGATCGTTTGGATGACGCAAGTCGCCCGATAGATTTAGTAAACTTTAACATTTGCTTGTGACATTAGAATGATAATTCTTGCATGATATTTGCTGCAGTTAAGATCTATATGATGTACCCATATACGCAAACTCATTTTGTAGAACACATGCACCATTACCAGGTTTTATATGTAGCACGAGCACTATTCATGTGTACACACACACACCCTGGTAATTGCCATGTTACGACACTAGATAACTATTAATCTGAAACATGTTAATTGCTTAGACCTGTGCTATTGCCATAAATCTTTAAAATGGAATCATAGAATTGCTACTCTCGTGCATATTCATCATTATATCATTTGCTCATGTCTAGTATAAATCATACATTGCAAATTGATATCATATGCATTCATTATCATTGACATATGCACCCATGATGATTTCATGAGATTTATGATATTTCTGGATTTCGGGGGAAAGCCGCAAGATTTCAAACTTATAATCTTTTAAAATATAAAGGTTGCGGTTTTCTAGTGATGTAAAGTGTCGTCCACCATGAGTTTACTGTGGTTTTCGAGACCCGTTTCGAGGCGGTGGATGAACCGTCTCGGGTACATGGTGGGCCCGGTATGGTACCCCGGGGCAAGAAGATCGCAGGAGATGGCGTTGAGCCTGGCAGGGGACGGATTACCTACCGGTGACTTCATTTGGCACGGCGGATATCCAGAGGATACCGACCGTGGCCGCTAGATTGAGATATGGATATTTGACATGGATCAGCTGGACGGTTGAGGCCAGAGATACTTGACATGGATACATGAGGTTGAGACAGTTTTTGTGGTGTCATTGTTGGACACAGATTTTTGTTGATTCCATGGATATTATGCTTATTTTAAAAAGGAGTTTCAAAAATAGAATAAAGAACAATTCTTATACCTACCTGATGAGATCTTGAGTTGACTCATATAGCATACATACATGATAGTATATTCATGTGGCATACATACATGTTATTACATCCATGTGCCATACAGACTTGCTAATACACTGATGTTGCATACATACCTGCTAGTACATATAGCCATACTTGTTTAGGGATGCTAGGATACTTGTGTACATGCATGCGATAGCCTTAGTAGATGTTATTTATTACTCACGAGCTGGCAACTCACCCCCGTTGTGCCACAGCTTATCTGCAGGTCCGTTCCGTCAGCACTGTAGCGGCGGATACTTTTTTCTCTTTGCTCTTTTTGCCTGGACTCGAGGGTTTTGCTCATAGGTGGGTTGTTATCATTTTGTACCACCTTATTTATGTTCATTGTATCTAGAGTACTCCATCTGCTATTATTCCAGCTGTACTAGTTTTATTTGGATTACTGTATATTAACCTAGAGGTGAGGTTGTGAGACTTTTGGATGATATGTTATATTTGGGGTCGAGCTCACTTGAGCTGACATATTATATTGCCTGTGCTTTCATGCGTATTTATGCACATTATTATTTTACATTGCGTGGGATTTGTGACCCCCTTGAGGCGAAGAGCTAGCTCCCGCTTGGGGATGCCATATTCATATTATCCATTTATATTCCTGTTTTGTACCCGTTAGGGGACTATTTTTTTTACAAGAAAATTTTGCCGGAAATTTGGGAAAAGGAAGTTGTTTTTCATAAAAAGAGAATTGATGAAACTTAATGAAACAAGTGCTTAAATAAAAATGGTTTTTCCTTCACTTTAATTCTTAATTGGGTTTTGATTTCTGGGCTTCGGCTTACTTATCTTACGGACGCCTTGAGACGTTTCGTAACTTAAGTGCCGGTCACGTTCCGTACTCTGCGGGTCGTGACAAAGTTGGTATCAGAGCGATAGGTTTCACCTTTCTTAGTGTAGGATGACCCTTAGTAGATGGGGTAAGTGACTTAAGCAGGGTAGCGTAGCGTACGTATGTCCGCGGCATACTTGCGATACGGTACTCCGCCTAAGTGACTTTAGGATATACTTGCTTGAAATTCCTTCTACAATTCCGTGTATCCTTCGATTCTATTGCACCGTTCTTATTGTCATGTTTCCTGTACCAGTCACTATGCCGCAGAGGGCTACCATAGCGCAGAGGGCTGCCGCCCGAGACGAGATTCGAGCTGGCTCGTCCGAGACTAGGACTAAGCAGGGTGGTATGCCTACGTCTCAGGGACAGATTGATCCGCCTTCCCCAGGCCGTATGGATAGGCTGGAGACTGGTATGGAGGAGCTGCGACAGATGATGGGGAGCATGCAGGAGCTACGTCAGATGATGGGATCCTTAGTCGCGGCCAGTCGTGCACCGAGGCCGGAGGACGTACCTACCACATCCCAGACCACTATGATACCTGCTCCTACTACTACTGCCGTGGCCATCCCGGTTACGCTACAGGAGTTCATGAGGCTGAGACCTCCAGTCTTCACGGGTACCGATGCAGCAGAGGATCCGCAGATGTTCCTTGACAGCTTGGCCAGGATCTGCCGTTCGCTGAGATGTTCTGATGATCGCTGGGTAGAGCTTGCGAGTTTCCGACTAGAGGGTCTTGCACAGATATGGTGGGAGTCAGTTCTGAGAGGTCGAGCTGCAGGTCTACCGCCCATGACCTGGACTGAGTTTACAGCAGTCTTTCTAGCTCATTTCCTTCCGGAGAGCATTAGTGATGCCAGAGCTCGTAGTTTTGAGGCCTTGATCAAGACACCATGGATGACGGTGTCTGAGTATAACGTCCAGTTTACACAGTTGTCCCGATATGCTCCGTACCTGGTGGATACCGAAGCGAAGAGGGTGAAGAGGTTCATACAGGGACTGGATGCCTAGTTATTTCTTGCCATTGGCGCCCAGCACTTCGATACCTATTCAGCGGCTATGGATACAGCGTTGCGGATGGAGGCATGTATTTCAGCGACTTCGGCCGCCGAAGAGGATTCGTACCGGCACGCCAGATCAGAGGCAGCATGCCAGATTCTTTCCGAGAGATAGGGCCGGCAGAGGGTTTGGACGAGGTTAGCTGTATGGGTCGTATCCACAGGGACAACAGGCGTCACCAGGATGCTTTGGATGCGGGAGTCTGCACCATCATGTTAGAGATTTTCCAGCGAGACGACAGGGAGTGGCGACAGTTCCGCATGTGACCCTACCACCATCACCGCCCCCTCCTTAGAGAGCTCTACTTTCTGCCACAGGCAATGCTCCATGCCAGTTAGGTGCACCTAGAGGCCGTGTGTTAGTTATATCTATACCCTAGAGGCCATTACTGTACATAGGATGTATATTGTAGTGGATGCTGGGACATATATAGGGAGAACTTTCTTGCTCGACATGATAGTATGCTATCTGGTTGCTCTTTACCTTAACGTGTACACTGATTTTCTCTCTGTTACATGTTGGTAAAGCCCTTAGGATGTGTACTTGACTACCTGGACTATGATGCGGATCATACTAGTGGGGACATGGTAGTCCATATGTACATCCTTCAAGGTCCCTAGTCGTGGGTGTATCGAGACGGGGCATCGATATACCAGAGTAGACTAGCGTATACCTTCTCGACCCATACAGATGGGCGATGGATGATCACATATTCATTGGTGTTTGACATCAGAGATGATATACGGGTGCTCAGTGGAGACTGGGTACACTGGACGGACTCGCCGAGAACTCCCAGATGGTATTATACCTTACGTCAGATGGCAGTTCTCTGGTGACACTGGTACAGGTTAGTCTGTAGACCCGAGATCGTCATAGAGTCTTGTGTGATTCCCACTGTGCTTTGATTTCCACCTTACCACGTCCAAGAGGGCATGCAAAATGATGGCTTTTGGGTACAGTCCGGAATCACATGGAGGCAATGAGCGATAGGAGAGGATTCGTCTCTCCCGGTATAGGGAGTTGATGTTGCACTGTGTTCGATTGGCTATAACCGGAAATTCCTGGCCAGGGTTGCTGAGATTTACTGGTAAGTGTTACCAGTAGTTTCTCGAACTGTTATAGACCTCATATCGACACGACTTATCGAGCTATTGGGGTCTGACGTTTACCACCCCTAGGCGAGATATGCGACATATCAGACGAACAGACCGGACTGTACGGTAAGTGTTGCCGGTTGGATTCACAGGAGTGTGAGCGGGCTTGCTCGTTGATCTTCTGATCGCTCAATACCCGGGTAGCCGTTACATTTAGCAGACCGCTTGCGGCTTGTGGGTGTTTGATATGATCATCATCTGCTGCCGGCGTATTGACGAGTCTTTAGAGTCATACACAGAGGTTTCCTGGCTCAAGCGAAACGAAATAGGAGCGCATATGAGATATGTGCGGGACCGAGAATAATACCAGTAAGTGATACTGTATTCTATTCTCGCGATATGTATCATTGAACGGTTATATGAGATATAGCCGGGTTACCGAATCAAGTGTTGATTCGATACATTGATACACTTGATATTAGTCGGTTATATGCAGTATGACCGGATCATTAAATCAAGTGTTGATTTAATGTATAATTATATATTTGATATATTACTTTACATTAACTAGTATTGGTTCACTTAAGATTATTTTCTCACTAGAATGTGCACATTGTATATATGATATATATTTGTGCACTTGATTGTATCATGTTTGATGATACATGCAAACTTGGGTGTGTGTTTACTTTAAACCATGTTTAGGTTAATGGTTAGGGTTTTTATTTATTTATTTATTTATTCATTTTAGCAAAAATAAAATGGTGGTATTCTTTGTTTTTATTTGACGCTTCATGAAGCTTTGAAAAGTTCAAGCCATTTTGTCTTTTGCCTTAACCCTAACCATTTACCTAAACCCTAGTTCATTCTCTACATGAGTTTATCTCACCCATGATTGCAATATGATAGATATCACTTGAATTTTCTTTTTGGAGATAATTCTTTTTCATTCTTCTTCTTCATCTTCTTCATGAAGAAAAGGAAAGCTTGCTAGAAAATTCTATGTGATGAAATCAAGTGAGAAATCCAATTTCAAAGTGAACCCACTTTTTATTTCTTCATCCTCTACCACTTGTTCCCCTCCGAACGGCGGCCTGCGACGTTAGGACGTCACGTAACCTGGGGTTCGGGGCAGATGCTATTTGGTTTTTATCCGTCCACCTCTCCGAAGATGCCAAGTTGATTTATGGCACCGTGTATCGAAGGTTTAGACGGATGCGGCCGATGTAGCAGACTTTGTCAGATTCCCCCTCAGGGTGAGGGTTTTTTGATTGTGGGGACGCTCTTCCCTGCAGGCGCAAGCCCCTGCAGTTAATTACGCTATCGCGTTGCGATAACAACTTTCTCCTTCTCCAGAATTTCACTTCGTGTCGTGTATGTTTATTTTATTTGTGGTTGCCCGTGGATTGTATACGGAGACTTAGTGATGTCGTCGCCCGTAGGACGTAGATTAGTCCAAATTCGTGTTTGCTTAGATTTGAGTTTGGTGTTTTTAGTTTAAGGATGCATTGGTCGCGTTGCGACTAAGATCAACTTAAACGTTCATCAAGGATACGCTAGTCCTGTTTTGGACTAAGATCGACCTGACGTAGTGATTGATTTAATTATCCGGCCGTCGGGACTCGTCACCTCTCTGACGTCATTGAGGGATTACAACGACATACGTCTGAGGAGTTCCGAGATGTACCCTTGAACCAAAGTTGGTTTGGGATTTCATTGTTTATTTAGATGTCTAAGGACACGTTAGCCGTATTTGGGGTTAAGATCAACTTAGGCGGGACCGTTTAGATCCGACAAAAGAGCATTTGAAGGCTCTATTGCTCCAGTTTAGGGACGTGGTGGTCCATGTTCCAGTTTAGGGACGTGGTGGTCCATTATTAGTTTAAGGACGTTTCGGTCCAATTTTAGTTTAGGGACATTTCGGTCCGTCACCAGTTTAGGGACGTAGTGGTCCGTCATTAGTTCAAGAACGTCTCGGTCCAATATTAGTTTAGGGACGTTTCGGTCCGATTTTAGTTTAGGGACGTTTCGGTCCGTCGCCAGTTTAGGGACGTAGTGGTCCGTCATTAGTTTAGGGACGTTTCGGTCCAATATTAGTTTAGGGACGTTTCGGTCCGATATTAGATGAGTGGTCGTTGGGACTCGTCACCTCTCTGACGTCGCTGAGGAATTACAACGACAGATGTCAAAGGAGTTCGGAGATGTACCCTCGAACCGGTCATGACTTGGTTTATGAGAGGCATTTAATTTAAGGACTTACAGCCAGGATTGGGTTAAGTCCAATTTTATTTTAGGCTTTGCCTGATTAGAAGAATCAATCTAAACAGGGCTTTGCCCCTTTCATTATTTTGCAAGTCTGATTTGGGCCAGGCCCTTCTAATTAATGAGTTACAAGAACTCAGGAATTCTCCAAACAGGGCCTTGCCCTTTTTATTTTTTCTGCAATTGGGCTAGGCCCTTTTTTTTTTTAAATAATGAGTTTCAGAAACTCAAGAGGTTTTCACAAACAGGGCTTTGCCCTTTTATTGTTCTGTAATTTAGTTTGGGCCAGGCCCATTTGAATAACGAGTTTGCAGAAACTCAGGAATTTTTCCAAAACAGGGCCTTGCCCTTTTATTATTTCAATTTAATTTGGGCCGGGCCCAAAACAAGGGGTTGCAGAAACCCTAGAAATCTTCAGATTGAAGAACACAAGTTCATGGCACTTTTGATTTGAATTTGGATCAAAGGAAAACAAGTTCTTGTTTTTTTCTGATCATACAGAACCGAGGATTCATATTAAGTGCAAGGCACTATTTATTATTATTTTTATTTATATATTTTTTTTCTTTAGAACCATGGGTTCCTATCAAGTGCAAGGCACTATTTATTTTCTTATTTTCTGTTCTTCAGAAATTTTACCTTCTTTTTTTTTTGTTCTTGATTAATCTTCAAGAGCTCTCTTTTTTTTCAGAAGCTTTTTCCCTCTCTCGATGACGATTGATTCTCCTTTTTTTTTTGAATGAGGCCTGGGGTCTTATTTATAGTGCCCACCAATTTGTTGGATTTGTTAACAAAATCTTTCCTGAATAATTTTGGGAATTTTCCCACCATTGGATCTCTGATCCAAGGGTTCCTGTTTTACAGGAGAACAGAAAAGATTTATCTAAATCTTCATTCAGTTGCTGCGCAACTCACCAGCGTGTGACACGTGTCACGCATCCGTGCGCTTGCGCAGTTGCGTTGCGCAACTGCGCAGACACGTGTCACGCATCCGAGCGCTTGCGCAGTTGCAAGTGCGCAACTGCGCAGACACGTGTCGCGCATCCGAGCGCTTGCGCAGCTGCGACTGCGCAACTGCGCAGACACGTGTCGCGCATCCGAGCGCTTGCGCAGCTGCGACTGCGCAACTGCGCAGACACGTGTCGCGCATCCGAGCGCTTGCGCAGCTGCGACTGCGCAACTGCGCAGACACGTGTCGCGCATCCGAGCGCTTGCGCAAACACGTGTCCCGCATCTGTGCGCTTGCGCAGTTGCGACTGCGCAACTGCGCAGACACGTGTCCCGCATCTGTGCGCTTGCGCAGTTGCGACTGCGCAACTGCGCAGACACGTGTCCCGCATCTGTGCGCTTGCGCAGACACGTGTCGCACATCGGTGCGTTTGCGCAACTGCGATTGCGCAACTGCGCAGACACGTGTCAGCATCCGTGCGCTTGCGCAGACACGTGTCGCACATCGGTGCACTTGCGCAGTTGCGATTGCGCAACTGCGCAGACACGTGTCACGCATCCGTGCGCTTGCGCAGTCACGTGTCGCGCATCCGTGCGCTTGCGCAGTTGCGATTGCGCAACTGCGCAGACACGTGTCGCGCTGCCATGCATTTGCGCAGTTAAGTCTTTAATTACGTTTTCTGAAGAGCCTTGCTCTGATGGGACGCACCGTCTCGGGCGTTACGCTGCCGAATTGGCTTCTGCCACGTGGCAAATTGCGCGCTGCGCACGGAAACCGAAGCGTTGCTTCGAATTTTGAATTTTCAAAATTCAGTAGAGCCTTGCTCTGATTGGGGGAAACAGATGCCCCCCCACCGTTGCGCTCACGTGGCGCGCGCGTGAGTGCAACGGTGGCAAGATCCTGACCGTCGGATTGACGGGTCAAGTGAACAGGCGCAGGCGCCTATAAATAGGACCCTTGGTCTTTGGTAATTTTTTTACCATTCTCAAGAAATTAAATTTCAGAGCCCTGCTCTTACTTGAGAACTTCCAGAGCCTTGCTCTTGCGATTCCTTAAGAACTTCCAAGTTCTATCCTTAGAACCATTCTAGGTAAATTAAATTAATTTAATTTAAATCAAACTTAATTAACAGAGCCTTGCTCTTATAGATCTTTGATCTAAAGGAAACCCCTTTGGGGTTTCTTCAACAGAGCCTTGCTCTTATAGATCTTTGATCTAAAGGAAACCCCTTTGGGGTTTCTATTCACAGAGCCTTGCTCTCAAAAATTTGCAGAGACTCTGTTCTTAGGTTTTAACCCATGAACAGAGCCCTGCTCACAGATCAACTAGAAAACTTTTTAAAAGTTTCCATGGATCTTTAAGACCCCAAAATTTTAATTCTTAGGAGTTGTGAATTTTTATTACTGCTACAGAGTTAGGCTCTTTTTTAAGAAGTTTTATTCTTTTGAAACAGGAGTTTGACAAATGTCACTCTGTGACAGAGCTTTGCTCTGAAAAGAGGAGATCTTCTCCTTGTCTCTAGGGGTCCCCCCCAATGAGGATATTCTCTTGGGAGTTCTTTTTATTGACTGATAGTCTCATCCAATGGTGGGATTGTCTCATCAAATGATGCGCCGTCATCTTGATTTTGTGGGTCCCCCTTTGGTCCCCTACCCTCTGCATCACAGTGTGGAGCAAGATTTTTATTTATTATTATTTTTTTATCATTATTTTTTTTAATGTTTAAACGCCAGGCCACTAATGATATATATATATTTTATGCAGGAAAGATGTCTGACGACTTGTCTTTTCCCTTCGTTCGCTCAGAAGGAGGGTTCCCACATGCACCAGTGGACCGGGTAGTGTTTGCTTTGATTAAAGATCGTGATCCTGAGTGCAAACATCTCCACCTATGGGGAAGGTGGTATAGCCAAATCATCCAGGGTCGTCGCAGTTTTAGTTCCGCCTCGCCCTCCGAACCTATAGTTACGATCCCCTATGCGGATAAACCCCCGGTGGAGTATGCCGTGGAGGTTAAAAATTGGAATTCGGACGACCTTCTCCAGCCTGCAATCGGCGCTATTCCGGTACAGCCGCCGCCGGCCATAGATATCTTAGGAAGGCGAATCTGTCAGGGTGAAGCACGCCCTTGGGGACAGGCTTACAATATTGGATTAAATCCGCGACCGCTTGCTGGATACCTGCCATGGGCCCGGTACATTTTAGCGGCGAAAAGAGCTCACCTGACGAAGATAGGTTTATATTCCGCCGTCTACGTCTCGCTTTTCGAGTATCCTACTCCTCCAACGTGGTGGACAAAGGCCTTCATCGAACAATGGAATATCCCCACGCATACTTTCCTGGCAGCGGATAGGGAAGTTTCAATTTCTCTAGAGGAATTCGTTGAGCTTTCTGGTTTACCGGCGAGGGGGGAGCACTACGAAGAGTTGCTTCCTCCTGATGAGTACGTCTTTGCCACCAAGCAAGTGGTACTCGACTTGACTCCGGAAAATGCCATCCAGCATCAGCATCCGGGCCTGGTGAGGGTGTTGGAGATTTACGAGGAGCTTCATTTGGAATTGGGCGACCGAGGAGTTAGTTTCGCGGACTTCATTGCTCGTTTTATTCGCCCGGAATTTTTATCAGAGCAAGGTGAGAAGTTCGCCCGACTTGCTGATCCTTTTGGTTTCGGCCTGGACCGCCGACCTTCATCTGAAATTGATCAGCGAAGTTTTTACCTTCCCGGCACTGCTAGCGTTCCTTTCTCAGAGATCGCCGTTCCTGGCATGGATGAGGAGACCTTCTTCATCGGGTTCTTAGGTCTGTGGCTGTGCAGCTTCGCGCTTCCCATGCACCCACGCCTCATGAGGTCTTCTGTCTTTTACCCGGCGCATCAAATGGTGGCCGGTCTACAGTTATCAGTGGGGATCGCCGGGTTGGCTCACCTCTATAATGGACTTAGCGTAGCGGAGGACGCTAATGAACCTGGGGTGCAGCCTGCTAACTTCCCGATGCATTACTTCACTTCTTGGATGGAGCTGCATGTTCGAGGAGTGTTTGGTGCCCACAAAACTCCTCCATTCTTTGAGAGATTCATATTTCCAAGAATCATACGATTGATCGGGGCTTCCATCGTGTTTGCACCTCCGCGGGAGTCTAGGGGACTGCTTCTGCGTTCGCATCTAGTCGGGGCGAAGACCTCTTTTGTGGATAAGGTCATCACCATGGGTTCCGAGACCACTAAGTCGGTGGTGCCGCTGCGTGATGACTTTAAGGGTGGTGTCTCCGTGTTGAAGGCTCGGGAAATCCTCCACCTTTATTCCATTCGGCCGGGTTACTTGGTATTTAGGCAGAATGAAACGGCCCTCTTCATGAGGTATAACCCGCATCGATTTGCCCGGCAATCGAGTTATAACCAAGGAGTCCCGTTGGAAGCCTTCTTGGGAACACCTGCAGTCGGTCCAGAGGGAGTACGGAATGCGATGCATCACTTCATCCGGCTCAATACAGGCTCCTACTTTTTCATCAGTGAGCCCAGCTGTACCCCCAAGATACTCAATTCGTATGTGGCTTGGTACGCGCACGCGATGGGCCCAATTATCTTGATGGAGAAACGTCTACTGGTCGATCGTAGGGCTGCGCCTCCCGGCGGCAATCGCAAGGCTCCATTGCAGCCTAGGGTCCAGGTTATCCCTCCGACGAAAGAGGCCGGAGCAGATCGACCACGCGTGTTGGCCCCTCCGCATGGACTGCCACTGCCTACTACGGTGGATGCCCCAACGGCACCCCGTGCTCCGACAGAGACGGTTAAAGCGGCATCGCCGGAGTCGGGTGCAGGAGCGGACATCGGGACTCGCCGCCCGAAAGTGACTGCCAAAACTGGCAAGCGCAAAGCTGCTCCGGGTGGATCCAAGGCTGGTGAACAAAAGAAGAAGAAGTCCACCTTATCCCTCGATGCGATTCTTAACTTGGAGTCCGCGGCTCATCCTGCCGAGACTATATGTGAGTACGGCAGCAACGAGGGTTTCGTGGTGGATCCTGAGGACACCAACCTAGCCGCCGCCATTGCAGAATCAGAGCGATCAGCGAGGCTCGAAGCAATGCTGAGCAAACTCGCCGAGTCCGGTAATCATCAGACGCCTTATTTGTTATCTCATTGCACTCTATATTGTTACATTTAACTAACTTTTGCTCTCTTTTTTAACAGGTATCTCCACTGAAGATGCTATCGCTGCATCCTTGAAGACCTTCCAAGAGGAGGAGAAGAAACGTGCCCTGGCAAGCGTCGGTATGTTCTATCCCTTTCTCTTTTATAAGGAAAGTTTGTTGTCTTTTTATGATAGCCGACCTGACCTTCTCTTGTTTCTTTACAGGGGTGGTATTAATTGGCGCCAGGACCCTTCCCAAGCCCGTCATCGAAGTCCCAGCTCCGTCGAAGCTGCCGCAAGAGCCTCGGCTTGATGCAACAACGAGGGATGCTCTGAAAAATCTGGAGGCATCCCTCTACACGGATGAGGAGGCTTCGCTCAAGGAAGCTCTGATGGCACTGTCTCATCGGCTCAAGAGGAGCGGAAGCGGTCCAGACGCGCGCAGAGCTGCTCTGGCCGCAGGAGCGGGCCCTAGCACTGTTCCTCACGCCAGTACTCCTTCTGAAGAGCCCCCTGTGGCTCTGTCTACCGCTCATCGGCAAGTTGCACGCGCGGTTCGGAACGCTAATGATAAATCCGCTTCAGGTAGTACTCCTTTCAGAGCCTTGTTGTATGACTTGTAAAACTATTGGCTTATACATATCTCATCTTGCAGGGTCAAGTCCAACTGAGGGGGAGGCGGAGACGACCGTCGAACCCAAGGGAGCGGAAGAAGCGGTATTCGCCGAACCCGAACCGACAGTGGACAACTTTGTCGAGGCCATGGAGCCTGGAGCCGAGATTGAGGAACCTACCGCGGAGAAAGTCATTGATGCCGTACCCGAAGTGGCGGCAGATGAGATGATTGTCTCGACCGAGCCGAAGGCGGTAGAGGGCGAGTTACTTGAGGCTAGGGACCTCGTAGTGCCGATGGACGGGGCAGCTGTAATCGCTGATCCTGAGGGAGCAGCAGGTGAGGCGGCCATGATTCCTGAGGACGAGCTAGGCGCTCCTTCTCAGGAATCTGGCAATGTTCCTATCTTGGCCCTCCCTGTCTATGGTTCCCCGACGCCTGCAGGGCTTGAGAGCATAACAACGGTTCCCCTTGAGTCGGGTGATGAAGCTACAGGCGGTGGTCTTCCGTCAGTGGAGGAAGGGACCGCCTCAGTTTCTGCTGGCAGCTCGTCGGGTAAAATTTTTTTTTTTTTTTTTTTTTTATCACCAGCATTTCTCCCTTTTTTTTTTGTACATATCTTGTGATCTCTTCTAACAAACTTGTTCTTGCAGGTGCCGCCAGTACTGATGCTCCACTGCTCGAGGGGGCGCCGTCAACTACTGCTTTGGCAGTAGTCACCTCCCCGTCTTCCCTTGTACCGTCACGGATGTTGGAAGGTATGGATTTACGACTCATGCATTAATCTTTCAAAAATGCGGCTTTTGTACTAACGTTACACCGTTGTGCCTTTGCAGGAGTGCTTTTTGATCACTTGTATCAAGTGTTGCTCCCGCACTTTTCTTTCCCATCCGAACTCGCTTCTCCTTCTAGTGGCGCCGGTAATATCTTTATTTACTCCTTTTTTCTAGCAATGGGACGATTTCTGACTTTTCCTTTTCTTTATTGCAGCGCCACAAATCGAAGGAGGGGATGCAAGCCCTGTCGCGCTACCGGCCCTCCCGGCTCTGCCGTCCGTTGCTGCTGGTATAGTAGATCTCCTTTTTGGTAATCCTTTAACATCTTTTGAACCATCGTTTAACCCTGTTTTGTTTTGCAGCTATTGTTCCGGTTCCGGTCCCCTTCGAGGCTCGCGTCCTTTTACCGGCAGGCCCCTTTCTGAGACGTCCGTCTTCAAAGGGTGCGGTGATGAGTCTAGGCATGCTGAGCGGGTATATTGAAGAGCTCAGCATGGACGCTCTCCCTTCTGCTGTCGATTTCGCTGCGGATGTTAACCCAATGTTAGCGGCGCTCGTAACTTTTCATGACGAGGGCGTCGTTGAATCTTGGGTTAACCACTGCAGGGAGATCGAGGCCTGCTTGTATCGGCTGGAGTTGACGCGCCCTGCTCCCGAAGCTTTAGCTCTGAGCGCCCAACGCACAACTTGGCTCGAGCAAAGCACTTCGCACTCCCGCCACTTGGAGCAAGAAGCAGCTCGGAGACTAAGGGAATGCCAAAAGATCTCAAACGAAACGGCCCATCTGCGCGCTGAGGTTGAGGCAAATGCTGCCCAAGTGAAGACTATCTTTGAGGGTATCTTGGAGCGCATCTCCCATGGGCTAAACTTAAAGAGGAAGCTTGACATGGCTGAGCGCCATATCCCAAGTCGGGAGGCTGCTTATCAGGGCGTGAGGGAGCAGCTTGCAGTGGTCTTGCGGCAACGAGCCCAAGTGGAGGCAGAGCTGGCGGTGGTAGCCGATCAAGAGAAGGCATGGAAGGACATCTGCGAGCGATTGCTACATCTGTGCAAGGCGCTCCCTTCCCAGTAGCTGCCATTGTATCAATATACTTGTAATTTTCTTTTTTTGAATAAGATGTATGCATTCTTTATTCTTTTATACGATTCGCTATGTACTTGATTGAGTTAATAAATAAAGATACACATTTTTTTTGCAATGTCTTGTATCATTTCTTTGCTTTCTCCCTTCTCTTATTATCAGCATGTTGTCTTGATAAACATGATTGACAGGTAACAGAGTAAGCATTTTGGTTTCTTCAAGATATAACGATGGCTTAGGCCGCAGGTTCGGATCTGCTGCCTAAGACTTTTCAACTCTATGAGCCGTGAGGGTCTCATAGAGACTTTTCTCCCTACGGATCGAGATGATCTCGTAAGTGGACTTTCTCCTTAGGAATCGTGAGGATTCCCAAGTGTGGTTTTCTCTCATAGGTCGAAAGGATCTTATGAGAGAATTTCTCCCTCTTACGAGTCGAGAGGGCTCGTAAGCGGTTGTTTCCCTCTTTGTCGAGAATCGACTTCAGAGAGTGAGACCCGTGAATAGTATGCAAGAGACCATTTAGGATTGACCTGCAGGATCCCATTGCCCTTCTTACGAGTCGAGAGGGCTCGTAAGCGGTTGCTTCTCTCTTTGTCGAGAATCGACTTCAGAGAGTGAGACCCGTGAATAGTATGCAAGAGACCATTTAGGATTGACTTGCAGGGTCCCATTGTTCAGGAAGCAAGTTTTTGAATCCTTACTGCCCGAGATGTGAGTCAGAAAAGCTCTCGTCACGGAGTGTTTGTATCCGTGAGTTGAGAAGTTTTGCGAGGGATTATTTGTTTCCCAAGCGTCAAGGATTATTTGTGTCCTTGGGGTTTGAAACGAGTCGATGGTTCCCACGGAGGCGCTGGTGGCTCTGCGAGTTGACGCGGATCAGAAGGCTCTCGTCAAGGAGTGTTTGTATCCGTGAGTTGAGAAGTTTTGCGAGGGATTATTTGTTTCCCAAGCGCCAAGGACTATTTGTGTCCTTGGGGTTTGAAACGAGTCGATGGTTCCCACGGAGGCGCTGGTGGCTCTGCGAGTTGACGCGGATCAGAAGGCTCTCGTCAAGGAGTATTTGTATCCGTGAGTTGAGAAGTTTTGCGAGGGATTATTTGTTTCCCAAGCGCCAAGGACTATTTGTGTCCTTGGGGTTTGAAACGAGTCGATGGTTCCCACGGAGGCGCTGGTGGCTCTGCGAGTTGACGCGGATCAGAAGGCTCTCGTCAAGGAGTATTTGTATCCGTGAGTTGAGAAGTTTTGCGAAGGATTATTTGTTTCCCAAGCGCCAAGGATTATTTGTGTCCTTGGGGTTTGAAACGAGTCGATGGTTCCCATGGAGGCGCTGGTGGCTCTGCGAGTTGACGCGGATCAGAAGGCTCTCGTCAAGGAGTATTTGTATCCGTGAGTTGAGAAGTTTTGCGAGGGATTATTTGTTTCCCAAGCGCCAAGGATTATTTGTGTCCTTGGGGTTTGAAACGAGTCTATGGTTCCCACGGAGGCGCTGGTGGCTCCGCGGGTCGACGCGGATCAGGAAGCTCTCGTCAAGGAGTGTTTGTATCCGTGAGTTGAGAAGTTTTGCGAGGGATTATTTGTTTCCCAAGCGCCAAGGATTATTTGTGTCCTTGGGGTTTGAAACGAGTCTATGGTTCCCACGGAGGCGCTGGTGGCTCCGCGGGTCGACGCGGATCAGGAAGCTCTCGTCAAGGAGTGTTTGTATCCGTGAGTTGAGAAGTTTTGCGAGGGATTATTTGTTTCCCAAGCGCCAAGGATTATTTGTGTCCCTGGGGTTTGAAATGAGTCGATGGTTCCTACGGAGGCACTGGTGGCTCTGCGGGTCGACGCGGATCAGGAAGCTCTCGTCAAGGAGTGTTTGTATCCGTGAGTCGAGGAATTTGCTGTCTTCTTCGGTTGAAATGAACCGTTGAGGTTTGGCTTCGTCATTCGACGGAATCCGTTGGGGAAGTATGGTTTCCTCTTTGTTTGCGCCCTTGGATTGTATACAGGGATCGATGTGATCTTAACTGTAGGGCCGAAGTTTCATCATTTCTTATTTTTGTTTTATTTTATTTCCGCGATGCTCTATCATTTCAGCTTTTATATCGCGAAGGTCGCGATTGCCCAATCATTTCGGCTATTTTTCGCGGTGCCCAATCATTTCGGCTTTTTTATTTTATCTTTACTCGTTGCTTTTTATTACGAGTTGCCCGATCATTTCGGCTATTTTGCATGCATACATTTTACTTGCTGCTTTTTATTGCAAGTTGCCTTATCATTTCGGCTATTTTGTATGCATGAGCGGCCTACTGGCTTTCGCCATAAACCTGAAATTGGGCACCGACTTCGGCATCAGCACCGCTGCAACTGGAATATTGCCAGGAGCGAATCATCATTTGCCTCTGTCGTTGTCGAGCAAAGGAGGCTTAGCGACCAGGGTTAGGGTCCTGTCGGCTAAGGCTTTTGACTTCATGAGCCGTAAGGGTTTCACGAAGTTATTTCTCCCTACAAGTCGTGAGAATCTTGTAGGTGTATTTTCTTCTTAGGACTCGTGAGGATTCCTAAGTGTTCGTTTCCTCTGTAAGTCGTAAGGATCCTACAGGAGGGTTTTCTCCTTGTAAGTCGAGAGGACTTATAAGGGTTGTTCATCATGCGAACATATCCCCAGTCTCGGATGAGACTTGATTAGGGAAATGTTTATTCGCGCCCGTGGATTGTATACAAGGGTCAATATTGAGCCACTTGTAGGGCAATATTGGAAGTTTGTGGGGGCTTGCTTAAGCACAGGTTTAGGTTTCTGTAACTTAAGACTTTCAAATCTCATGAGCCGTGAGGGTCCCATAAGAGAGTTCTCCCTACGAGTCGTGAGGATCTCGCAAGCGTATTTTCTCCTTAGGAATCGTGGGGATCCCTAAGTGTGTTGCTCCCTTGTGAGTCGTAAGGATCTCACGCGGGTAGTTTCTCCTTACAGGGTCGAGAGGACCCTATAAGTGTCTTTTAACGAGGTTGCGCCCTTTCGGGTTTTCACAAACACTCGCCGGTAGCCCTGCTGTTTTTACTCACGGAGCCCTTTCGGGTTTTCATCCGTGCCCATTTTGCTTATGGACATACCGTTTTTTTTTTGTTTTTTTTTTGTTTTTTATTTTTATTATTTTTATTTTTTTTATTTTTATTTTTATTTTTTTTTTAACGAGGTCACGCCCTTTCGGGTTTTCACGAACACTCGCCGGTAGCCCTGCTGTTTTTACTCACGGAGCTCTTTCGGGTTTTCATCCGTGCCCTTTTTGCTTATGGACATACCGTTTTTTTTTTGTTTTTTTTTTTTTTTTTTTTATCTCGTCAGCCTAAAGATGCTGCGGTAGTAGTTTTAAAGACGTTTCGGTCTGCTATTAGTTTAAGGACATTTCGGTCCGCCGTTGAGAGGGCTGGCTACTGCTTATAAAGCCTGAGCTTAGGAAGATAGCGAGCGGACATAGTCGTCGTCATCTATCATTGACCTGAACTAAGGCTCGTTAAGCGTAGTATTTCTTTAGGAAGCGACCGTTTATTGGCCTGAAAGGTCTTTCACCGTGCATGTCCATGAGTAGATAGGCCCCGCCTTGGTAGACCTTATCAATGATGTACGGTCCTTCATAGTTTGGCTCAAACTTTCCCCGCTTGGCGCGATTGGGGATCATGGGCCTTTTGACGACTAGCACGAGTTCGCCTTGGTGGAATGTCCTCGGGCGGCTCAATCTTTCATACGAGCGCGTCATCTTTGCTTTATAAGCCTCCAGATTTTGTTGCGCTATGAGCCGTGTTCCTTCAAGGGCGTCAAGCTCCTCAAGCCGGAGGTGAGCATTTTCTTCATCCGTCAGCTCGTAGTGAACTGCCACTCGTAAAGAGGGTAATTCTATTTCGAGAGGGAGTACTGCTTCCGTCCCAAACACCAACGCGTATGGCGTTGTTTTCGTGGCTGTCTTGAACGTAGTTCGATACGCCCAAAGAGCTTCTTGCAGTCTCTCGTGCCAGTCTTTCTTATTTCGGGACACTGTTTTCTTTATGATTTTCGTCAAGGTCTTGTTGAAGGCCTCAGCTAGACCGTTAGCTCGCGGGTTATAAACTGAGGAATATCTCCAGTCTATATTGTGCTGCTGTGCGAAGCGGCTAATCTTATGACTTCGGTAGGCTGGCCCATTGTCAGAGATGATCCTTCTTGGGGTTCCAAACCGGTATATGACATGCATTTTGAAGAAATGGAGGATGTTTTCCGTTTTCACTTCCCTCAACGGTACCGCTTCTGCCCATTTGGAGAAGTAATCAGTCGTCGCCAAGATGAAACGATGTCCCTTTGACGATGCTGGTTCGATGGGACCGACTATGTCAGTTCCCCACATTTCAAATGGCCAACTAGCCACTGTTGGATGCAGTGGATTGGGATGCTGATGGATGAAATCTCCATGAATTTGGCATGAATGACATTGCCTCGCGTATTCTAGGCAATCCTGTATCATCGTGGGCCAGTAGTAGCCCATCCGCTTTATCTTTAACTTCATCTTAGGGCCTGCTTGGTGGGAACCGCAGAGTCCGTCGTGAACTTCTTGGACGACCCTTCTCGCTTCGTCAGGTCCTAAGCATCTCAACCACAGAGAATCGAATGACCTCTTGTACAGAGTATCATTGACGAAGGCGAAAGACAGAGCTCGTTTCGTGAGCTGATGTCTTGTGGACGCTTCTTCAGGTATTCGGTGGAACTTGAAGTAATCTATGAAGACTTCTCTCCAGTCCCCGGTATTTTCCCAGTCTTTTACTTGCAGGGTTGTCTCCTCTTTCGCTCCTTTTTCTTCAGACGATTCCGGAGATATTTCTGTTGGGGCGAGCACTCGACGGCTTTGCACCACGATTCTAACGTCGTCGAGGTTCTCGTCAGCCAGTTCTTTAGCAAGTTTGGCTAGTGCGTCTGCTTTGCTGTTTTCCGCGCGCGGTATGCTTTCCAACGTGTAAGAGGGAATTTGGGTTAGCAGTTGTTGCACTTTTTCACCGTATTTTACCAATTCCGGTTTACATGTTTGGTAATCGCCGTTTACTTGACTGACGACCAGTTGGGAGTCCCCGTATATGAGGAGGCTCTCAATTCCCATATCAATGGCGATCTCAAGGCCTGCTATCAGAGCTTCATATTCAGCTTCATTATTCGTCCTCGGCTCCGCTAAGGAGAAGGCGAAGCGCATTATTTCTCCTTGGGGAGTCACAAAGATGAGTCCCACCCCCGATTTGATCGTTGGCGTACTTTGTTTGTGCTTTTTCATAGAAGACGCTCCATCGAAGTAAAGCTCCCAACGGGTATCACCACTGTCGATTGCGTCAAATGCATGTCTGTCTGGCAAATCGCAGTTTAAAGGAGAGTCGGCAGGTATGGGATGCTCAGCAAGGAAGTCAGCGATGGCCTGGCCTTTTACTGCCTTGAGAGGTTGATATGTTATGGAAAATTCCATCAAGAGCAGGGCCCATTTAGCGAGTCGTCCTGTCAATATGGCTTTTGACATTAAATATTTGAGAGGGTCCACTTTTGAAATCAGACGGACCTCGTGCGCCAACGCATAGTGCCTAAGCTTTGTTATTGCGAAGATCAATGCCAGGCAGTGTTTTTCAATGGGAGAATAGTTGCTTTCTGCCCCCAGCAGCACTCGACTTAAGTAGTAGAGCGCCCTTTCTTTCCCTTGATCGTTCTCTTGTGCCCATAATGCGCCTAAGGAACCTTCGAGGGCGGTTGTATAAAGAATAAGAGGCTTCCCCTTAACCGGAGCAGCCAACACCGGCGGGTTCTGCAGGTATTGCTTGATCTCATCCAGTGCGCCTTGGCATTTTTGATCCCAAACGAATGGGGTTCCCTTCTTCATCAGGTGACTATAAGGGCGGCACTTTCCTGAAAGGTTGGCTATAAATCGCCGTATGTATGCGAGTTTCCCTTGGAGAGACCGCAACTGTTTGAGAGTCCTCGGCGGAGGCATTTCCATGATCGCTTTGATCTTTGACGGATCTATTTCAATACCTCGGTGTCGAACGACGAATCCTAGGAATTTACCCGAGGAAACCCCGAACGCACATTTAAGAGGATTCATCTTCAGGTTGTACTGCCGAAGGCGTTGAAATACAGTCTTCAGATGCTCGAGATGTTCCCCGTATGATTTGCTTTTAACCACGAGATCGTCGATATAGCATTCAACGATTTCGTGTATAAGGTCGTTGAAGATCTTTGTCATGGCCCTCTGATAAGTAGCACCGGCGTTCTTCAAACCGAAGGGCATCACTTTATAACAAAATATCCCGAGAGGGGTCCTGAAAGCTGTGTGTTTCTGATCTTCAGGATGCATTTTTATTTGATTATACCCCGACGAGCCGTCCATGAAGGAGAAAACCTCATGAGTGGATGTATTGTCTATCATAAGTTCAGTAACTGGCACTGGGAAATCATCTTTTGGGCAGGCTTTATTAAGATCCCGAAAGTCTACGCATATGCGCACTGTCCCATTTTTCTTCATCACTGGGACGATGTTAGCGATCCATTCAGGGTATTGAACTTCCTGGATGAAGCCAGAGTCTATAAGCTTTTTGACTTCGGCGTTGATGCTCATCTCAAGCTCGAGTCGCATTCTCCTCGGCGCTTGTTTGACGGGCTTGATGTCCGGAGATATCGCCAATTTATGTACAGCAATTTCTGGATCTAGTCCCGGCATTTCGGAATAGTTCCACGCGAAGCAATCTTTGTGTTGTAGAAGCACATCCTTCAACGCAGTCACCCTTTCTTCAGATAACAGCTCGCTGATGAATGTTGGTCGCGGGTCATTTTCCGTCCCCAACTCAATTTTCTTGAGATTATCTGCAGTGGTGTGGATTCCATCCTCCAGTTCTTTCGGAGCTGGGGGAAATTCTGAGATTATCTCATCGCTGCTGTTTTCAAAGCACCAAGGGAAGTCGTTCATGTCCTCGGATTCTTCTTTTAATATTGTTACCACGTGGCAAGTGCGAATTTTCTGCCAATCCCAATGCGGAGTTGGTTTTTCTTTTGCAGCCTCGGGTTCGTGCTTCTGTGGTGGTGCTACCCTCCAGTTGTCAGAAAGCGCGAATTTACCTAACTGATATTGGTCCTCAACCCAATTCTTAAAGGTGAAACAATCTTCAAGCGGATGCCCTACTACTCGATGGTAGGAGCAATAATTTGGGTTGGAGACTTCGCCTGCTTGCTCAGGGTGTTTAGACTCTGGCAGAGTAAGCATTTGATGTTTTAGAGCAAGATCAAGTATTTTCCTTGTTTTGTTCCGAGGAAACGAGTATGCTCGACCCATTTTCTTCATAAGGGCTAGGTCAATAACGCTCGACTTTCGTATGCGTGGCTTCTTAGCTCTGTCTTGTGGTTGTCGAGCACCTTTTCGGCCCCTCGACTTGTTTTCGCTTTCGCGTCGAACCCTTTTTGTAGCAGGCTGACGTGGGGTAACATCTTCGTTCTTTACTGCTTGTCGAAGGAGACGCTGTGTCTTGGCTTTCTCATAGATTGCCATTTCACGATCGTGATCATCTCGGGCCTTTTGACTCGCATCCTTTATAAGTTTGCTCATCTGGTCTTCAGACGATGGACTGGGAGGTCTTGCATCAGGAACTCTTGCTGATTCAGGATTAGCGTCTTCCCATTGAGCGTCCGCTTCTTCATCAAAGTCATACATGGCATAACAGCTGTTTATTAACTCCCGTTTCTTTGGCCGGATGTACCCGAGCCCTTTTGTTTCAGTTCTCCCGTTAGGCAGTTTGCATTGAGTTCCGGGAACGTTCCAGACCTTGTCATAGAATTTGGCTTTTCTGACGGTCTGTGTGAAGGACATCCCTTGACGTTTCAGCAGTTTCTTCAAACCTTCGGTATAATATCTGGGAAGATGGATAGGCTGAAGCCTGTCGAGCATGGGATCCGCGCCATGCCAAATTTCTTTTTCCACCTTGTTTTCTTCAGAACGGTAGAATAGGATTGCCTTCTCGCCTTTTCTTCCGGGAGGGATATAGAATGTCTGCAATTCTTCTACGCTGTTGGTGTCGAGTGCATCCAGTTCTTTGTAATGTTCAAGCGGCACCATGGTTACCTGCAGACTTTGCTCTTCATCAATGGAAATCTGTATTGAGGGCCGAGCGGGGAATACAGCATGAACTTCATCCTCTGAATCACTACCGAAGATCAATGAAGGAATAGATGGTCCTGGCCTGGTGGACTGGGATGGACCTGAATAAATTATATCCTCCTCCTCCTCGGTGTCACTGCCGAAGACAGGGATGGTTGCGTTAGTTTTGTTCTCCGGTTTGTGACACCTTTCCGTGTCTTCGAAACTCGGTAGGAAGTATTTGGCATCTTCATACTTGCGAACTTCGTTCACGGAAAATGGATTCAACTCTCCTGCCACTGTGTACTCGAGGCCGTCCCTAGAATACTTCATGCACTGATGCTGTGTAGAAGGGATGATATTGTATTCGTGTAGCCATGGTCGGCCGAGCAGAGCATTGTAGCACGTCTTGGCGTCTATGACATGGAATTTGATGTCTGTGACGAGCACCCCGAAGCGTAACGTCAATATCACAGATCCAAGAGTCTTTGAGGATTGAGAGTCGAAACCGGAGATGGTGATTTTATCTCGGGCGAGGTGTTGGACACTCATGCAAATCTCTTTTAACACTCGCACATTGAGTAAATTGACAGACGATCCGTTATCGACTAAGATTTTTCCTATCTTTATGTCATGGCAGTATCCTGAGACATAAAGTGGGCGATTGTGTTCACACGTCCCGAGGAGAAGGTCTTCATCACCAAAAGCAACGTCGGCTGTGTGCACCTCTTCCAATTCATCCTTCATCTTTTGTTCGGCTAAGAAGGCTTGGAACTGGTCGGGATCCTGTAGGGCCTTAATCAAAGAATCCCTCGCCTCTTTTGATAGCAATAGGGCATCGAGAATGCTGAGTTGTGAGGGTAGCTTTCTCAGATGCGCCAAGACATTGTAATCTACTTTATTCCTTTTTGGGGGATTCTTGGCGGTTAACTCCTCTGCAACTTGGTCATCCAAAGCGATGTCTTCAGAGACCTTCTCTTTCCCTTTGTTTTTCTTATTCAAGGGTCCGAAGTTCTTTTCGGGTAATGTTCGATTGCGCAGCTGTATATTCTCGCAGGCCTTTGGTTCTTTTTCTTTTCCCGAAATGGATTCTTCGAAGAGGGGACCAAGCTTTAGCTCTTCATCGGAGTCGCTCCCAAATGTAGGCACTTGTGACCCGGTAGTGTTAACCATGTGACAATTGCCGGCAGTGCTTTCAAGTTCTTTAGTCGTATTTCTTTGCTCTCGGCGAATTTTACGTTTTTCCCGCTTAAATCGTTGTTGATTAGCGACGTATCCTTGCCACCATCCATTGAAAGCTTTGCAATCTTGGGTGGAATGCGAGACCTTCTGATGGTATAAGCAATAAGAGGGGTGCACTTCTATCACGCCAGTAACTTTTTCTTCAGAGGGTGGTAGTTTTATGCCCATCGATATGGCCTTAGCGAACTTCTTTTTTATCTTGAGTTGGCTTTTGTCAGCGGTGGAGGCATTTTGCTCTAACGTGATCGTTTCAGCTCCTTCCTCAAGTCGCTGACGCTTGGCTCTTTCGAATATAGCCGTCTCGCGTTCTCGATCAGCCTTACTTTTCAACCGAGCTTCATTAAGAAACGCGCTAATCATTTCAACTGGTAACCCTGGGGTTTTTGATTCGGCATTTGCCCCCAGCGTTTCAGTGCCAGAAGTTCCTTCATCGTTCGTGATCGAATGGGAGATCATATGACAGCTTGCTACATATTCGTCAGACTCATCCGATGAACTTTCTCCTTCACCTTCTTTTTGGAAGACGTGATCAAGGAAATCTTGGAGCGTGATGGGAGTTCGCGCCTTTTGGTTATATTCATCCAGCGCATCGATTTGCTTTTGTAAGTCCGTGCGCTTGTCGCCAGGCTTCACGGGCTTCTTAGATTTCTTCTTCTTCTTTTTCGAAGATTTTGACGGCTGGCTATGAACGCTTGAACTACTACCATCGGTCTTCGGAGTCGGTCGTGGCTTCAACATCCCTTCAATAACCTGCAGTTCAAAGGGGTTCTTCCACTTGACCGCTGGGCAGGTTTGAAGATCATTTAGCATTCTCCTCGTTTTGGCCGATAATACAACCTCCCAGGGAGCCTCTTCAATAACGGAGCATGTTGCCCCCGGCGTATTCGTCCCCTTATAGGTGTGGGGCTGCGGAGGATTCACCTTCCATTTGTCAGACAGCGCAAATTTGCCCTGACGGTATTGATTCTCAAGCCAATTTTTGAAAACGTAACAGTCTTCGATTGGATGTCCCAACACTCTGTGATAAGGGCAGTAATTAGGATCGTTGACGTCATTCGGTTGTGACGGACGTTTTGGATCTGGCAGATTTATGAGCCTGTTGCGCAACGCCAGCTCGAATAGCCTCCTTGTTTTATCACGGGGGAAGGAGTAAGCACGTCCCATCCTGTCCTCAAGGGGTACGTATGGGCGTGTATTGTTTGGACGAGCAGCCGGCTTCGAGTCGCTCGGTTGTTGTTGGGCATTGGCGACGATGATCGCTTTTCCCTTTCCTTTATCGTTTCGGGAATCCGGCTTCGGGAGAGGGGGTTTATGGCCCATCTGGTCCATCTGCGCCAATTTGTCGATCAAAGCCTGGAAGGAAGTCGGCTTGAAGAACATCATAAATTGTGAAATAGTTGCTTGTGGATCAAGGGTTCCAACAAACATTCCCACTGCAGGGGCTTCTTCTATGCGCTGTTCACATTTAGACCATAGATTACGCCACCGTATAGCGTACTGAACCCACGTCTCGCCGGGTTTTACCCTGGCATTGATCAGTGCCGTCATCGGGGTACGCTCGCTGGCACTTGCAAAACGTTGGGTGAAGAGCAGCTCCATCTCCGCAAAGGTTTTAATAGAGTCGTTGGGGAGCTCGGAATACCATTCGAAAGCCGTGTCTGATAAGCTTCCAACGAATTGGCGCAGCAAGAGTTTGTCGTCGCCTCCAGTGTTACCACACAGCGCCCTGAACTGGGCAACGTGTTGATGGGGGTTGCCGGTCCCCTTGTAGACATGAAACTTAGGAATTGTGTAACCTGGCGGGTACTTAATTTGATCATACCAGCCCGGATATGGCCGCCCCGTTTTCACGATCTGACCGGCTGCCTCAACCGCCTGATGCGCCCGTATTTGTTGAGCAATATATTCATCCAAATCAGCTTTTGATATGGTATCCTCTTTAGCTGCGGATAGAGCCGGTGGAGGATTCGATGTCTCTCCTCTATCATCTTCAAGAATGATCGGGGGATCTCCAGCAGGTGGATCTGGTTGAATCATCATACCCACCACATCCTGGAACAGGAGGGCCATTTTCTTTATGTTGGCCGCCTGTTCCGCAGCCTCTTTATCTCTCTTTTCCAGTATTCGGCGGAGGAACTCAGCGTCGGTCTCCTCCTCTTGGCGTTCATCTAAGGACGTCTCAGGATTCTCTTTTGGCCCCGTGAGTGCAGCCATTGTAGTCATCATCTCCTGGAGCTTTTGTTGCTGCTCCTGAGACCTGGTTACTGACCGGGTAAGCGGTCGGTGACCCGTAGAAGTACGACTTTCTTCTTTTCCTGAAGCCATATAGACCGTATGAACTATTATGCCCCCTGACTTGGGGCGTTTCGGTTCGCCGCTTTTAGATTTTGTCATCGTCACGGGAGCTTTCTCTGGTCTTTTCCTTTTATGGACCTTTGAGGTTGAAGGAGCCGTTGAAGTGGGCATTCTAGCATTTGTTGCCCCCTGCTGTTTAATGGGGCAGTTTTTGTTATTTTCCACCTTCGCCTTTTTCTGGTGACGCAAGTGGTCCGGATCGATTACAGAGTTTTGAACCCTGCGCCATATTTTATAAACTTTTGATGACAGCCGTTGAGGGGGCTGTTCCTGTTTCGTCTCCGGAGCTTTTTCCATGGGTGGAGGAGACCTTTTCAATGTAGCAACCGGGGAGTTCTTTCTCACCTTCCTTAGCAATTCAAAGCTGTTCCCAGTTGGAACAGCAACGTTGACCTCCGCCACTGGAGCAGGCGGGGTTAGCCCTGAAGGGGAGTTGCCTCCTGCTTTCCTTATTCGCTGCCAATGGCGACGTCGTGCACGACGGGCCGTTGGGACTGGCTCGGAAATCGATACAATTTCTTGTTGTCCCCTGTTTGAGTGTGGGGTAACTGCCGGTGTCAGCCTATCAAAGACTGATGCTTTTTGACCAGCTGAAGGAGGAGTAGGAACCGTCAATCTTGTGAAGACTGACTTTCTGATAGGAGAAACGACTTCCGAAGCTGTGGCCGTTGCCCTCTTTTGGACAGCCACTTTATGATCCTGACCTAGCCTGGTGAAAACAGAGGCTGTCAGCTTAGTAGCGGGCGACCCGTTGACAGGGGTCGTGGTAGCAGTGAGCCAGTCGAATACCGACTTCTTGTTCGCTTCTGGTACGGATATCGGCATGGAGAAGCTTGCAGGTGGGACCATGGTCCCGAAAAACAAACCGGTGGTGGCCTGAGTCACCTGGTCTACCGGCAGAGTCAGGAAGGAAGCCGCCTGGGGCCCATATGCTACACCTCGCGGTGAGGTGGAACGTCCGCTGCAATGGCATTTCGAGCAGTTGGTGGCCATTGAATCTTGAGTTCTGCGCCAGACAAAAGACCAAATCTTAGCAACTTGAAATCCGAGGACAACCATTTAACAAACCGCGATTGGTTCGCGAAGACGACACACGAAGTGTGGAGTGGAAAGAGGAAAAGGTCCCACCGGGCGTGCCAGAATCTGTTCCCCTCCGAACGGCGGCCTGCGACGTTAGGACGTCACGTAACCTGGGGTTCGGGGCAGATGCTATTTGGTTTTTATCCGTCCACCTCTCCGAAGATGCCAAGTTGATTTATGGCACCGTGTATCGAAGGTTTAGACGGATGCGGCCGATGTAGCAGACTTTGTCAGATTCCCCCTCAGGGTGAGGGGTTTTTGATTGTGGGGACGCTCTTCCCTGCAGGCGCAAGCCCCTGCAGTTAATTACGCTATCGCGTTGCGATAACAACTTTCTCCTTCTCCAGAATTTCACTTCGTGTCGTGTATGTTTATTTTATTTGTGGTTGCCCGTGGATTGTATACGGAGACTTAGTGATGTCGTCGCCCGTAGGACGTAGATTAGTCCAAATCCGTGTTTGCTTAGATTTGAGTTTGGTGTTTTTAGTTTAAGGATGCATTGGTCGCGTTGCGACTAAGATCAACTTAAACGTTCATCAAGGATACGCTAGTCCTGTTTTGGACTAAGATCGACCTGACGTAGTGATTGATTTAATTATCCGGCCGTCGGGACTCGTCACCTCTCTGACGTCATTGAGGGATTACAACGACATACGTCTGAGGAGTTCCGAGATGTACCCTTGAACCAAAGTTGGTTTGGGATTTCATTGTTTATTTAGATGTCTAAGGACACGTTAGCCGTATTTGGGGTTAAGATCAACTTAGGCGGGACCGTTTAGATCCGACAAAAGAGCATTTGAAGGCTCTATTGCTCCAGTTTAGGGACGTGGTGGTCCATGTTCCAGTTTAGGGACGTGGTGGTCCATTATTAGTTTAAGGACGTTTCGGTCCAATTTTAGTTTAGGGACATTTCGGTCCGTCACCAGTTTAGGGACGTAGTGGTCCGTCATTAGTTCAAGGACGTCTCGGTCCAATATTAGTTTAGGGACGTTTCGGTCCGATTTTAGTTTAGGGACATTTCGGTCCGTCGCCAGTTTAGGGACGTAGTGGTCCGTCATTAGTTTAGGGACGTTTCGGTCCAATATTAGTTTAGGGACGTTTCGGTCCGATATTAGATGAGTGGTCGTTGGGACTCGTCACCTCTCTGACGTCGCTGAGGAATTACAACGACAGATGTCAAAGGAGTTCGGAGATGTACCCTCGAACCGGTCATGACTTGGTTTATGAGAGGCATTTAATTTAAGGACTTACAGCCAGGATTGGGTTAAGTCCAATTTTATTTTAGGCTTTGCCTGATTAGAAGAATCAATCTAAACAGGGCTTTGCCCCTTTCATTATTTTGCAAGTCTGATTTGGGCCAGGCCCTTCTAATTAATGAGTTACAAGAACTCAGGAATTCTCCAAACAGGGCCTTGCCCTTTTTATTTTTTCTGCAATTGGGCTAGGCCCTTTTTTTTTTTAAATAATGAGTTTCAGAAACTCAAGAGGTTTTCACAAACAGGGCTTTGCCCTTTTATTGTTCTGTAATTTAGTTTGGGCCAGGCCCATTTGAATAACGAGTTTGCAGAAACTCAGGAATTTTTCCAAAACAGGGCCTTGCCCTTTTATTATTTCAATTTAATTTGGGCCGGGCCCAAAACAAGGGGTTGCAGAAACCCTAGAAATCTTCAGATTGAAGAACACAAGTTCATGGCACTTTTGATTTGAATTTGGATCAAAGGAAAACAAGTTCTTGTTTTTTTCTGATCATACAGAACCGAGGGTTCATATTAAGTGCAAGGCACTATTTATTATTATTTTTATTTATATTTTTTTTTTCTTTAGAACCATGGGTTCCTATCAAGTGCAAGGCACTATTTATTTTCTTATTTTCTGTTCTTCAGAAATTTTACCTTCTTTTTTTTTTTGTTCTTGATTAATCTTCAAGAGCTCTCTTTTTTTTCAGAAGCTTTTTCCCTCTCTCGATGACGATTGATTCTCCTTTTTTTTTTGAATGAGGCCTGGGGTCTTATTTATAGTGCCCACCAATTTGTTGGATTTGTTAACAAAATCTTTCCTGAATAATTTTGGGAATTTTCCCACCATTGGATCTCTGATCCAAGGGTTCCTGTTTTATAGGAGAACAGAAAAGATTTATCTAAATCTTCATTCAGTTGCTGCGCAACTCACCAGCGTGTGACACGTGTCACGCATCCGTGCGCTTGCGCAGTTGCGTTGCGCAACTGCGCAGACACGTGTCACGCATCCGAGCGCTTGCGCAGTTACTGCGCAGACACGTGTCGCGCATCCGAGCGCTTGCGCAGCTGCGACTGCGCAACTGCGCAGACACGTGTCGCGCATCCGTGCGCTTGCGCAGACACGTGTCCCGCATCTGTGCGCTTGCGCAGTTGCGACTGCGCAACTGCGCAGACACGTGTCTCGCATCTGTGCGCTTGCGCAGACACGTGTCGCACATCGGTGCGTTTGCGCAACTGCGATTGCGCAACTGCGCAGACACGTGTCAGCATCCGTGCGCTTGCGCAGACACGTGTCGCACATCGGTGCACTTGCGCAGTTGCGATTGCGCAACTGCGCAGACACGTGTCACGCATCCGTGCGCTTGCGCAGTCACGTGTCGCGCATCCGTGCGCTTGCGCAGTTGCGATTGCGCAACTGCGCAGACACGTGTCGCGCTGCCATGCATTTGCGCAGTTAAGTCTTTAATTACGTTTTCTGAAGAGCCTTGCTCTGATGGGACGCACCGTCTCGGGCGTTACGCTGCCGAATTGGCTTCTGCCACGTGGCAAATTGCGCGCTGCGCACGGAAACCGAAGCGTTGCTTCGAATTTTGAATTTTCAAAATTCAGTAGAGCCTTGCTCTGATTGGGGGAAACACCACTTGCCATGTAGTAGAGTGTGTTATCTTCACAAGTTCTATGACCAAGTGAAGATGGAGCTTGATCTTGAGTTGTCTCGACGTAGATCATCTTCGGCATCGAAGTCGACGACCTAGCCCGATCATTTCTTCGACGAAACCATCGCTAGAGTCCGGGATCCGATGATCGCAGCGGAGGGACATCATCACGGAGCTAAGGAAGTGGAGGACCGGATCTACAAAGGTTGTAGCCCCTTTCACTTTCTAGTAAAGTTGTTTACTAGTTGAAGTTTCGCCTTTACCTCTAGTTAACGATCGCATTAGGGTTTCTCGGCACACATAAATTTTTGAATTGGCCATGTTTGATCAGTTGTGGAACCTCTTGAGTGTGCCTAAGAACCCTACAGTGGTATCAGAGCCTAGCTAGAGCCTTAGGCGATGAGTAGACGAAGTTAGAAACCCGATCGAACCCCGAAACCCTAGATTTCACCCCTCTCTGAACAATTTTCAAAACTATGGATTTTTGTGAATTAAAAATGCTCAGAAAATAGAGCAGGAAATTCTAAGAGTTACTGCAGAAAACGAACCCCTAACTCCACTAGATCGCCGCGGAACCGCGGCCTTACCCTGCTATTGGCGGTGGTTCCGTGGCCGTATGTACTGATTAGGGATTCATTTTTATACAGTAATGCTTGTTTCTGTTTCCTCTGTTCTTTGGGAATTTTTAATCTGCACTCAAGAGTTGAGTTTTCTGGGTTGTATTGGGAGTTCGTAGATTCGATCGGATTGTCAAACTTTGTCTATGTGTTTTCCAGATATTTTAGAATATGTTAAAAAGTTCGACCGGATATAAATACCCGATTTTTCCCCTGCCGGGAAATTTCCAAGTGTTGGATTTTTCCGTAGTTTAATGACGTTCTATGTAGTGCAAGTAACGCGATGGTCCCTCTAGAAGACAACAAACCTTAACTCGATTATGTGACCGTCTTGAACTGCCCTTTGAACCTTAGGGTTTGGGGCAGTACGGCGTGCCACATGTGAGGCGTTGGCTTGACCCTTCTACGGCTGGACTGTTGGTACTGTGGCATGAAATGGATGTTTTTAAACTTATTTCATGTGATGAGCTGTTTCGGGAAAACTTGGGTGTTTGAATGTTCGATCAGAAAGTTTAACATTTTCTATTTATCTGGAATGTGATACAATATTTGGAATCCACAAGTAGTTATGAGATAACTGATTTGGATGTTATAAACATAGCACTTTAGTCTCACTTGATCGGTTGCCACGGAATTTTGATGCGATCAAAAGTCCGTCGCAATCTCGTAGCGTACGCGGATACTCGCCGGTAAAACTTAATAGATAGCCACGCCCCATAGCCCCGACCAAGTGACTGTAGGAGAACCCCGTCGCCGAAAGCATCCGTTCGGGTGCTCGCAGCAGCGGTGTTCCGCCTTGGTGCACTTCGTCGACGGCATCGGGGGTGTGACCGCCTACTAAAGTTTGCGACGAGCATTCGATCAAAATGCCGGGAATCTTGTTGAATTGCCTGACTTGATATTGAAAAGTGTTTTCGATAATGAGACTAAAATGCGGGGTTTATAATTGTTAGGCATGTGATGTCTAAGGAATTCAGATGGTTAGGCATGCGATGTCTAAGGAGGTTGCAGATTCCAACTGTTGTAGTTTTACACTTTCTTTTCTGTGACCGTAAGTGTAATATGTGATATCGCCGGTTTCGTTGCTATATGTCAACGACAATTGGGATGGGCATATTTACTTACGTTGATAACATGTGATGTTATGTGTTGCTGGATATGTTATATTGGATCGTCGTGTTTGAATAGCCGGGTTTTTTTTATGTGAGATGAGTGTTTTTCATTTTCATTCATGTATAAATTATTGTATGTAATACTCTTTTATTGGGGCACTTCCAGGTTGCGGAAGATGTCACCTTTGTATATTATTTACTTTTCCGCACTAGGATAGACCCAAGGAGGAAAGCACAAGTAACCGGGTTCTGGAGTCCAGTGGGAGACCAACTCGAGGAGTCGAGTCCGAGTCTCCTAACTCTAGAATTGGTAGGGTTTCTTGCCGCTCTCGTAGGGGTCTAGGGGTGTGGGTTTGGCTATTCATCGAGACCGTGGAATCCGTGTTTTATACAGGCCCGTATTGAAAACACGGACGTCCTAGTATATCCAATATTTTATATATGTTTTTTCTGCTGCGTTATCTGTGATGTGATCATGTGATATGTTCAGATAGATACTGTATATAGTATATATGATATATTATATAGACGTTACTTATGTTTTACACCCGCGCTAGCCCTGCCCCACTCTGCCGTTAGTTACCTAACCTAACGGTGCATGAGGGGACATCGAGGCGAATGCGGATGGCATAAGTGTACGTCGTATTTATCTATGATGTTTAGGTAACTTAAATGATGGGACTTCATCAATATGATTAATGAAAGAAAAAGAAACCTAAAGATGTTGTGGAATCGAATTTTCAAAAACAGGTAGCTACAGTTCTTGCTTTGCATCGCGGTGTTCCTTGTAGAACATCCTGCACCTTATTCGATAAGGAAAGGACCGAGATCCCTTCACCGGGAGTGACTCCTTTAGCAATAACTGGCAGATGCTACAACTCTCGGTTTGTCTTTTGATTGCTTCTATAGTTTCTGCTTTGCACAGTGATATATATGATATATCTCGCACCTCATTCGACGAGGAAAGGGCCGACGATCCCTTCACCGGGAGTGACCCCTTTAGCAAAACTAGAAAAGCCTAAAAAACACTCCATTTTAAAATTATTTGATTCTACAGCGATATCAAGTTCATTACGCAATAGGTTTTCAGAAAAACCTGTCGTAGCCCTCCGTCATTTCAGATAAGTACTAGTTAGTATTCGTGCTGCGGTAGTTTGGCCTCCGTCAAGGCGTAGTGTACGGTAGCTAACTAATACTTATCTGCTAGCATACGATGCGATTGGATTAGGGTATTCGTATGGCGTTGTTTGGACTCCGTCAAGGGTCGTGCGGGTGGGTTTAATTCAATCAGGAAATGACGGGTTGAACTTGACTAGCGGACTATGGGTAGTTTGGCCTCCGTCAAGGTCATAGGACGCTAGGGGCAAAATATTATCGGGAATTTCAAGTGTTGAAATTTGCAATGAGATTGCATACCTTCTATGAGATAGTTGGATCCCGATACCCGCTGCGAGTAAGAGTTACTCCTGGGAGAGTTTTACACATTACAATTAGCCGATCAAGTAGGTGTCTAGAAAGGTGTTAACGAGGTTACGCCTCTGGGAAAACGAGGTTTACTTTAATTAGGTCCGTGCGAAAGCACGGGGAACCTCCCTCAAAGTACCGACACTGGCCTGGCTGAAAGATTGGCGAACTTGTAGAGTGTAATTAATCCCGGCTAGTCTTTCCTTTTAGGGTTTGAAGGAAGATTTGATAAAAACAGTGGGAGCCATCCTGATTAGATAAAATAAATAACCAATCTAATCTTGCAAGAGCGCACACAGAGTGTTTTTCTCTCTCTCTCTCCAGGTAGCGACCATATCACGCCTTAATCAAGATAATACTATGGATGTATTGACCGAACCCGCTTGTTATACTGAGCTGGGGAACGTTGGTCATGCTCCAACTTATAATTGTTATAAGACCGAGCAGGAAATAGAGGAATACCAGAATTCCAATGCCGCCCAAACGAAGAAAGTGCATATGATGCATCTCCTTCGGGTGTGTTCATTATACAGAACTGTTTCTCAGTATCCTCTGCGTCCTGGGTATCTGATACCGGATCAGGATCCCAGATATGTAATCTGTTACATAAGGCTACAGAAAGGCAAAGAACTGAGAACGGGTGATAAGTTTCATGAGACAGAAAACGGGGCAAGTGTTGCAGCCAAGTCTGTTGGTCACTGTCACCCTGTATTCCAAATACATTGATTCTGAACGAATGTTATTAGATACCGAACCTGATATACAAAATCATATCAGTCTCTTTATTAGTAAAGAAATGATAAAATTTTATATAAATGGATAATGTTTTGAACATTTCCTATTTCAAAAGTTGATCGGTTCAAGCACGTTATCTAAAAGCATTGACGTTCTAAATCAAACTACAGTTCTTAGTATACGGAACACACACAAGAGGAAGAGTTCAGATATGAACGAATCCTTCTTGAGGTATTGTAGACTAGGTCATATGAATGCGACCCGACTGGCTGAAGTTACATTTAGATGCATATGTAAATCAGTTTGAATTTACATCTTATGAAACTTGCTAGTCATGTCACAAAGATTAGATGACCATAGCTCCGTTTATTGGAAACAGAGAAAGAGTTAATGAACTCTTGGGATGATACATGTTGATGTATGTAGGTCCCCTGTCTACACATGCCAAGACCGGTTCTTTGTATTTCATTACATTCTCTGATAATCTCCCAAGATTCAGACATATGTTCCTGTTGAAACACAAGTTCGAACCTTTTGAGATATTCACAGAATATAAGTTAGAAATAGAGAACCAAAACGGGTATAAGTATTATGTCTTTTGATGTGATCGAGGAGGAGAATACTTGAGCACGGAATTCCTGGATTATTCTAAAAGAAAATGAGATTCTCTCTCAGCATTACTCCTCCGTATACACCATAGCACGATGGTATATCGGGGCGGAGCAATAGCACCTTATGTGATATGGTGTGCTCTATGATGAGTACTACTGAGTTTCCTATTTTCCTTTTGGGAGTTATGCACTTGAGAAGCTGCATACTTATTGAATAGGGTTCAAATCAAATCAGTTGCCTACTACTTCATATGTGATATGGAAAGGGAAGAGCCCATATCTTAAGTTGGTTAAGATTTGGGGTTGTCCAGACTATGTCTAAAAGCAAAATCCGAACAAGCTCGAGGCAAGGTCTGTTATGTAGAACTGGAAAAGTTCCAGCTATACAAACTACAGCAGATAATTTGGTAGAACCGAAAGGTTCAATAGTAACCAACGAACCTCAGCCTCTCCGCCGATCTAGCAGGGTTCCTCACCCACCTGAGAGATACTTCGGTTTCTCGATGACAGTGGGAGCGAGGATTGCATCATGAGATGATGACCCAACTAGTTTCGAGCTGGCCATCAGGAGCGGGACTCTGTAAGAATGGCTGGATACTTAGCAATCTGAGATGGAATCCTTATACACCAACAAAGTATGGACCTTGGTTGCTTTATCTGAAGGGTTAAATCCCCATCACGAGCAAGTATATCTTGAGAAGATTACTTGGTGTACATGGAAAAGTTAAGAGTTTCAAAGCTAGACTTGTTAGAGACTTGCATCATTAACCAGGTATGGATTATGATGAAACCTTTTTTAAGTATCTATGCATAAGTCCATCCAGATCCTACTTGCCACGGCTACATACCATGACTACGATATCTGGTGGTTGGGTGTCATGACTGCTTTTCTAAATATTGATTTAGAAGAGAATGTCTATAAGTACATAGCCAGAGGGATTCGTAAACAGTGGGAGCAGCGGAAACGTGTGCAAGTTGCTTTACAGATTAAAGCAGGCATCGCGGAGATGGAACATCTGTTTTGATGAGTTAGTCAAAGAGTTTGACATCATCAAAATGGTAGATGAACCTCGTATATACAAAAAGGTAGTAGGGAGTATAGTGGTGATCCTCATAGAGTACATGGATGACATACTCTTGATGGGGAAGGAGTTTCCTATGCTACGCTCGGTCAATCTCCGCTTATCACAAGGATTCTCCATAAAGGATCAAAATGATACCTCCTAAACCCTGGGTTTTTGGATCTATGAGATAGATCTAATTGGATGTTAGGATACTCACTAGTTGTAGTGAGATGGTATCAATTGATCCTGGGGAGAATCACTGGAAAGGTTCCAAGGTGATAAGGACGACTGAATGTCAGTCGCAGGCATTGTCTTTACCTCAGTAAAGGGACGGTATGTTGGAAGAGTTCCAAGCAAGATACCGTGGCATACTAGACGATAAAGGTTGGATACATCGCTACTCAAGATGCTACCAAAGATGAAGTCTGGGTGTATATTAGTTCATGAGATGAACTTCGCTCCTACCATTGTGAGACAATGGAGTTGTGGCTTATGCCTAGGAACGCCCGTCCCATCAGTGATCCAGACATATTCTGAGGCAGTGTCACCTGATCATGGAGATGGTTGATCTCCAAGGGATCGAGGTCAGGAGAGTAGACTCAGAGGACAACACAGCGGATCCACTCACAAAGGCCTTTTCCAAGAGAGAGACTTTTATGGGATGGTTGAGTATGAGATACTGCAACCATTGCTACAGTTGGCCCTAATGCAAGTGGGAGATTGTTAGTTATATCTATGCCCTAGAGGCCATTACTGTACATAGGATGTATATTGTAGTGGATGCTGGGACATATATAGGGAGGACTTTCTTGCTCGACATGATAGTATGCTATCTGGTTGCTCTTTACCTTAACGTGTACACTGATTGTCTCTCTGTTACATGTTGGTAAAGCCTTTAGGATGTGTACTTGACTACCTGGACTATGATGCGGATCATACTAGTGGGGACATGGTAGTCCATAAGTACATCCTTTAAGGTCCCTAGTCGTGGGTGTATCGAGACGGGGCATCGATATACCAGAGTAGACTAGCGTATACCTTCTCGACCCATACAGATGGGCGATGGATGATCCCATATCCATTGGTGTTTGACATCAGAGATGATATACGGGTGCTCAGTGGAGACTGGGTACACTGGATGGACTCGCCGAGAACTCCCAGATGGTATTATACCTTACGTCAGATGGCAGTTCTCTGGTGACACTGGTACAGGTTAGTCTGTAGACCCGAGATCGTCATAGAGTCTTGTGTGATTCCCACTGTGCTTTGATTTCCACCTTACCACGTCCAAGAGGGCATGAAAAACGGTGGCTTTTGGGTACAGTCCCGAATCACATGGAGGCAATGAGCGATAGGAGGGGATTCGTCTCTCCCGGTATAGGAAGTTGATGTTGCACTGTGTTCGATTGGCTATAACCGGAAATCCCTGGCCAGGGTTGCTGAGATTTACTGGTAAGTGTTACCAGTAGTTTCTCGAACTGTTATAGACCTCATATCGACATGACTTATCGAGCTATTGGGGTCTGACGTTTACCACCCCTAGGCGAGATATGCGACATATCAGACGAACAGACCGGACTGTACGGTAAGTGTTGCTGGTTGGATTCACAGGAGTGTGAGCGGGATTGCTCGTTGATCTTCTGATCGCTCAATACCCGGGTGGCCGTTACGTTTAGCAAACCACTTGCGGCTTGTGGGTGTTTGATATGATCATCACCTGCTGCCGGCGTATTGACGAGTCCTTAGAGTCCTACACAGAGGTTTCCTGGCTCAAGCGAAATGAAATAGGAGCGCATATAAGATATGTGCGGGACCGAGAATAATACCAGTATGTGATACTGTATTCTATTCTTGCGATATGTATCATTGAACGGTTATATGAGATATAGCCGGGTTACCGAATCAAGTGTTGATTCGATACATTGATACACTTGATATTAGTCGGTTATATGCAGTATGACCGGATCATTAAATCAAGTGTTGATTTAATGATTTAATGTATAATTATATATTTGATATATTACTTTACATTAACTAGTATTGGTTCACTTAAGATTATTTTCTCACTAGAATGTGCACATTGTATATATGATATATATTTGTGCACTTGATTGTATCATGTTTGATGATACATGCAAACTTGGGTGTGTGTTTACTTTAAACCATGTTTAGGTTAATGGTTAGGGTTTTTATTTATTTATTTATTCATTTTGGCAAAAATAAAATGGTGGCATTCTTTGTTTTTATTTGAAGCTTCATGAAGCTTTGAAAAGTTCAAGCCATTTTGTCTTTTGCCTTAACCCTAACCATTTACCTAAACCCTAGTTCATTCTCTACATGAGTTTATCTCACCCATGGTTGCAATATGATAGATATCACTTGAATTTTCTTTTTGGAGATAATTCTTTTTCATTCTTCTTCTTCATCTTCTTCATGAAGAAAAGGAAAGCTTGCTAGAAAATTCTAAGTGATGAAATCAAGTGAGAAATCCAATTCCAAAGTGAACCCACTTCCTATTTCTTCATTCTCTACCACTTGCCATGTAGTAGAGTGTGTTATCTTCACAAGTTCTATGACCAAGTGAAGATGGAGCTTGATCTTGAGTTGTCTCGACGTAGATCATCTTCGGCATCGAAGTCGACGACCTAGCCCGATCATTTCTTCGACGAAACCATCGCTAGAGTCCGGGATCCGATGATCGTAGCGGAGGGACTTCATCATGGAGCTAAGAAAGTGGAGGACCGGATCTACAAAGGTTGTAGCCCCTTTCACTTTCTAGTAAAGTTGTTTACTAGTTGAAGTTTCGCCTTTACCTCTAGTTAACGATCCCATTAAGGTTTCTCGGCACACATAAATTTTTGAATTGGCCATGTTTCATCAGTTGTGGAACCTCTTGAGTGTGCCTAGGAACCCTACACCGTGGACGCGGCGGACCTATCTAGAGAGGATGAGGAGGCAGAGGCCGAGGCCGAGGTCAGCCCGCTATTGGTGGATGTCAGGCCCGAGTTTTTGCGTTGACACCCCAGGATGCACAGGCATCCAATGCCATCGTGACAGGTACCTTATCTATATGCTCCGTTGATGCACACGTGTTGTTTGATCCCAGATCCACGCACTCATACGTTTCCATACTTCGTGCCGAGTTTGGGTAGAGAGTCCGGTTTGCTTGATCAGCCGCTTATTGTGACCACTCCTGTGGGAAAGTCATTTGTTGCTAGGCACGTGTTCCGATCCTGTACCGTCCGTATTGGCGAGCAAGAGCTGCCTGTCGACTTGATCCTTCTTGAGATATTGGACTTCGGCATTCTTTTGGGCATGGATTGGTTAGCCACGTGCTATGCGTCTGTGGACTGCCGCGAGATGACAGTTAGATTTTGTTTTCCCGGCGAGTCGGCTTTTGTTGTGCAGGGGGACCGTGGTGCCGCCCCTTACATGTTGATTTCTTCTCTTCGCGCTGATCAGCTGTTGAGAAAGGGATGTCAGGGATTTCTAGCCTATGTATGCGATACTAGAGCTACAGATGTTCCATTGGACCAGGTTCCGATTGTATGTGAGTTCCCCGATGTTTTCCCTGATGAGCTGCCAGGATTGCCGCCTGAGCGCGACGTTGAGTTCTGTATTGATTTGATTCCCGGCTCGGGGCCTATTTCTATACCGCCTTATCGGATGGCCCCGACGGAGCTTAGAGAGTTGAAGGTTCAGCTGCAAGATTTGTTAGATAAGGGACTTATTCGACCCAGCGTTTCTCTATGGGGTGCTCCGGTCTTGTTTGTCAAGAAGAAGGACGGAAGTCTGCGTTTGTGTATCGACTACCGCCAGCTGAACAAGGTGACCGTGCGGAACAGATATCCGTTGCCTCGCATTGATGATTTGTTCGACCAGCTTCAGGGTGCGGGTTATTTTTCTAGGATCGACTTGCGATCAGGATACCATCAGCTGGGAGTCCGACAGGAGGATATACCGAAGACAGCTTTCCGTACACGCTATGGCCACTATGAGTTTCTGGTGATGTCGTTCGGACTCACCAATGCCCCAGCAGCATTTATGGACTTGATGAACCGTACCTTTAAGCCGTATCTCGACTTATTCATCATAGTGTTCATTGATGATATTTTGGTGTATTCCCGGAGCCGAGAGGAGCATGAGCAACATTTGTGGATTACTTTGCAGACTTTGAGGGAGCACCAGCTTTTCACAAAATTTTCCAAGTGTGCTTTCTGGTTGGACAGCGTTGGTTTCTTGGGTCATGTGATTACTAGAGATGGCATATGTGTGGACCCGAAGAAGATTGAGGCTGTTCAGCAGTGGCCCAGACCGACATCGGTTACGGAGATCCGTAGTTTTCTAGGCCTGGCTGGCTACTACAGGCGATTCGTTCAGGATTTCTCCCGTTTTGCTGCACCTTTGACCGGTTTGACCCGGAAGGGAGTTCCTTTCGTTTGGACGGAGGAGTGCGAGCACAGTTTTCAGCAGCTACGGACTTGTTTGACTACGGCACCGGTTCTATCTTTGCCTTCAGGATCAGGCGGATTCGTGGTTTATTGTGATGCTTCATGGGTGGGGCTAGGATGCGTATTGATGCAGCATGACAGGGTGATCGCGTATGCTTCGCGGCAATTGAGGAAACATGAACAGAACTATCCCACTCACGATTTGGAGATGGCTGCAGTGGTCTTTGCACTGAAGATATGGCGACATTACCTATACGGCAAGTCGTGCCAAATATTCACTGACCACAAGAGCTTAAAATATATATTTCAGCAGCGAGACCTGAACCTTAGACAGCGTCGTTGGATGGAGCTGGTGAAAGACTATGACTGTGAGATCTTGTACCACCCGGGCAAGACGAATGTAGTGGCGGATGCTTTGAGTAGGAGGCCCGGGGGTAGTCTATCTTGTTTGCGCACAGTGCAGAGGCAGTCATCAGCAGATTGGCAGATTTTATGCGACAGCCGAGTTGAGTTCGAGTTCACTCCGACAGGGGGACAGCTTGCGCATGTCCGTGCACGTCCGTAGTTACTTGACCGCATTCGAGAGGCACAGCCCAGTGATGACCGACTTTCAGAGATCATGGAGCAGATTAGGCAGGGCAGAGATTCCGAGTTCGTGATCGACGATCAGGGAGTACTGCGATTTGGGACTCGATTGTGCGTACCAGATTCGGAGGGACTACGACGTGAGATTCTTGAGGAGGCGCATAGATCTACATACAGCGTTCACCCAGGTTCCACCAAAATGTACCGCGACTTGAGAGATGTCTATTGGTGGGACGGGATGAAGAGGGATGTCACTGACTTCATATCAAGATGCCTGACTTGTCAGCAAGTCAAGGCCGAGCACCAGAGGCCAGCAGGAGAGTTGCATCCTTTGCCCATTCCGGAGTGGAAATGGGAGCAGATTTCGATGGACTTCGTTGTGGATCTACCCAGGACCAGTCGAGGGTACGACTCCATTTGGGTGATCGTGGATCGATTGACGAAAGCGGCTCACTTCCTGCCAGTGAAGACCACTTTCAGTTTTGCTCAGTATGCCCAGATTTACATCGACGAGATCGTGCGGTTTCATGGCGTACCGACTTGTATAGTATCAGATCGAGGCACCCAGTTTACCAGCCGACTATGGCAGAGACTCCAGGAGGCTTTGGGCACTCGTTTGAGCTTCAGCACCGCATTTCATCCGCAGACCGACGGACAGTCAGAGCGGACTATCCAGACTCTCGAGGACATGCTCAGAGCGTGCGTTTTGGACTTTGGTGGTAGCTGGGATCGTCATTTATCTCTAGTGGAGTTCTCCTACAACAACATCTTCCAGGACACTATTCAGATGGCACCTTTCGAGGCTTTGTATGGGAGGAGATGTAGATCGCCCGTCTGTTGGACCGAGCTGAGCGAGAGCAGTGTTTTAGGGCCACAGATTGTGCAGGAGACGACCGAGAAAGTGCAGTTGATTCGAGATCGAATGAGAGCGGCTCAGAGCAGGCAGAAATCGTATGCAGACAGGCGCCGTCGCAGGTTAGAGTTCGCAGTTGGCGATCATGTTTTTCTGAGGGTCTCTCCGATGAAGGGCGTGATGCGATTTGGGCGAAAGGGAAAGCTTAGCCCTAGATTCGTGGGTCCCTTCGAGATCCTCGAGCATGTCGGCGCAGTCGCATATCGTTTGGCTCTTCCACCCAGCTTTTCAGATGTTCACCCCGTCTTCCACGTGTCGATGCTACGCAGATATCTTCATGACCCTTCCCACACGATTCAGCATCAGACCGTTCAGCTTGAGCCCGACCTTTCGTTCACCGTGCAGCCAGTTGAGATATTAGATCGGAAGGTGAAGAAACTTCGATCAAAAGTCCTGCCATCGATGAGGGTTCTTTGGCGCAGCCCGAATGGTGAGGAGATCACTTGGGGGGCCGAGGGAGAGATGCGGAAGAAATTCCCTCATCTTTTTGAAGGTACGCGTAGTTGCATATTTTAAAATTCGGGGACGAATTTTCTTAAGGGGGAAGACTGTAACACCTGAGTCTTTGTTTAGCAGTAATTACATGTTAATGTGGGGTCTTTTGGTAAAAAGTTTACCAAAACGGGTTTCTAGTAATTTATCTGGTTTTATGATTATTTGTGTAGAATTTTACCTCGACCGCACACACTTGTGCATGATAACTAGGATTAAGACTAGAGTTTGCCATACAATTGAGCTTGTAGGTTAACCATGTTAAGTTAACCATGGTGGTCTAACACACTTGATTAGGCTAATTAGGATCAATTAGGGTGGTTGGCATTGACCAAGGGTGTTTAGGGTGTTTTAAGGTTGACTTGCTTGAGAGAGAGAGATGCTTGAGAGAGAGAGAGATGTGATGGTTGTTTAAGGTTAAGTCACACCATTTCAACCCAAACCTTTTTGCATGTCTCCTCAAACTCACACCTCTCTCACTCACACACACAATTATCAGCCCAAATACCATCAAATCAGCCATCCAAACCAGCCTCTATTGCTGCTACAGCAGCTGATGATTCACCATCAGCCCAATCTCAGCTTATTTCAGCACACTTCAGCTTCAGTTCTTCACAAACAGCACATTAACTGCTGCACAAACAGCCACTTCAGCCTCTAACATCATTACAAACAGCCCCAACCTCAAATCCTTCTCTCTCACACACACATCAGCCACCCAAACCATCACCAATCAGCCTTCAGCTGCTGAAACAGCAGCTGTTTCAGCCACCAAAACAGCACCATCAGCCCAAAACATCAGCCATATATCATCATTCCAGCCCCTAATATACCCTCCATCAGCAGCAGCTACCCCAACTATAGGGTTCCTAGGCATCCTAAGGAGGTCTCACAAGGCATCGAACATGCCAATTTCAAAAAATATTGGTGCCGAGAAACCCTAACACGGATCGTTTACTAGATGTTTAGGCGAAACGGAAAACTAGTTAACAATTTAACTAAAGTTGAGATGCTACAACCTTTGTAGATCCGGATTTCCGCCTCCTTAGCTCCACGTGGTCATGCCCTCGCTGTCCATCATGAATCCTCGACTCGATCATCGGCTTCATCGGGAAAACAAGCGGAATAGGTCGTCGGCTTTGTGTCAAAGACGATCTACCTCGAGGCTTCGCAAGTTCAAACTCCGACTTCACAAACTTGTGAAACTTGTGAAGTAAACACCCAAAACAACTTGGCAAGAGGTAGAGGGTGAAGAAATAGGAGGTGGGTTCACTTTAGAATTGGATTTATCTCACTAGATCTCAAGTTGCCATTGTTGTAGCAAGCTTGAAGAAGAAGAAGAAAAAGAGCTTGTTATGATAAGTTATGATAAAAAGAAATAGAAAATCAAATACTTATCATAACTAAACTAGGGTTAAGTGTAGAGAATAAACCATGGTCACTTTAGAGGGTTAGGGTTAAGCATGAAGATAAGGATGGTTACAAAAGTCAAAGCTTCATGAAGCTTCAACTTAAAACAAAAAGAGCCACCATTCTCATCATAATCCATTTCAAATAAATAAATAAACAAATAAATAAATAAATGAATATGCAAAACTTTAATTATCAAATTAACCATGGATTAATTCTATACACTTAACTAAATGATCAAGTATCATCAAACATGATACAAAAAAGTGCACGAAAGCATATCACATATACAATGTGCATCAAGTGAGAAAAATCCGTTTAAAGTGAACCAATACTAGTTAATGCAAAGTAATATATCAAATATATAATTATACATTAAATCATTAAATCAACACTTGATTCAATGATCCGGTCATGTCGCACATAACCGACTAGTATTCAATGCATCGATTTATCGAATCAATGATTCGATAACTAGGTCATATCGAATATAACCATTCGAAACATATATCGCGAGAATGAAATGCGGTATCACATACACGCATTATTCTCGGTCCTGCACATATCTCATATGCGCTCCTATTTCGTTTCGCTTGAGCCAGGAAACCTCTGTGTAGGACTCTAAAGACTCGTCAATACGCCGGTAGCAGATGATGATCATATCAAGCACCCACAAGCCGCAAGCGGTCTGCTAAACGTAACGGCCACCCGGGTATTGAGCGATCAGAAGATCGATGAGCTAGCCCACTCACACTCCTGCGAATCCGACCAGTAACACTTACCATACAGTCCGGTCTCTTCGTCTGATACGTCGCATATCAAGTCTAGGGGTGGTAAACGTCAGACCCCAATAACCCGATAAGTCGTGCCGATGTGAGGCTCGTAATGGGTCGAGAAACTACTGGTAACACTTACCAGCAAATCTCTGATCATCCCTGGCCAGGGACTTCCCTGTTACGGCCAATCGAGCACAGCGCAACATCAACTCCCAATACCGGGAGAGACGAAACCCCTCCTATCGCTCATTGCCTCCATGTGACTCGGGACTGTACCCAAAAACCACCGTTTTGCACGCCCTCATGGACGTGGTAAGGTGGAGATCAAAGCACAGTGGGAATCACACAAGACTCTATGACGATCTCGGGTCTACAGACTAACCTGTACAAGTGTCACCTGAGAACTGCCATCTGACGTGAGGTATAATACCATCTGGGAGTTCTCGGCGAGTCCGTCCAGTGTACTCAGTCTCCACTGAGCACCCGTATACCATCTCTGATGTCAAACACCAATGGATATGGGATCATCCATCGCCCATCACATGGGTCGAGAAGCGTATACGCTAGTCTACTCTGGTATATCGATGCCCCGTCTCGATACACCCACGACTAGGGACCTTGAAGGATGTACTTATGGACTACCATGTCCCCACTAGTATGATCTGCATCATAGTCCAGGTAGTCAAGTACAAATCCTAAGGGCTTTACCAACATGTAACTATAAGACAGTATAAAGAGACTAGTGTACATGTTAAGATAAAGAGCAACCAGATAGCATACTATCATGTCGAGCAAGAAAGTCATCTCTATATATGTCCAAGCATCCAATATAATATACATAATCTGTACAATACTGGCCTCTAGGGCATACATACAACTAACAATCTCCCACTTGCACTAGGGCCAGCTGCTGTAGTATCTCATACCGAGCATCCCGAAGAGTCTCTCAAACTGTATCTGGGGAATGGCCTTCGTGAGTGGATCCGCCGTGTTGTTCTTCGTATCAACTCTCCTGACCTCGATCTCCCGGCGATCAACTATCTCCCGGATCAGGTGATACCGCCTCAGAATATGCCTGGATCGCTGATGGGACCTGGGTTCCTTGGCCAAAGCCACCGCTCCATTGTTATCGCAATACAAAGGTATTGGACGCTCAATGGATGGAACCACTCCAAGTTCAGTAATGAACTTCTTGATCCAGACAGCCTCTTTGGCAGCATCGTTGGCAGCGATGTATTCAGCCTCCATCGTCGAGTCTGCCACAGTTTCTTGCTTGGAACTCTTCCAGCTAACCGCCCCTCCGTAAAGGGTAAAGACAAAGCCCGACTGCGACTTAGAGTCGTCCTTATCACTCTGGAAGCTCGAATCGGTAAAGGACTCCACTTGGAGTTCTCCGTTACCATACACCAAGAACATATCTCTAGTCCTTCGTAAGTACTTGAGAATGCTCTTCACAGCTGTCCAGTGACTCTCTCCAGGATCAGCTTGATACCTACTCACTATACTTAGTGAGTATGCAACATCGGGTCTAGTACATAGCATCGCATACATGATAGAGCCTACTGCCGAAGCATAGGGTATCCCTTGCATGCGAGCTCTCTCCAAATCAGTCTTGGGAGACATCTCTTTGGAGAGAGTGACTCCAGAGATCGTGGGTAAGTTCCCACGCTTGGACTCTTCCATACTAAACCTTTTTAGTATGGTGTCAATGTACCTGGATTGGGACAATCCCAAAATCCTTTTGGATCTATCTCTATAGATCCTAATCCCCAATATGCAGGAGGCATCACCAATTTCTTTCATTGAGAATCTTTGTGATAAGAAGAGCTTGACCGCTTGCAGCATAGGAATATCATTTCCTATCAAGAGTATGTCGTCCACGTACAATACGAGGAAGACAACCTTACTCTCTGCCACCTTCTTGTAGATACAAGGTTCATCTGGATTTTTGACGAAATCAAACTCTTTGATAACGACGTCAAAGCAGATGTTCCAACTCCGCGATGCTTGCTTTAATCCATAAATGGATTTAAGCAGCTTGCACACCTTCCCGCTGCTCCCACTGTCTACGAAGCCCTCTGGCTGAGTCATGTACACGCACTCTTCTAAATCACCATTTAGAAAGGCGGTCTTAACATCCATTTGCCAGATTTCGTAATCATGATAAGCAGCGATGGCAAGCATGATCCAGATGGATTTAAGCATAGCCACTGGAGAAAAGGTCTCGTCATAGTCCACACCTGGTCTTTGACGAAAACCCTTTGCTACAAGTCTAGCTTTGAAAGTCTCCACTTTCCCATCTACACCAAGTTTCTTCTTGAAGATCCACTTGCTCCCAATGGGTTTTACCCCTTCAGGAGCAACTTCCAAAGTCCATACTTTGTTGGTGTACATGGATTCCATCTCGGACCGCATGGCATCCAGCCATTTCACTGAGTCCCTACTCGTGATGGCCTGCTCGAAGCTAGTTGGGTCATCATCCTCCATGATGCAATCCTCGCTTCCACCGTCAATGAGAAAACCGTAGTATCTCTCAGGTGGACGAGATACCCTACTAGATCGGCGGAGAGGCTGGGGTTCGTTGAGTTCTACTGAATTCTCTGGTTCCACCAAGTCTTCTGTTACAGTTTGTGTTGCTGGAACTTCTTCCAGTTCTACCTCAATGCCACTAATCTGTTTCATAAGAAAACCTTTTTCTAAGAAAGTGGCATGTCGAGAAACAAACACCTTTTGTTCCTCGGGGTGGTAGAAGATATACCCTTGTGAATTTTTGGGATATCCTACAAACTTACATAAGACAGATCTTGCCTCGAGTTTGTCCGGATTTTGTCTTTTGACATAGGCTGGACAACCCCATATCTTAACATACTTAAGAGATGGTCTCTTCCCTCTCCATATCTCATATGGAGTGGTAGGCACTGATTTGGTAGGAACCATATTCAATAGGTGTATGGCTGTCTCAAGCGCATACCCCCAGAAGGAAATAGGTAACTCAGCTGTGCTCATCATTGAACGTACCATATCTAATAGGGTGCGATTCCTTCGTTCCGATACACCGTTGTGCTGTGGTGTATAAGGTGGAGTAAGCTGAGAGAGAATCCCATTCTCTTTTAGATAATCTTGGAACTCATTGCTCAAGTATTCTCCTCCTCGATCAGATCGAAGGATCTTAATACTTTTGCCCGTTTGGTTCTCTACTTCGTGCTTATATTCTCTGAATTTCTCAAAAGCTTCAGACTTGTGTTTCAACAGGAACACATGCCCGTATCTAGAGAGATCGTCAGTGAATGTAATGAAGTAGGAAGAACCATCCCTGGCATGTGTAGACATAGGACCGCATACATCACTATGTATCAGTCCTAAGAGTTCAGTAACTCTTTCTCCGTGTCCACTAAACGGAGCTTTGGTCATTTTTCCTTTGAGACATGAATGGCAAGTATCATAAGATGATAATTCGAACGGATTCAAATAACCATCCTTATGTAACTTAGCCAGTCGTGTCGCATTGATATGACCAAGTCTACAATGCCACAAGAAGGATTCGTTCATTTCTGAATTTTTCCTCTTGTGTGTGTTTTGTATATTGAGGACTGTATTTTGATTTAGAATGAACATGCCATTATGTAGCGAGCCTGATGCAATCAACTTTTGATCTAGGAATATGTTCATAACATTATCCTTTACTACAAAATTATATCCTTCTTTACTTAATAAAGAAACTGATATAATGTTGCACATCATGTTCGGTATATAATAGCACTCATTCAGAATTATTGTATCACCACTTGGTAATACTAGGTGATATTCGCCAACTGCTTTGGCTGCAACACTTGCACCGTTCCCTACTTGAACGGAATGATCACCTTTTCCCAGTTCTCTACCTTTTCGCAGCCCATGTAACATCTTATATATGTGGGATCCTGATCCGGTATCTAATACCCAGGACGTAGGGTGAACTGAGAAACAGTTCTCAATGACAAACACACCCGAAGATGATGCATCAACATGCATGTTCTCCGTTTGGGCGGTGTGAGAATCCAGATATTCTCCAGTTTCCTGTTCATTCTTATAACACTTATAAGATAGAACGGGTTCAACGTTCCCCTGCACAGTATAACATGCGGGTTCGGTCAATACATCCATATTATTATCTTTATTATGGCATGAAATGGTCGCTACCTGGAGAGAGAGAAGAAAACACTTTAGCGTAAGCTCGTGCAAGATCAGATTGGTTATTATCTTATCTAATCAGGATGGCTCCCACTGCTTTTTATCAAATCTTCCTTCAAACCCTAAAAGGAAAGACTAGCCGGGATTAATTACACACTACAAGTTCGCCAATCTTTCAGCCAGGCCAGTGTCGGTACTTTGAGGGAGGTCCCCCGTGCTTTCGCACGAACCTAATTACCGTAAACCTCGTTTTCCCAGAGGCGTAACCTCGTTAACATCTTTCTAGACACCTACTTGATCGGCTAATTGTAATGTGTAAAACTCTCCCAGGAGTAACTCTTACTCGCAGTGGGTATCGGGATCCAACTATCTCATAGAAGGTATGCAATCTCATTGCAAATTTCAACACTTGAAATTCCCGATAATATTTTACCCCTAGTGTTCTATGACCTTGACGAATGCCAAACAACCCATAGTCCACTAGTCAAGTTCAACCCGTACATTTCTTGATTGAATTAAACCCACCCGCACGACCCTTGACGAATGCCAAACAACGCCGTACGAATACCCTAATCCAATCTGCATCATATGCATAAGCAGATAAATACTAGTTAGCTACCGTACACTACGCCTTGACGAATGCCAAACTACCGTAGCACGAATACTAATTAGTACTTATCTGAAATGACGGAGGGCTACGCAGGTTTTCATAAAACCATGAGCGTAATGAACTTGATATCGTTGTAGAATCAAATGAAGTTTTGAAATGGAGTGATTTTGAGGCTTTTCTAGTTTTGCTAAAGGAGTCACTCCCGGCGAAGGGATCTCGGTCCTTTCCTCGTCGAATGAGGTGCGGGATATATCATATATATCGCTGTGCAAAGCAAAAACCTAAAAGCAGTCAAAAGCATACCGAGTGTGTAGCATCTGCCAGTTATTGCTAAAGGAGTCACTCCCGGTGAAGGGATCTCGGTCCTTTCCTCATCGAATAAGGTGCGGAATATATCATATATATCGCTATGCAAAGCAAGAACTGTAGCTACCTGTTTTATTTTAAAATTCGATTCCACAACATCTTAGGTTTCTTATCTTTCATTAATCACATTAATGAAGTCCCATCATTTAAATACCTAAACATCACAGATAGATATGACGTACACTTATGCCATCCGCATTCGCCTCGATGTCTCCTCGTGCACCGTTAGGTTAGGTAACTAACGACAGAGCAGGGCAGGGCTAGCGCGGGTGTAAAACATAAGTAACGTCTATATAATATATCATATATACTATATACTATATCCATCACAGAATCATCTCATGATCACATCACAGATATCGCAGCAGAAAAAACATATGAAATATTGGATATACTAGGACGTCCGTGTTTTTAATACGAGCCAGTATAAAACACGGATTCCACGGTCGTGATGAATAGCCAATCCCACATCCCTAGACCCCTACGAGAGCGGCAAGCAACCCTGCCAATTCTAGGGTTAGGAGACCCGGACTCGACTCCTCGAGTTGGTCTCCCACTGGACCCCAGAACCCGGTTACTTGTGCTCCCCTCCTAGGGTCTATCCTAATGCGGAAAAGTAAATAATATACAAAGGGTGACTACTTCCGCTACCTGGAAGTGCCCCAAATAAAAGAATATTACATACAAGTTTTTACATGAATGAAAATGGAAAACACTCATCTCACATAAAAAACCCCGGCTATTCAAAAACGACGATCCAATATAACATATCCAGCAACACATAACATCACATGTCATCAACGTAAGTAAATATGTCCATCCCAATTGTCGTTGACATATAGCAACGAAACCGGCGATATCACATATTACACTTACGGTCACAGAAAAGAAAGTGTAAAACTACAACAGTTGGAATCCGCAACCTCTTTAGACATCACATGCCTAACAGTTACAAACCCCGCATTTTAGTCTCATTATCGAAAACTCTTTTCAATATCGTATGGGACTAAACTGCTAGATTTATAACATTCATCCAGTTATCTCATAACTGTTTGTGAATTCCAATTATTGTATCCAATTCCGGATAAATAGAAAATGTCAAACTTTCCGATCGAACAATCGAACACCCAAGTTTTCCCGAAACTGATCAACACATGAAACAAGTATAACAACATTCCGTTCGTACCTCAGTACCAACGGTCCAGCCGTAGAAGGGTCAAGCCAATGCCTCACATGTGGCACGCCGTACTGCCCCAAACCCGAAGGTTCAAAGGGCAGTTCAAGACGGTCACATAATCGAGTTAAGGTTTGTTGTCTTCTAGAGGGACCATCGCGTTACTTGCACTACTTAGAACGTCGTTAAACTACGGAAAGATCCAACACTTGGAAATTTCCCGACAGGGAAAAAGTTGGGTATTTATATCCGGTCGAACTTTTTAACATATTCTAAAAATTATCCGGAAAGACACTTAGACAAAGTTTGATATTCCGATCGAATCGTCGATTCCCAATATAACCCCAGAGCACTCAACCTTTAAATCAATTTAAAAATACCCAGAAAACTCACCAGAATTTATCAGGTATTACTGTGCAAAGAAGTGGGGCTGACGTCACTATATGACCGCGGAACAGCGGCAGAAGCCATGCTTCTGCCGCGTTTCCGCGGCTCATTGAACTGTTCATGGGAAACGTTTTACACAGTAATTCTTCGAATTCTTTGGTGAATTTTTTAAGCATTTTTAATATCAAAAATTCCCAGATTTCATAAAATGTCCAGAGAGCTCTTGGGCATCGGGGTTTCGGGTTCGTCCGGACTTCAAACTCCGTCTAGACTTCGCCTAAGGCTCTAGCTAGGCTCTGATACCACTGTAGGGTTCCTAGGCATCCTAAGGAGGTCTCACAAGGCATCGAACATGCCAATTTCAAAAAATATTGGTGCCGAGAAACCCTAACACGGATCGTTTACTAGATGTTTAGGCGAAACGGAAAACTAGTTAACAATTTAACTAAAGTTGAGATGCTACAACCTTTGTAGATCCGGATTTCCGCCTCCTTAGCTCCACGTGGTCATGCCCTCGCTGTCCATCATGAATCCTCGACTCGATCATCGGCTTCATCGGGAAAACAAGCGGAATAGGTCGTCGGCTTTGTGTCAAAGACGATCTACCTCGAGGCTTCGCAAGTTCAAACTCCGACTTCACAAACTTGTGAAACTTGTGAAGTAAACACCCAAAACAACTTGGCAAGAGGTAGAGGTGAAGAAATAGGAGGTGGGTTCACTTTAGAATTGGATTTATCTCACTAGATCTCAAGTTGCCATTGTTGTAGCAAGCTTGAAGAAGAAGAAGAAAAAGAGCTTGTTATGATAAGTTATGATAAAAAGAAATAGAAAATCAAATACTTATCATAACTAAACTAGGGTTAAGTGTAGAGAATAAACCATGGTCACTTTAGAGGGTTAGGGTTAAGCATGAAGATAAGGATGGTTACAAAAGTCAAAGCTTCATGAAGCTTCAACTTAAAACAAAAAGAGCCACCATTCTCATCATAATCCATTTCAAATAAATAAATAAACAAACAAATAAATAAATGAATATGCAAAACCCTAATTATCAAATTAACCATGGATTAATTCTATACACTTAACTAAATGATCAAGTATCATCAAACATGATACAAAAAAGTGCACGAAAGCATATCACATATACAATGTGCATCAAGTGAGAAAAATCCGTTTAAAGTGAACCAATACTAGTTAATGCAAAGTAATATATCAAATATATAATTATACATTAAATCATTAAATCAACACTTGATTCAATGATCCGGTCATGTCGCACATAACCGACTAGTATTCAATGCATCGATTTATCGAATCAATGATTCGATAACTAGGTCATATCGAATATAACCATTCGAAACATATATCGCGAGAATGAAATGCGGTATCACATACACGCATTATTCTCGGTCCTGCACATATCTCATATGCGCTCCTATTTCGTTTCGCTTGAGCCAGGAAACCTCTGTGTAGGACTCTAAAGACTCGTCAATACGCCGGTAGCAGATGATGATCATATCAAGCACCCACAAGCCGCAAGCGGTCTGCTAAACGTAACGGCCACCCGGGTATTGAGCGATCAGAAGATCGATGAGCTAGCCCGCTCACACTCCTGCGAATCCGACCAGTAACACTTACCATACAGTCCGGTCTCTTCGTCTGATACGTCGCATATCAAGTCTAGGGGTGGTAAACGTCAGACCCCAATAACCCGATAAGTCGTGCCGATGTGAGGCTCGTAACGGGTCGAGAAACTACTGGTAACACTTACCAGCAAATCTCTGATCAGCCCTGTCCAGGGACTTCCCTGTTACGGCCAATCGAGCACAGCGCAACATCAACTCCCAATACCGGGAGAGACGAAACCCCTCCTATCGCTCATTGCCTCCATGTGACTCGGGACTGTACCCAAAGACCACCGTTTTGCACGCCCTCATGGACGTGGTAAGGTGGAGATCAAAGCACAGTGGGAATCACACAAGACTCTATGACGATCTCGGGTCTACAGACTAACCTGTACAAGTGTCACCTGAGAACTGCCATCTGACGTGAGGTATAATACCATCTGGGAGTTCTCGGCGAGTCCGTCCAGTGTACTCAGTCTCCACTGAGCACCCGTATACCATCTCTGATGTCAAACACCAATGGATATGGGATCATCCATCGCCCATCACATGGGTCGAGAAGCGTATACGCTAGTCTACTCTGGTATATCGATGCCCCGTCTCGATACACCCACGACTAGGGACCTTGAAGGATGTACTTATGGACTACCATGTCCCCACTAGTATGATCTGCATCATAGTCCAGGTAGTCAAGTACAAATCCTAAGGGCTTTACCAACATGTAACTATAAGACAGTATAAAGAGACTAGTGTACATGTTAAGATAAAGAGCAACCAGATAGCATACTATCATGTCGAGCAAGAAAGTCATCTCTATATATGTCCAAGCATCCAATATAATATACATAATCTGTACAATACTGGCCTCTAGGGCATACATACAACTAACACCAACACTACACTTCACCCCCCAACAGCCACAAATACAACCCCTGCTGTTGCTACAGCAACACAAAGCAAACACCAAAACAAAAACACAGCAGCAGCAGCAGCTGAAACAGCAAACAATCATCTTAAAAACAGCAGTAGCCTCAGCCATCAACCCCACACCAGCTACACCAACACAACCCCAACAAACCAACACCACAACAACAGCCACACCATCACAAACAATAGCAACAGCAGCTGCTTCTGTAAGCATCAGCGAGTCTCAGAACAGCAAGTACAGATCAGCTCTTTTCCAGCCCAAGTTGCAGCACCAGGAGCTGTAGCAACAGCACACACTCTCCTACTTCTTCTCTTCTCCTTCATCTAGGATCTCTAGAGGTATAACCCTCTCAAACCGACTCTTTTTGCTAAAATTATGGTCATCTAGCTTATATTAGTGTTTATTATATGTTTTAGTGGTAGTTTTGGGTAAATTAGAGGAATTTTGGCAAAGTAAAGGTAGAATTGGTTAGAGTAGCCCTATTAGGTGCTGTTGAGACCAGTTAACCAGAGATTGCCCCAGATTTCTTAAATATACCCGACTTATCCGACTTGGCATAATTTTGCAGTTTTAGCGACTTTTTAGCCTTTCTGAAATCTGCTTTTGACCCGATCCACTCAGGTAAAAATTGTGAAAACTGTAGCATGGTGAGACTAGCAGGGACACACACACAGAGCACGGGGACCCACCTCCCCCTCTCGGCCGCCGGTATAATCATTCTGGCCGCAAATTGCGGCCAGAGTAGGGGGTGGGGTGTGGGGATTTTAGGTGTAGGGTCTTGCTTGGTAGCTTAGTCTGTTGGTACCTGCAACTTTTTAAGTTGGGTCTAGAGGCAAAATCTGGAGCTAATAACGTGTTTTCGATGTTTTAAAACTTGTGCGACACGCGCGTGATACGCGTGGTTCTGTGGCACGCTGCGCGACACAGCGCGTCGGTGTAGGTTCTGGTGGGTTTGTGCGCGTCGTGACGTATCGTGTGCACGCGCGTTTAGTTTCACGCACGCGTATCCTTTTTATCGATATATCGTGTTTTTGCAGGATTTTCCTGATATATGTGACTTTTGTAAATTCTAGGTTCGCCGGCGGGGACTTCAAACGCAGCAGAGAAAGGGAAGCAGGTGGTCGGACACACCTAGTACGGGATCACGGGTGAGTAGATTTAACATCTACGGGGGACGATCGTTTGGATAACGCAAGTCGCCCGATAGATTTAGTAAACTTTAACATTTGCTTGTGACATTAGAATGATAATTCTTGCATGATATTTGCTGCAGTTAGGATCAATATGATGTACCCATATACACAAACTCATTTTGTAGGACACATGCACCATTACCAGGTTTTATATGCAGCACGGGCACTATTCATGTGTACACACACACCCTGGTAATTGCCATGTCACTACACTAGATAACTATTAATCTGAAACATGTTAATTACTTAGACCTGTGATATTACCATAAATCTTTAAAATGGAATCATAGAATTGCTACTCTCGTGCATATTCATCATTATATCATTTGCTCATGCCTAGTATAAAGCATACATTGCAAATTGATATCATATGCATTCATTATCATTGACATATGCACCCATAATGATTTAATGAGATTTATGATATTTCTGGATTTCGGGGGAAAGCCGCAAGATTTCAAACTTATAATCTTTTAAAATATAAAGGTTGCGGTTTTCTAGTGATGTAAAGTGTCGTCCACCATGAGTTTGCTGTGGTTTTCAAGACCCGTTTCGAGGAGGTGGATGAACCGTCTCGGGTACATGGTGGGCCCGGTACGGTATCCCGGGGCAAGAAGATCGCAGGAGATGGCGTTGAGCCTGGCAGGGGATGGATTACCTACCGGTGACTTCATTTGGCACGGCGGATATCCAGAGGATACCGACCGTGGCTGCTAGATTGAGATATAGATATTTGACATGGATCAGCTGGACGGTTGAGGCCAGAGATACTTGACATGGATACATGAGGTTGAGACGGTTTTTGTGGTGTCGTTGTTGGACACAGATTTTTGTTGATTCCATGGATATTATGCTTATTTTAAAAAGGAGTTTCAAAAATAGAATAAAGAACAATTCTTATACCTACCTGATGAGATCTTGAGTTGACTCATATAGCATACATACATGATAGTATATTCATGTGGCATACATACCTGTTATTACATCCATGTGCCATACAGACTTGCTAGTACACTGATGTTGCATACATACCTGCTAGTACATATAGCCATACCTGTTTAAGGATGCTAGGATACTTGTGTACATGCATGCGATAGCCTTAGTAGATGTTATTTATTACTCACGAGCTAGCAACTCACCCCCGTTGTGCCACAGCTTATCTGCAGGTCCGTTCCGTCAGCACTGTAGCGGCGGATACTTTTGCCTCTTTGCTCTTTTTGCCTGGACTCGAGGCTTTTGCTCATAGGTGGGTTGTTATCATTTTGTACCACCTTATTTATGTTCATTGTATCTAGAGTACTCCATCTGCTATTATTCCAGCTGTACTAGTTTTATTTGGATTACTGTATATTAACTTAGAGGTGAGGTTGTGAGACTTTTGGATGATATGTTATATTTGGGGTCGAGCTCACTTGAGCTGACATATTATATTGCCTGTGCTTTCATGCGTATTTATGCACATTGTTATTTTACATTGCGTGGGATTTATGACCGTCTTGAGGCGAAAAGCTAGCTCCCGTTTGGGGATGCCATATTCATGTTATCCATTTATATTCCTGTTTTGTACCCGTTAGGGGACTATTTTTTTTTACAAGAAAATTTTGCTGGAAATTTGGGAAAAGGAAGTTGTTTTTCATAAAAAGAGAATTGATGAAACTTAATGAAACAAGTGCTTAAATAAAAATGGTTTTTCCTTCACTCTAATTCTTAATTGGGTTTTGATTTCTGGGCTTCGGTTTACTTATCTTACGGACGCCTTGAGACGTTTCGTAACTTAAGTGCCGGTCACGTTCCGTACTCTGCGGGTCATGACAAAGTGTTGTTCCCAGTTGGAACAGCAGCATTAATTTCCGCCGTCGAGAGTGGAGGAGTTAGCCCGGAAGGGGAGTTGCCTCCCGACTTCCTCACTCGGCGCCAGTGGCAACGTCGAGCATGTCGTGCTGCGGGAATTGGCTCGGTGACGGGGACGGACTTGTCTTGCCCCCTGTTCAGGTGAGAGGCTGTAGCCGGTGTCAGCCTATTAAAAACTGATGTCTTCTGAGCAGCAGGAGCGGGAGTGGGAGTTGGGACGGTCAGTCTTGCGAAGACCGACCTCTTAGCAGGAGAAGCCGTCTTGACGACTTCAGGAGTAGGTTTGGCTACTTTCTTTTGAGTAACCTTCTTAAGGACCGCAAGCTTCATTGTGGGCCCACATGAGTTTTTCCCTAGTCTGGAGAAGACCGAGGCATTGGTGTTGGGCGACCCGTTGAGAGGGGCCGCAGCAGCTGTAAGTCGATCGAAGACCAACTTCTTAGGAACTTCTGGTACGGGCACTGGGGCAGTGAAGCTCATTGGCGGGAGCATGGTCCCGAAAAATAGTCCAGTAGTAGCCTGGGTGATTTGTTCCACCGGCATCGTGAACAGTGATGCCGCCTGAGGACCATAGGCTACACCTCCAGGTGAGGCGGAGCGTCGGTTGCAGTTGCAGTTCGAGCAGTTCGAGCAGTTGAACACCATTGCTGTTTGCTTTCTGCACCAAGCAAGAGCCCAAATCTTAGTAACTTAAAACCCGAGGGCAACCATTAACAAACCGCGATTCGTTCGCGAATACGACACACGAAGTGTGGAGTGGAAAGAGGAAAAGGTCCCATCGGACGTGCCAGAATCTGTTCTCCTCTGAATGACGGCGGCCAAGACAGGGACGTCTTGCCTGGAATTCGGGGCAGATGCTATTTGGTTTTATCCGTCCACCTCTCCGAAGATGCCAAGTTGATTTATGGCACCGTATATCGGAGGTTTAGACGGATGCGGCCGATATAGCAGACTTTGTCAGATTCCCCCTCGCTTGAGGGGTTTTTGATTGTGGGGACGCTCTTCCCTGCAGGCGCAAGCCCCTGCAGTTAATTACGCTACCGCATCACGGTAACAACTTTCTCCTTCTCCAGAATTTCACTTCGTGTCGTAGGTGTTTGTTTTGTTTGTGGTTGCCCGTGGATTGTATACGGAGACCAATTTATGTTGTCGCCCGTAGGACGTGGATTAGTCCAAATCCGTATTTTCTTAGATTTGGGTTTGGTGTTTTGGTTTAAGGATACGTTAGCCATATTTGAGGCTAAGATCAACTTAAACATTTGTTAAGGATACGTTAGTCCGATTTGAGACTAAGATCGACTTAACTGGATCGTTTAGATCCGACAAAAGAGCATTTGGGCTCTATTGTTCCAGTTTAGGGACATAGTGGTCCATTGCCAGTTTAAAGACATGGTGGTCCATTGCCTGTATGGCCGTCGGGACCCATCACCTCTCTGACGTCGTTGAAGGATTACAACGATAGGTGTCAGAGGAGTTCAGAGATGTACCCTTGAACCAAAGTTAATTAGGGGATTTATAGTCCGATTTGGGACTAAAGTCTGTTTGAAAGTTTAAGGATATGTTAGCCATTTTTGAGGCTAAGATCAACCTAAACGGGATCGTTTAGATTCGACAAAAGAGCGTTTGGGGCTCTATTGTTCCAGTTTAGGGACGTAGTGGTCCATGTTCCAGTTTAGGGACGTGGGGGTCCATTGAATGTATGGCCGTCGGGACCCATCACCTCTCTGACGACGTTGAAGGATTACAACGACAGGTGTCAGAGGAGTTTAGAGATGTACCCTTGAACCAGGTGTAAATTGATTTAAGAGAGCAGCCATACTCAGTCAATTTAATTTGAGGACTTACGGCCATGATTGGGCTAAGTCCAGTCGAAAATGTTCAACGTTTTTATTTGTCTTTGGCCTATTAGGCCTGTGCTAGGGCTTTGCCCCTGTTTAATAATGCACTGCATTTTATTCTGGCCTGTTAGGCCTTTTAAGTTGGACTCTGTCCCCTTTTTTATAATACAGAGCATTTGTTTTGGTCCATTGGGCCTCTTAATTGGGCTCTGCCCTTTAATAATGCGCTGCATTAATTATTCTGACAGAGTGCCACATAGCTTGTCAGGCGCTTTGCGCCAATTGAGGAGCGCAAGGCGCAAGTCTATGGGAAGGTGACACGTGTCATGCTCTGGTGAGCGCAAGCGCAGTGCGCTGCGCTGTTGCGCTGCTGACACGTGGCGAGCTCTGGTGAGCGCAAGCGCAGTACGCTGCGCTGTTGCGCTACTGACACGTAGCGCGCTCTGGTGAGCTGCGCCAATTTCAGAGAGCAATGTTCTATTTTAAAAGCGCATAGCGCAAGTTGTTCTGGAGCTGACACGTGGCGCTCTCTGGTGGCTTGCGCCAACCCAAGAGCGCAACAGTGCAGATTTTTCAAGTGCAGGGCACTGTTTTATTATCTTGATCCAATTTTGGATTCAAGAAAAGAATTTTTAAGATTCCAGAACCAATGGTTCATCAAAAGGCAATGCCTTTGTTATTATTATATTTTTTTATTGAAGATCCTTGATCTTGTTTTTAGATCAATGATCTTTTCAGAAGAAATTCTTCTTTTTTTATTCAAAGGGTTTACCTTTTTCTCTTTTTAAGTTCTTCTCAAAATTTTCTTTAGAGGAGTTCTCTCTGTGTTGCTGATGTCTTTTTGTGTTGGGGTCTGGGGGCCTTTTTATAGTGCCAATGATTTGTTGAGTTTGTTAGAGAGATCTTTCTCTGAGTGATTTGGGGATTTTTCCCCACCGTTGGATCTTTGATCCAAGGGCTTCTGTTTTACAGAAAGCAATCTTCTTGTTTTTAACAAGATTGAGAAAGATCTTTCAGAATTTTAATTCTGTTTGGCGCAAGCGCACCTACGCTTGACACGTGTCGCGCCGTGCACTGCGCCAGCGCAACTGTGCTAGCGCAACTGCGCTGCCACGTGTCGCGCAGCGCGGAGCGCAGCGCAACTGCGCTGCCACGTGGCGCGCAGAGCGCAAGTCAGCTGAAGCGTTGCTTCTTTAATTTTTTATTTTAATTTTTAGAACAGAGCCTTGCTCTGATTGGGAGAAACAGAAGCTTTGCTTCGTTTCCCGTCTTGGAATTTGAACAGAGCTTTGCTCTGATTGGGGTAAACACCCCCCCTCAATAGTCGTAAAAGTTCGATACTTTTAAACACAACAGCTAGAACTAAACCATAAGAATAATCTCCATCGTAATTTCATGTCTGAAATATTTTTAAGAATAACGTGAAATTTGGTATATCTATATCTTAGCCGATGAAAATAAAGATGCGGATGCCGATCGTCGAACCCACCCTACAGTGGATGATAAACCTTTTTCAACGCCATAAAAGGTAACACTCATATAGGACCTTTATCATCCATTATTCTTATTTGTAAATATAGCTAGTATTTTGTACGTGTGAAGCATGTAAATGTGTAGTTTAAATTGTATTGTTTAAATAAATAGTGTGTTAAATATTTAGGGTTGAGAATAAAATTATAGATATACCTCTAAAAACTGAAGAATGTTAAAATATTTAAATAGTTGATGATGTGGATTATTTCTTTAGGATGAAGGATCTATTGCACCCTAAACATGGATTTTAAAACTTAGCGCGATAGCAATTTGAAAAATCTTGAGAGCAATATACCCAACATAAGGATCTTAGCTAAAGATAACAACTTGTATCAAACAAAAGAGAGCAATTAGCTTACTAAGTTGAAACCATAACCTTTGTAGCATTTTCAAGTGTTCCCAAATTGTGTTGGACTCTATTGTAGGCTCCAAGAAGCTCCATGGAATATGCTTCCAAGTCCATCCCCTCCATCAAAGATGATCCACCTTGAAGGTGCAAGTGCCTTGGTTCCAAACCGTAACATTTCAGAAATATAAAATATTATTATTAGAATTTAAATAATAAAATAATAAATTTCACGAAAACTATATGAGTATGGATTTGAGTTTTTATAAAATGGTATAAATATATACATACAATTTGGAAAAAATAATTGGAATGTTAATATGAATTATTAATTATGAAGGCATTTATTTGATTTGGACATTTTATAAATTATTATACAATTATTATATACAAGTTTAATGTTAAACTTGATTAATATTTCCTAATTGTGCATTAAACTAAGTTAATTGTTAAAACCATGTTTATGTATCATGGCATGCAACATTTCATATTGTAACATTTATTCATATTTATTATCATGGTTTCATTTTTTTTATATGCTTTCAATTTGTTTTGTTTCTTTTAAAAAAAGAAAAGAAATTATAACGAGGGGTGACAAGGAAGCATGGTTGAGAGAGGGAGAGAGTTAGAGAAGGTTCTACATTTTTTCTTGGATTTTCTTCACCTCTTCTTCATTTCTTCATCTCCTTCTCCTTCATGCTCCTCCATCCTCACTACCACTACAATTCCACGCTCAAAACCATTCCAAAACTAAATACAACCTTCACAAAAATTATTCATAAGCTCACTACAAGCACCATAGTGGGATCAAGTTTGAACTTTGAGCTCATTTGGCCATCTTAGAATTTTCTTGAGTTGCACTTTTAAGGTAATTCTCTCACTTTTAGTTAAGTTTTTAAGCTTCCGAAGCTCAAGTGTTAGTTTAGAATTAAGAGGTTTAAGTTTAATGAACTTGAAAAATTCTAGGATGATCTTTAGTGGATGTTTTGAGTTGCAGAGATGTAATTGAGGCATAGTTAGTGACCACAAATCTATTATTGATAAAATCCTTGGCCAAACTGGAGTTAGAAGTTTCAAAAATGAACTTGGAATTTTCCGATATCGAGTTTTTGGTAAATTGTGATGGTCAAATAGAATCTGGAATGACTCGAGAAATCTGAAAAATATATTGCATATACAGAGAGATGTACAGGCTATTTAGAAGCTGCCTCTGAAGCCCGAGCCCTCATATCCTATTATTGGCCGCCAAAATAATCCAAATGGCCGCAAATTGCGGCCTGAACATAGAGTTAGGATTAGGTTCTTAGTCTGTAGCTCAAACATCTAATATCTAGCCTTACCTTATATGCAAAATGTCTTAATTTCATCTTAGGTAAAATCTGAGAGTGTTTTTCTAAATTGCTGATTTCTTTTTTGCGACGTTTGAAACTAGGATTTTGATATTTGAGTTTTGACTCGGTTGTTGAAGTTCGTACGCCAACGTCGAGAGTTGTTTGGTTGTTCTTGCATGCGCAGACCATAGGTTCTACTCTATGTGATTCGCTTGCCGTATAGGTTTTCGAATTTGATTTTTGATGACGATACGATATGCGTTGAATTGTAGGTACCTTCGCATGGACTTCCGCGACGACAAAAGAGAACAAGGCGTTCGTCGACTTCTACTAGAGCGAGAATAGTAGGTGAGTAGATGTATATCTACGGGGGAAAACGGGTGGATGGCGTATAGCACCCCCGCAACCGTAGTATTAGGTTACTCATATATAGTTATATATATAAATATTAGATATGTATACTCAGATAATAGGGTTCTAGGAGACTATAGTGTAAGTCCACGTTGCCCACCCCGGTGCTTGCGGGGAGGCGGAAAACGGAATAAAAATCGGATTTTTACTACTCTAGGCAACATGGACTAGACAAAGTCGGGATCTTTACTAAACAAAACTAACTAAAAGCTAACTAAAAATTAGCTACAAGGAAGAATGGTTATACCTAGGGCTTTATGTCCTTCTCTCCTTGCTCCTTGGAGTGTAAGAAAGAGATCGCCTTGTCGTCTTCTCGAGTCGAAGAAGGATCCACCCGAAAGCCTCAACGTTTGGCTTCAACTTCAAGCTAGAAGTAACTAAGGTGCTAGAAGTGCTAATCCTAGAACCCTAGATGAGAGTAAAGATTATCTAGAAGAGGTTTTCTCTCAAGCTCAAGTATTTCTCAACACATGAGAGGGGAGAGCTTGAGGAAGAGGAAGAGCAAGAGAGAGAAAGTATATGATAGAATGAGAGAATTATGAAGCATTCTCACATATATGTGTGAATTATTGTAAATTGAAAATTAGTGAGATAATTGTCATGGTTTAATCAAGACATGACCATTATCATTTTATTTTTAATGCAAATTGCAAGGATCAAAGAGCATCTTTCAAATGAAATGATGATGGTCAAATTGTCAACCTAGGTCAACAAGTCAAGAATGTCAAATGGTCAACAACCCTAACCATGCACAATTATATTAAACTAATTTCAATTAACCATAATACACACATAAGTATTAGGGTTAGCAAAATGACAATGGTCATTAACCCTAATCAAAGTCCTCTTCCTCTGTCTCAATCAACTGTGCATACGCACCCGCATTCGTGATCCGAGGAACACGAATACAATGAGATAAAACCAATCCCAAATCATATACTAGGATCTGGCTTAAACCAAAGCCCGCTAGTATAAGCTGTCCGGACAGCAAACGTGCACAAGTGCGCGGATGTGAACGAACCCTGTCGCAAAACCATGCGACCTCTACTCATTTTGCCTAAAGGCGAATAGCTCTCTGTGTGGGACTCTAAAGACTCGACACTACGCTGGCAGTGGGTTTAACCACAGACCGCAAGCGGCACTAGCTGTACGTAACGGTCCCCAGGTAGATGCCGATAAGAAGACTGATGAGGTGACCCCATCTGAACTCCTACTGAGCCTGTATGTGACAGTCTCCGTACAGTCCGGTCTGTTCGTCTGATACATCGCATGGCGGGCCTAGGAGGGCGGTGAACGTCAGTCCCCTAATAGCGGTACAAGTCGTGTCGGAATGTAGCCCAGAACACCCTGAGATAACACTGGAAACCTACCAGTATATCTCGCTTGCCCTGGCCAGGGACTACTTGTGTAATGGTTCTCCTGGACACAGCGCGATGTCAACCCCCAATACCGGGAGAGACGAATCCTGTCTAACCGTCACTGCCTCCAAGTGCTTCGGGACTGCACCCAAAAACTACCTGTTTGCACGACTCCTTTGAGCCGTGGTAGGGTAGTAATCAAAGTGCAGTGGGAACACACTCGAGGCGAAGTGACAGTGTCAAGTCAGCGGACTAAGCTGTACTCATGTCACCTGGGAACTGATAACTGAAGATAGGTATAATACCAACCAACAGTTCCCGATGAGTCCTGTCCAGTGTACTCGTAACCTAACGAACACCCATATACTATCTCAAGTACGACGTACTGACGGCTGTGGGACAGACCGTCTCCCACGCTGGGATGAGAAGCGCATACGCTAGTCTACTCCGGAGTATCGATGCCCTGTCTCGATAGTCCAACGACTAGGGACCTGTATAAGGATGTGCTTATGGATTACCCAGCCCCCACGAGTGTGAGCGCCATCACAACGCTGGTAATCAAGCAAAGATCCTAAGGGCTCTACTAATATGTATATAAGCGATATGCTAAAAGAAACACATGCACATATTGAAGTAGAGACAAACCAAGTAGCATACTACCATTTCGAGCAAGATTGTATATACAACTGTGAATATCCTAAGTTTCCATCAAGTAATATACATACTAGAATGATACAGTAATGGCCTCTAGGGCATATACACTAACAATCTCCCACTTGCACTAAGGCCATATATTGGCGTATCGGAGACCTATCATCTCGATCAGCCGCTCGAACTGAGTCTGGGGCAAGGCCTTGGTGAATGGATCTACAGTGTTATCTTCTGAAGCAACCCTCCGAACCTCGATCTCCTGGCGATCCACGATCTCCCTGATCAGGTGATACCGCCTCAAGATGTGTTTGGATTTCTGATGGGACCTGGGTTCCTTCGCTAAAGCTATAGCCCCGTTGTTGTCGCAATACAGAGGTATTGGGTCAACAATGGACAAAACCACCTGAAGTTCTTTCAAGAACTTCCTCATCCAGACAGCTTCTTTTGCGGCATCAGATGCAGCAATGTATTCCGCTTCCATAGTCGAGTCAGCAACGGTTTCCTGTTTGGAGCTCTTCCAACACACCGCCCCTCCATTGAGGGTAAAGACAAAACCCGACATGGACTTGGAATCATCCTTGTCACTCTGGAAGCTGGAGTCAGCAAAGGCCTCAATCTGGAGGTCTTTTTCGCTATACACCAAGAACATCTCCTTAGTCCTTCTCAGGTACTTGAGAATGTTCTTTACCGCTATCCAATGTTTCTCCCCAGGGTTTGACTGATACCTGCTTACTACACTCAGTGCATAAGCCACATCTGGTCTGGTACATAACATCGAATACATTATAGAGCCTACCGCAGAAGCGTAGGGTATAATAGACATGCGATCCCTCTCCAAATCAGTCTTGGGAGACATCTCTTTGGAGAGGGTGATCCCGTGACAAGCCGGTAGATTACCGTGCTTGGAATCTTCCATACTGAATCTTTTCAGTATGGTGTCGATGTACCTGGACTGTGATAGTCCTAAAATCCTCTTGGATCTGTCACGGTAGATCCGGATCCCCAGAATGTATGAGGCATCACCCAGGTCTTTCATGGAGAACCTGTGTGACAAGAACCCCTTGACAGATTGTAGCATAGGAATGTCATTTCCTATTAAGAGAATGTCATCCACGTATAAAACGAGGAATACTACAGTTCTCGCTACAAATCTACAATAGATGCATGGTTCATCTGGATTTTTGATAAAGCCAAATTCCTTGACCGTCTCATCAAAACAGATGTTCCAGCTCCGCGATGCCTGCTTTAGTCCATAAATGGACTTAAGCAACTTGCACACCTTTCCGCTGCTCCCACTCTGAATGAAACCCTCTGGCTGGTCCATATAGACACACTCCTCTAAATGTCCATTTAGAAAAGCGGTCTTTACGTCCATCTGCCAAATTTCATAATCGTGGAAGGAAGCAATGACAAGAGGATCCGAATGGATTTCAGCATAGCTACTGGAGAAAAGGTTTCGTCATAGTCCAAACCAGGTCGCTGACGAAAACCCTTTGCAACCAGTCTAGCTTTATAGGTCTCAACCTGTCCATCTACACCAATCTTCCTTTTGAAGATCCACTTGCATCCTACGGGTTTTACCCCATCTGGAGCAATGTCCAACGTCCATACTTTGTTGGTGTACATGGACTCCATTTCGGCCCGCATTGCATCCAGCCATTTTACCGAGTCGACGCTCTGAATGGCTTGCTGGAAGCTAGTAGGCTCATCACAATCTATGATGCAATCCTCTCTATCCCCGTCTATGAGAAAACCGTAGTATCTCTCGGGCGGATGAGACTGCCTACTACTCCTACGGAGTGGCCTGGGAATGTCCTGATCTTTCGAACCCTCTGGTTCTACTAAGCTTTCAGTAATAGCTTGTGGTTTTGGAATTTCTTCCAGTTCTATCGCGCTCCCACTTATTTTTTTTTCTAAGAACTGATATTCTAGAAAATGGGCATTACGAGAAACAAGGACTTTTTGTTCCTCTGCGTAATAGAAAAGATACCCCCTGGAGTTCTTTGGGTATCCCACAAACTTGCACAGTACTGAGCGTGCCTCTAGTTTGTCCGTATGCTGCTTTTTGACATAAGCTGGACATCCCCAAATCTTCAGGTATTGAAGATAGGGTTTCTTCCCACTCCATAACTCATATGGTGTGGTAGGCACAGTCTTAGTGGGAACTCGGTTCAAAAGGTATGCAGCTGATTCTAGTGCATATCCCCAGAACGATCGCGGTAACTCAGCGTTACTCATCATGGACCGTACCATATCCAATAGGGTTCGGTTCCGTCTCTCCGATACACCGTTATGTTGCGGAGTGTATGGAGGAGTAAGCTGAGAGAGAATTCCATTCTCTTTTAAGTAACCCAGGAACTCGGCACTCAAGTATTCTCCACCTCGATCAGATCTTAGTGTCTTGATACTTTTGCCTGTTTGTTTTTCTACTTCATTCTTGTATTCCTGGAATTTCTCAAAAGCTTCAGATTTATGCTTCATTAAGAAGACATGTCCGAACCTTGAAAAATCATCCGTAAAAGTAATGAAGTAAGAATAACCGCTTCATGCATGTGTAGACATTAGACCGCACATGTCGCTGTGTACGAGTCCCAAGAGCTCGCTCGCTCTGACTCCGTGTCCAGTGAACGGAGTCTTTGTCATCTTTCCTTTGAGACAGGATTGACAAGTTGCATACGATTAATATTCGAACGGATCCAAATATCCTTCTGCATGTAACTTAGTCAACCTTCTCTCATTGATGTGACCCAGTCTACAATGCCATAAGAAAGTTTTATTGATTTCTGGAGACTTTCTTTTGTGTGTATTCTGGACATTGAAAATCTGTGGTTGGTTTAATACGTATATACCGTTGTTCAATGTACCTGACTCAATCAAAACTTGATTAAGGTGAATGTTCACTACATTACTTACAAATGCAAATTCATAATTTTCTTTAGATAATAAAGATACAGAAATGATATTATAAGTTGCATTTGGTACAAAATAACAACTACGTAAAACCAACAAGTGTCCATCTGACAATCCCAGGTGATAGTCCCCCACGGCCTCAGCATCCATGCTAGCTCCGTTTGCAACTCTGAGGATCATGTCACCTGCCTTCAAAACTCTACGCTTTCTCAACGCCTGCAAAGAATTACAGATATAAGATCCTGATCCGGTATCCAATACCCAGGATGTAGAGTTTATTGATAGACAGTTTTCAATAACATACACACCTGAAGCTGAAGCCGCAACTCGCTTCAAATCTTGGGTTCTGGCCTTCCAAGCCTTGCAATCATGTTTCTAGTGTTCACTTTTGTGACAGTAGAAGCATTCTTCCTTTCCCACCAGCTTTCCCGCTACCTTTGTTGCCTTTCCTTTTCCCTTCTTATCCACTTTACTGACACCGCCTCTTGGTTTGGCGGGGGCTTTCTTCTTCTTGCCCTTGGCTTTCTCCCTGGACTTAGAAGAGGAAGATCCTCCTACAAACAAAGTGGATGTCTCCCTACCCTTCTGTAGGGTGCCCTCAGCACTCCTCAACATGTTCAGAAGTTCGGAAAGTTCAACCTCCTTTCCTTGCATGTTGAAGTTAAGGATAAACTGGGCGTAAGTGGAAGGAAGGGACTGGAGAATCAAGTCAGTGTAGAGTTCATTCTCCAACGTGGTCCCAAGGTCCGCGAGCTCCTCTATGTAGCCAATCATCTTAAGCACGTGTTCCGCTACCGATGATCCGACGACCAATCTTGCCGAAATTAACTTCTTCGACATTTCGTATCTTGCGATACGAGACTGCTCTCCATACAGTTCTTTTGTATGGAGAAATATGGACTCCAGGTCCATATTCTCATGCCTCCTCTGATGTTCGTTGTCCATCGAGGCAAGCACGAGGCATTTGGCCTTCGCGCAATCGATCTCCCATGTCTTACGGATTTCTTTATCCGCGACGCTGGAGGTGGGACCTGGGACAGGGGGAGCTTTGGTGGTAAGGACATACCCCAACTTGTCGTAAGTGATTGCCATCTTGACATTCCTGAGCCAATCTTTGTAGTTTGGCCTTGTCAGTATGTTTTTATCTAGTAATAACTTAAGTCCGGTCATGTTGAATGGTCGCTGCAATTAGGAGAGAGAAAAGAAACACTTTAGCATGATGCTCTTGCAAGTTTAGAGTGGTTTTTAGTTTGTCTAAACAGGATGGCTCCCACTGTCTCTTGAATCCCTTCTCAAACCGTAAAGAAAGGATTAGTCGGGATCAATCTCACCGTACAATACTTGCTTAACCGTTCAGCCATGCCAGTGTTGGTACTTCGAGGGAGGTTTTCCAACGCTTTCGCGAAGTTCCTTAATTAAGTAACCTCTTTTCCCTATGGGCGTAGCCCCGCTAACACCTTTCTAGACACCTACTAGGTTTATAGCATTGGTCATTAAGTGAGAGTTTTCCCGAGAAGTAGCATATACTCACAGTAGGACCGGGATCCAAATATCATCGCGTGATAAAACCGAAGGAATCCTACCAGAATCATCACACTCCAAATGGTATGCAGCGCTAGCAAGTTTCAGTACTTATGAAACTCCCGATATGGATTTTTGCCCCATGCTCTTATGACCTTGGCGTGAGGTCAAAATGTCATAAGTCACATGTCAAGTTCTTCCCATCATTATCCCGGTTAATTTGAACCCACCCGTACCTACCCTTGACGTAGGCCAAAATGGCAGTACGACTGTCTCAAACCAACGCATTCTATCTATGCAACAGATAAATATCCGGCAGCTTCCAATCACTATGCCTTGGCGTGAGGTCAAAATACATAGCTTAAATACTACCGAACATTTAACTGAAATGATGGAGGGCTACGAATGGTTTTGGCGAAACCGCAAACGTAGTGAACTTGATATAATCGATGGAACGAGATAGCTTTTAAAAAGGAGTGGTTCAAGCTCCGCGTTTAAAAGTTTAGTTTTGAAAAGAACCGAGTGGTTTTCAAAGTGTTCCAATCGACTTTTACTTGGTTTATTTTCTTGCATTAGTTCTTTTAATGCGTCCCATCATTTAATCCTACCATTGCAGAAAACAACCAAAATATGACGTACACTTATGCCATTCGCATTCACCACGGGGCCCCGTCATCACCCGTTAGGTTACTTAACTAACGACAGAGCGGGGGCTGGGCTAGCGCGGCTGTAAAACATAAGCAACGCCTAAATAGTTATAGTATATAGATATATAGCAATGATAGACATTACAGATCACAGATGAATACATTGGATATACTAGGAATCCGCAATCCGTTCGAGCCTGCAACGAAAAGCGGATTACACGGTCGCGGTGAATAGCCAATACCCCACCCAAGACTCCTACGGGTGCGGCAAACTACCCGCCAAGTACCCGAAGCGAAGCAATCTCCCTCAACACCGTGAGTAGGCCACTCGGCACTTCGAGATACCCGGTAGTTTGTGCACCCCCTCCATGGGTCTATCCTAGGAGCAAAAACAGTAAAAAGAATTATACAATGACGGCTACAACCCCGATCCGGTTGTACGGCCATACAAATAATAATACATCAATTTACATATTACATGAATGAAAGAAAAAGAAACACTCATCTCACATCCATCCCGGCTATTCACCCATGACAATCCAACGCATTCATATACACATACCATCAACAAACACAGATCACAGATATATATAACCCCCACTAATCGACGTATAGCGATTAGCAGACGTTCAATACATATAAACATCACAGATATAACCCATTAGTCAAAGTGTAGTGAAGTTCGATAAAAAAAAATACGGATTTATAGGCCCCCAAAAACAAATTTCTTTTCTGGAAAACCTGGGCACAAATAAACCATCTTAAAAATCCCAAAACCAAGTCAGAAGAACACTGCACCAAACTCGACCCAGAACCGAGTCAACTCGGCCGCGGTTGCGCGGCAATAGCTTGCTATTGCCGCGGAACCGCGGCGCTTTGAATGATTCACAGGATCGTTTTTGGTGGATTTCTTCACAAAACCCTGAGATGATTTTTGACGTAAGATTTATTTTATTTTGAGCAGAAAAAATTTCAACAGAAAGTTAGGGTTTTGCGTTTTTAGTTTTGTGATTTTTTCCGATTGAACTTCCATACACTTTACTATCTAGCTAGTTTATGTTTAGTTAGGCTCTGATACCACTGTAAGTCCACGTTGCCCACCCCGGTGCTTGCGGGGAGGCGGAAAACGGAATAAAAATCGGATTTTTACTACTCTAGGCAATATGGACTAGACAAAGTCGGGATCTTTACTAAACAAAACTAACTAAAAGCTAACTAGAAATTAGCTACAAGGAAGAATGGTTATACCTAGGGTTTTATGTCCTTCTCTCCTTGCTCCTTGGAGTGTAAAAAAGAGATCGCCTTGTCGCCTTCTCGAGTCGAAGAAGGATCCACCCGAAAGTCTCAACCTTTGGCTTCAACTTCAAGCTAGAAGTAACTAAGGTGCTAGAAGTGCTAATCCTAGAACCCTAGATGAGAGTAAAGATTATCTAGAAGAGGTTTTCTCTCAAGCTCAAGTGTTTCTCAACACATGAGAGGGGAGAGCTTGAGGAAGAGGAAGAGCAAGAGAGAGAAAGTATATGATAGAATGAGAGAATTATGAAGCATTCTCACATATATGTGTGAATTATTGTAAATTGAAAATTAGTGAGATAATTGCCATGGCTTAATCAAGACATGACCATTATCATTTCATTTTTAATGCAAATTGCAAGGATCAAAGAGTATCTTTCAAATGAAATGATGATGGTCAAATTGTCAACCTAGGTCAACAAGTCAAGAATGTCAAATGGTCAACAACCCTAACCATGCACAATTATATTAAACTAATTTCAATTAACCATAATACACACATAAGCATTAGGGTTAGCAAAATGATAATGGTCATTAACCCTAATCAAAGTCCTCTTCCTCTGTCTCAATCAACTGTGCATACGCACCCGCATTCGTGATCCGAGGAACACGAATACAAAGAGATAAAACCAATCCCAAATCATATACTAGGATCTGGATTAAACCAAAGCCCGCTAGTATAAGCTGTCCGGACAGCAAACGTGCACAAGTGCGCGGATGTGAACGAACCCTGTCGCAAAACCATGCGACCTCTACTCATTTTGCCTAAAGGCGAATAGCTCTCTGTGTGGGACTCTAAAGACTCGACACTACGCTGGCAGTGGGTTTAACCACAGACCGCAAGCGGCACTAGCTGTACGTAACGGTCCCCAGGTAGATGCCGATAAGAAGACTGACGAGGTGACCCCATCTGAACTCCTACTGAGCCTGTATGTGACAGTCTCCGTACAGTCCGGTCTGTTCGTCTGATACATCGCATGGCGGGCCTAGGGGGCGGTGAACGTCAGTCCCCTAATAGCCGTACAAGTCGTGTCGGAGTGTAGCCCAGAACACCCTGAGATAACACTGGAAACCTACCAGTATATCTCTCTTGCCCTGGCCAGGGACTACTTGTGTAATGGCTCTCCTGGACACAGCGCGATGTCAACCCCCAATACCGGGAGAGACGAATCCTGTTTAACTGTCACTGCCTCCAAGTGCTTCGGGACTGCACCCAAAAACTACCTGTTTGCACGACTCCTTTGAGCCGTGGTAGGGTAGTAATCAAAGTGCAGTGGGAACACACTCGAGGAGAAGTGACAGTGTCAAGTCAGCGGACTAAGCTGTACTCATGTCACCTGGGAACTGATAACTGAAGATAGGTATAATACCAACCAACAGTTCCCGACGAGTCCTGTCCAGTGTACTCGTAACCGAACGAGCACCTGTATACTATCTCAAGTACGACGTACTGACGGCTGTGGGACAGACCGTCTCCCACGCTGGGATGAGAAGCGCATACGCTAGTTTACTCCGGAGTATCGATGCCCTGTCTCGATAGTCCAACGACTAGGGACCTGTATAAGGATGTGTTTATGGATTACCCAGCCCCCACGAGTGTGAGCGCCATCACAACGCTGGTAATCAAGCAAAGATCCTAAGGGCTCTACTAATATGTATATAAGCGATATGCTAAAAGAAACACATGCACATATTAAAGTAGAGACAAACCAAGTAGCATACTACCATTTCAAGCAAGATTGTATATACAACTGTGAATATCCCAAGCTTCCATCAAGTAATATACATACTAGTATGATACAGTAATGGCCTCTAGGGCATATACACTAACATATAGGCGATAGTAAGCGTACTTGTAGGGAGGTATGCCTTAGTTCTTATTTTTCTTAGCCTTGGGCCATTGGTATATATGTTGTCACACACACACACTTGGTATGATATGTGTGTATACATGTATATATGTATATATATACATGTATATATGTCTATATATATACATGTATATACATATACATGTAAGTTTGAGGATAATTTCGATATAACAGCACGAGATAAGGATATGACATGTTAGAATGATATGAGTCGATATGATCGGACATGATATCATGAGGCTATGTTATAAGATATGTGATTGAAACGTCATGATTTGATATGATATATTATATGAACATTGGGCGATATATATATATATATATATATATATATATATAACATGTGACGACACGTGACTAGATGAGATGATAGAATGTACATGACCATAGATCCGTACCCTTGATTTATGATATTGTACGACGGATTATACCGTACGAGATATGATATACATGATGATTGACCCGCACTCTTGATTCGAGGATGCCGTACGATGAATTATACCGTACGTAATATGATATACCTGATGATTGATCATCACCCTTGACTCGAGAATGTCGTACGATGGATTATACCGTACATGATATTATGAGGCTGGATCGCCGACTCATAGATGTATCGACTTAGAAAATTATTGTTTTCTAATCACTTACGTAGACATTAGGAGATAATTAGATCCATACCTACTTTCAAAACTAACGAATCTTTATGCATTTTTAAAAAGACAACCCTAAGGAACTCTACGGATTTTCAAATGGTATCTTTTTCTCAAAAACACCGTAGCCCCTATTTTTCTAAAAACAACGATTCATATTGTTTTAAAAACTATAACTGTATGGCTTATATGTAGCTATGTATCTTATACTGTTGCGTTTACGTTTTACATTTTCTGCTATACTCGTATTAATTTCTTTTTGCATTTTACATACACGTTTTTTTCCTTATCTTGTATGACATCGTCTGTTAGGACACATGCACCATTACCGATGATGCGCATGTTGTACATATACATACTTGCTAGCTAACACACTCATCATCGGTAATTGTTATGTCACGTACACATTAGAAATCGCTATTTCATCGTATAACCTAATAACTCGTAGCTTTTTCGTATTGCTTAATACCGCACATGCTAGTTAGATATTGCATTTCTTACTAGTTAGATGCCACGTTTATATTACATATTGGTTATGCACTGTAGATTTGTTCTGCGCCGGTACTCATTGTTTCATTATTGGCTCATGTTTATGAGATTTCGATTTTTATGAGATTTATGGATATGAGAAACCGCGGATGCATTTTTGAAAACTTATGATTGTTTTAAAAACGCGGTTTCTCTTGATATGATTTGTGGCGTCCACCATGATTTTTCTCGGTTCTGAGCAAAGTGTATACCCGATTTGAGGAGAGAGGAGGCACCGTCTGCGGGTACATGATAGACCCGGTATGGTACTCTGAGGCAAGAAGATCGTATAGAGAAACGTTGAGCCCTATTTAACCTACCAGCCTGCCTCAACGCTGTCACCTATTTAACGCCATTGTAAGCCAAACCAAAGGTCTACATCCTATTGCAATATTAAAATAGTTCAAAGTGTCATCCAAGCATGCTGAGGAAACTATATTAGGTACAATACATGCTCCTCTTCATTAACCTACAAGATCCCTTAGTTATCAACATGACCCAATAACCCCCTCCCCCTTCCTTCCCTCATCACAAAACCCTAACCTGAAGAAAATCCCCAATGGCACCAAGAATAAATTTTCTTTGTTTTGATTCTAATGTTTGTGAGTGTGTCGTCTCGATCGAGCACATGTACTAGCACACATGCAAGTTTATATCCATGTCTAAATTATATTGAGAATAATGGAGGAAAGATGCCAAAGGATGGAATTTCCTCCTATGGCGTCGAAAAACTATGCACACCCTCATTTTTTTCGACGATCGAAGTCCATCATATTCATCGTTATCATTTAAGATACGGGTACACCAAATTTCATGTGATTCTACAACTTTTTCACCGTTGATTTAGTGGGTTCAAAATTAACAGTTTACCGACAACAGTACATTTTGCATTGCTAAATCAACGGTGAAAAGGTTGTAGAATCACATGAAATTTGGTGTATCCATATCTTAGATGATAACGATAAAGATAATGGATGCCGATCGTCGGAAAAAATGAGGGAGAGTGTACTTTTTCGACGCCATAGGAGGAAATCCCCTCCTATGGCCTCTTTCCTCCATTATTCTCAATTATATTAGAAGCAATACATCGACCCCGTCAAGCTTATGTTGTACACAGCTAAGCACGGTCGTGCAGTCTGAACCGCAGTGTCTCTGCATGGTCATCAATGGTGGGGCCGCCTCCATGGGGATTAATGTGAATAGAACTCAAGCGTTGGCACTGCCGGGAGTTTGCAATGTTAGTTTGCAATGTTAGAAGTCTGTCGTTGAACAAATGCGATGGTATGAACTTAATAGCACAAGGAATCGGAAATTATAATATACCATAATTTTTTTGTTGTTCTGAGATAAATGACATGAAATTTATAATTTGATTAAAATACCATAAACTTTCAGCTTGTTGCACTAAAATATCATTTTTCAGCTACCTTTCCAAAACTGCTTATGCACCATCATGTGACCAATATGTCCCCATTTCCCTTGGTAGTCTTTTCTTTTTTTATTATAATAATTGGCGCTAACCACACTAGCATTCATTAAAGCCCATGGTAGGTTCTTGAAAACTTTTCTTTCATGAAATCAAAAAACCTATTTTTAGTTTTATGAACCATTATCATCATATAATCTAAACCCACTGAGGTCCATGTGTCATTTTCTCCTCTTGAAGAAAAATTGAGAAAATATCTCTGATCATCATCAAAAACCCAAACCACAACCACCACCACCACCACCACCACCACCACCCAGTGTCTCTGCAAGTGCCCAATCGAACGAACAATCCGCAGGCAATACATCGACCCCGTCAAACTCTTGTTGCACCAACCTTGGCATGATCGTGAAAAGTCTGAGCCGAAATGTCTTTGCCTGATCATCAATGATAACATGGCTTACCCAGAGGGGTTTAATGTCAACAAAACTCTAGCGCTGCAGCTCCCCAGCGCTTGCAGCAATATCAGTACACCGCCCGTGAGCAAATGTGACGGTAAACACTGAACCGATAGCGTAAATGACCGATTTGTTATATTTTGAACACCATAAAATTTCACAGCATTAGTATAAATATCATGAAATTATAATTATATAGAGGTTAAATTGCACGGAAACCCCCTCACTTTGCCCGAATAACAGGATACCCCTCTAGGTATATAAAAAAACTGTAGCATATGTTTACACTTCCAAACAAAGTGATTATATAAACACACTATTAGGGTGTGTTGATCAACTTGGTCAAAAAGGATCGTTAATCGGACGTCACACAAAAAGTTCGAGAATTTAAAAAATATGAACTCGTCCTGACGGATTGGCACTATATATATAATGGAGGAAAAATACCATAGGAGGGAATTTCCTACTATAACATCGAAAAAATACAATATCCACGATTTTTTCAACGACCGGCATTCATCATCTTGATCTTTATCATCTAAGATGTGGATACACCAAATTTTATCCGATTCCACCACTTTTTCACCGTTGAGTTAGCAATATAAAAAGTTACATGGTCTGTAAACCGTTAATTCTGCACCCACTAAATCAACGGTGGAAAAGTGGTAAAATCACATGAAATTTGGTGTATCCACATCATAGATAATAAAGATGGTGGTGGGTGCCTATCGTCAAAAAAAATCATGGGCGGTGTACTTTTTCGACGCCATTGGAGGAAATTCCCTACCGTGGCACATTTCCTCCATTATTCTCATATATTTCATCCAATGGCGTCGAAAAAGTACACCCTCCACGATTTTTTCGACGATCGGCACCCACCACGATCATCTTTATTATCTAAGATGTGGATACATCAAATTTCATGTGATTCCACCACTTTTTCACCGTTGATTTAGTGGGTGCAAAATTAACGGTTTACCGACAATAGAACTTTTTACATTGTTAATTCAACGGTGAAAAGTGGTGGAATCACATGAAATTTAGTGTATCCAGATCTTAGGTAATAAAGATGATGATGGGTACCGATTGTCGAAAACAATAGAGGGCGCATATTTTCGACGTCACCTAACGAAAAAGCAGCATATGGTCTATTTTCTTCATTATTCTCATATATATATATATGGAATTTCAGAAAGATAACTGACATATAGAATTTTAATGCAACAAAGTCGTTATTTTTAATATAAGTATACATTTTCTGGTATGCTTATCTGACAAAAACAGTAAAGTTCATGGTGTTCTAGTATGACTTTCTAAATTTGCTAGTATTAATAACTTATATCGCAGCGCTATTCTTTAATATTATGAGATTGATGGAAAATGAAATACTGGTCACAGGTTTGCGTTCTTCGGCTGGGAGTGTTCATGTGCCGATATTTCTATTGTTCTCCCTCATACTCGCCATGGTGTATCTTTCGATGTTTCCCAATAGTTTCTAGGGCACCTATGTTTTTTTTCTTTTTCCTTATTGTAGTTCAAATTTTCGCCTATGGTATGTAATGTCCACAATTTTTGTGACGCCTTGCAGGTGTTGGATTGGCATGTATATAGTTATTGAAGATGAAGCGATTTATTCTCCTAATCTCCTTTCATCTTCATATTATAAAGGGATGGAATTCATTTAAATAGGAATTAAACCTTGTGTTTTGTTTTCGTACACTAAAGGATTCACACTTCTAGTGAGCAGTGGCGAGGCCAGGATTCAATATCGGGTTGGGGGGAAATACCAATGCACAGTCCGTCTGTCCCCAGTATTTAGTCATGTGGATCAACATCCTCATATGAGAAATCGATGCCGTCAAACATCACACATCACTGAAGAACAGGGAAAATGGGGAAATTCTATATAAAAAAATGGAAATTATGAGGTATAAATATAAGATTTGCAAAAAATCTTTTTACTTGGTTAGTTGGATGTAACGATAATGAGTAAGATTAAATATAGAAAAAAGAAAGGAGTAAAGCATAAAGAGATACGGATAAAAATTATGACAATAAATTCCAATAATATGTAGCGATAGAAGAAACTTATCTTCAGAAAAATCAAACTGCAAAACAGCAGAAGAGAGTGAGAGTAAACAATAATAGCTAAAATGTCTTAGTTGCTTGAGAATAAACATGATTAATCCAGTTCATAGTTTGATAAATTGATGCAGAGCATTGCTTGAGGCGGTTTTGAAACAAGAAAGGTGGTGTCATCTTGATATAATAATTGATATGTTGTTTGAATGTCATTGGGCATATTACTTTTTCGGTTAATACCGAAAAGAAACCAATATTCAAATACATTCATGCTGAGTATATTGACGATGTAGGCATAAAATTCTCATAGGATGACTATCAATAACTAATCAAAGATGACATAATACTTCGAGAAAATCATCTAACCATGAGAAATGAGAACCCTACAATTAGACAAAGAATATAGCGTCAACAACATACATCTCGATTTGTCGGAAGCTCCTCAATTATCCCCAGTAATATCGGGTTCTTCGTCCGAATCGCCTGAAGTGAGCACTCTTATCCTTTTAGCACGATACTGGCTCGTCGGTCCAAGTTGCCTCCTATGCTTCAATTGTAATAAACCACTTATATTTGGCGAGAAATTGAATGAACCCGCTTTAACTGCCAAACCCGCTGACTTGACGGTAGGTGGAGATTCAAATGAAGCTTCCACGAGCGAACTCATTTTTCCTGTCATAGCATCAGTATCCTTTACAACAGAACATTTTCTTGGAAGTGATTTCTCATGAACGCCTTCACTTGGGGCCTTCGATATCTCAGGGTCATGATTCTGGTTTTCTGCAACATTGGTTTCCTGTTGATTGCATTGTTAAAGATGCAAGTTTTTCTATTAAATCTGAGTGTAAATCATTTAAAATGCCTTTAACGATCAAATTGAAAGAAAGTTGTGTTTGCTTTCATCACTTACCTTCCTTTCCCCATTATTTCGCAATAAAGCAGCCATGTCAAAAAACACTTGCAGAGAGCTTGCTACATCAGATGTATGCTCTAACGCCTCATCATTGTCACAAGAGCTTGTCGGCGTAATCGTAGAAGTGGGCTCGTTAGCATAATGATACCAGTTATATGGAAATCCAGCCGAGAAACAGCAAGAAACCTATTAAAATCAAACAATCAGAAAGGTATAGATAAAGACTGTGTGCTGCACTTGATCATTACATGTAAAGTACTCTAATAACCAACATTCTCAAGATAAGGTTGTAGGTGTGTGTTCCCTATCGCCTTCGACTTTATTTGTGCCTTGGAGTCGAGCATAATTCCTTATGAAAATACATCTTCATTCGCTTTTTTCTGGACTATTTTCCTTCTTTTGGATTATTTAGAGGACCCCATAACCATTTGAGGTTGTGGCAAGTCCCTAACTTCTGCATGATTTTCTCGGCCGTGAATTTAGCACTAATTATGATATGGCTGATGTTAAGTCCAGACAGTCCTTTAGCTTATCCAAGTGTTAACGTAGCCTAAAGTCATAGCCAACCCCATTTTTGTGCGGAAGGACTTAATCAAAAGATCGATAAAAATATAATACAATAAAGCTATATAGATTAATTTTATATAACACCCTCACTAATATCTCATCAGCAATTTTTTTTTTGAAATTGGCTGTAGAGTGTTGAAGTCAGGTCAAGTCCTAAAACTTTGCCAAGTCATTCACAGAGCCTTAAGCATAGCCTCCCCGTTTTTGCGAGAAGAGGCTTAAATGATGAGATATATGAGAAGCCGATATGCGATTAACTTTGTATAACACCTTCATCAATATTCCATCAATATAACCCTCAACTGGCTTATGGAAAAAATCCTGTTTGGCTTTGAGACTAAGTTAAGATAACCGGGAGTTTTCTAAAGTTGTCCAGCTTTAACTCCGAATCATAACCGACCATCTTTGGCTATGGATTTGGGTAGTCTTGATTTAGGCTATAGACTATATTAGTTAAATTTGACCTGGTGCTCGCTGATAAGGCCATGTTTGGGTATGGAGTTAGGATAACCGGAGTTTATTTTTAAGTGGAGGTCGAGGGGATGCAAACACTAGTTTGCATAGCTCTACCTCCACTTTAAATTTTGACATTAATGAGGTGTTTAGCAATGGAGGTTATCTGAACTCCAAGGTTTTGTTTTGGAGTTTTCCAAACTCCAAAATGAGAGTTCTTCTCATTCAACTAGAGTTTAAAAAACTCTAGTTGGATCAAAGTTTAGCAAACTCCGGTTATCTCAAGTAGAGTGTTCTAAACTCCAAAACAAAAGCCAAACATGGCATAATTAGGATGTTGGAGTTAAGTTTAGATAACTTTATGAAAACTCAGGTTATCTAAACTCAGCTTCATTGCCAAACATGACCTAAAACGCTAGAGACGAAGGGTGTGATATGGAAAATAAACCCCCACACAAAAAATAACCTGAGGAGGGATCCCATTACGATGAGTGCGGGCTCTATCGATGAAGCCCTGAAACGTCAAAGTGATCCCATCTGCAGTCTCAACAGTATAGGCATCCAATCGGTTGACAATCGGTGCCGAAGTGAACAATCTAATTGCATGTACAAACAAACACAAATTAGGGCGTTTGAACAAATCTTTTAGCCCAAACTTTTTTTAAAAGAAAAAAATTAGATAGGGTTTTACCCTTGGGCGTTGAATCCAGCAACGGCCAGTCTCTTGCCGTCGAAATCTGTTTCGGATATGACCAGCCACCAAGCATCCAGCAAGACGTAGAGATTTTGATGAGAAAATGGATTTGGATTCGAAAAATTTTCCGTTTTAGGCAAAAAAAAAATAATAATAAAGGTGGAGAGAGGGAGTGATGATGCTCGGAATTGGCGACCTCTAAGATCACAACACGTGGCAGATGACGCGTCCCGGAACTCAGAAGAAAGGGCCCGCAGGGACCACCAGGCCATCCGTGTATCCGACCCTCAAGCTCTAGGTGGCTCTCCTCAGTGCCCCCTTGAGTCTGACCTTCTCGGCCTCTCAGCTCGCCCCGGATTGGCACGAGTCCAAGACTCCTCGGTCCTCTTGCTCGCCTCCGGGCTCCCCGGCCGAGGCTATCTTCCTCGGTCACTCCGACCGACAAACTCCACCTCTCGTAGGCGTAACCACCGCTCCGCGAATCTCGCCATGCACAGATTCTCCGCCAGCAACATCCCACGTTCCACGCCATCACGATCCCCATTAATGGGCGATCCGCTCTTTACGCAGGCGTGACGTCGGGAGCGTAACTGCCGGCGGGATCTTCGCGCCTGCTGCTGCGTGCTGCCGCCACTATATAAACCCCCATCATAGAGGGGTCAAGTAAGCCATTTTTATCCCACTTAGCCGTTGCTCTGCTCGGATCTAGTGCTAACTTGATCGTCGGAGGGTCCTCGATAGTACCAAACCATCCTGGGACATCTTTGCAGCTACTCGGCGCTAAACTCCTCAAATCACCAATCTCCTCAAACCCATTGAGACCCACACGCAACAGGAGATCACATCCAAAATCCATCGGGAGATCGACGGAAGACAACATCTGGCGGAGACCCGAAAAGGACCTCCATCAGGGAGAGAGAGTACCGATTTCCGAAAAGTAGAAGAACTAGAGGGGGCTGATCTCACCGGAGATGTCTCTTGCTATTTTCGCCTCGAGTGCTTTTTTTTCGGGGCCATGAGAGAGAGGAATGGGTGCAGTTTTGGAGCTTTGAAACCAAGAAGGGCAAAAGGAAGGTTTTTGCCGGCAGGGAGTCCAGGCTGTTCTCACCGGTGCTGTTCCAAAGTTTTTTTGATCAAATAATCAATGGTCACAGTCCGCTGTCGTGTAAAGTAAATAAAGGTTTTTGTTGTTAGTGTTTTTCACATGCTTTGCACGTATGATGGATGATCCGAATGCTTCCAAAGTATCAGAATAGCAAGGAGAAGAACAGCAGAGGTTTCAAATTCGTTTCCCCCCCTCAATAGTCGTAAAAGTTCGATACTTTTAAACACAACAGCTAGAACTAAACCATAAGAATAATCTCCATCGTAATTTCATGTCTGAAATATTTTTAAGAATAACGTGAGATTTGGTATATCTATATCTTAGCCGATGAAAATAAAGATGGCGGATGCCGATCGTCGAACCTACAGTGGATGATAAACCTTTTTCAATGCCATAAAAGGTAACATTCATATAAGGCCTTTATCATCCATTATTCTTATTTGTAAATATAACTAGTATTTTGTACATGCTAAGCATGTAAATGTGTAGTTTAAATTGTATTGTTTAAATAAATAGTGTGTTAAATATTTAGGGTTGAGAATAAAATTATAGATTTACCTCTAAAAACTGAAGAATGTTAAAATATTTAAATAGTTGATGACGCGGATTATTTCTTTAGGAGTGAAGGATCTATTGCACCCTAAACATGGATTTTAAAACTTAGCACGATGGCAATTTGAAAAATCTTGAGAGCAATATACCCAACATAAGGATCTTAACTAAAGATAACAACTTGTATCAAACAAAAGAGAGCAATTAGCTTACTAAGTTGAAACCACAACCTTTGTAGCATTTTCAAGTGTTCCCAAATTGTGTTGAACTCTATTGTAGGCTCCAAGAAGCTCCATGGAACATACTTCCAAGTCCATCCCCTCCTTCAAAGATAATCCACCTTGAAGGTGCAAGTGCTTTGGTTCCAAACCGTAACATTTCACAAATATAAAATATTATTATTAGAATTTAAATAATAAAATAATAAATTTCACGAAAACTATATGAGGATGGATTTGAGTTTTTATAAAATGGTATAAATATATACATACAATTTGGAAAAAAATAATTGGAATGTTAATATGAATTATTAATTATTCATTTCTTCATCTCCTTCTCCTTCATCCTCCTTCATCCTCACTACCACCACAATTCCACCCTCAAAACCATTCCAAAACTAAATACAACCTTCACAAAAATTATTCATAAGCTCACTACATGTATATTCGCAAAAAATAATAATAATAAAGGTGTGTGTGTGTACATATACATGTAAGTTTGAGGATAATTTCAATATAACATCACGAGATGAGGACATGACATGTTAGAATAATATCAGTCGATATGATCAGACATGATATCATGAGGCTATGTTATATGATATGAGATTGAAACGTCATGATTTGATATGATATATTATATGAACATTGGGCGATATATATATATATATATATATATATATATTATATATATATATATATATATATATAACATGTGACTACACGTGACTAGATGAGATGATAGAGTGTATACGACCATAGATCCGTACCCTTTATTTATGATATCGTACGACGAATTATACCGTACGAGATATGATATACATGATGATTGACCCGCACTCTTGATTCGAGGATGCCGTATGATGAATTATACCGTATGTAATATGATATACCTGAAGATTGATCATCACTCTTGACTCGAGGATGTCGTACGATAGATTATACCGTACGTGATATTATGAGGCTGGATCGCCGACTCATAGATGTATCAACTTGGAAAATTATTGTTTTCTAATCACTTACGTAGACATTAGGAGATAATTAGATCCATACCTACTTTCAAAACTAACGAATCTTTGTGCATTTTTAAAAAGATAGCCCTAAAGAATGCTACGGATTTTCAAATGGTATCTTTTTCTCAAAAACACCGTAGCCCCTATTTTTCTAAAAACAACGATTCGTACTGTTTTAAAAACTATAACTGTATGGCTCATATATAGCAATGTATCTTATACTATTGCGTTTACTTTTTACATTTTCTGCTATACTCGTATTATTTTCTTTTTGCATTTTACATACACGTTCTTTTCCTTATCTTGTATGACATCGTCTGTTAGGACACATGCACCATTACCGATGATGCGCATGTTGTACTTATACATACTCGCCAGCTCACACACTCATCATTGGTAATTGTCATACCACGTACACATTAGAAATTACTATTTCATCGTATAACCTAATAACTCGTAGCTTTTTCGTATTGCTTAGTACTTATTATCACACATGCTAGTTAGATATTGTATTTCTTACTTAGTTAGATGCCACGTTTATGTATATACATACTGGTTATGCACTGTAGATTTGTTCTGTGCCGGTACTCATTGTTTCATTATTGGCTCATATTTATGAGATTTCGGTTTTAATGAGATTTATGGGTATGAGAAACCGCAGATGCATTTTTGAAAACTTATGATTGTTTTTAAAAACGCGGTTTCTCTTGATATGAATTGTGGCGTCCGCCATGATTTTTCTCGGTTCTGAGCTATGTGTATACCCGATTTGAGGAGAGAGGAGCACTGTCTGCGGGTACATGATAGACCCGGTATGGTACTCTTAGGTAAGAAGATCGTATAGAGAGACGTTGAGCCCTATTTAACCTACCAGCCCGCCTCAACGCTGTCACCTATTTAACCTATCTGGCCATTGTAAGCCAAATCAAAGGTCTACATCCTATTGCAATATTAAAATAGTTCAAAGCGTCCTCCAAGCTTGCTGAGGAAACTATATTAGGTACAATACATGCTCCTCTTCATTAACCTACAAGATCCTTTAGTTATCAACATGACCCAATAACCCCCCTCCCCCCGCCTTCCCTCATCACAAAACCCTAACTCTAAAGAAAATCCCCAATGGCACCAAGAATAAATTTTCTTTGTTTTGATTCTAATGGTTTGCGAGTGTGTCGTCTCGATCGAGCACATGTACTAACGCACTTGCAAGTTTATATCCATGGTCTAAATTATATTGAGAATAATCGAGGAAAGAGGCCATAGGATGGAATTTCCTATTATGGCGTCGAAAAAGTATGCACTCCCTCATTTTTTCCAACGATCGATGTCCATCATATTCATCGTTAATCATTTAAAATGTGGGTACACCAAATTTCATGTGATTCTACAACCTTTTCATCGTTGATTTAGTGGGTTCAAAATTAACGGTTTACCGACAACGGTACTTTTTGCATTGCTAAATCAACGGTGAAAAAGATGTAGAATCACATGAAATTTGGTGTATCCATATCTTAGATGATAACGATAAAGATAATGGGTGCCGATCGTCGGAAAAAATGAGAGAGAGCGTACTTTTTCAACGCCATAGGAGGAAATCCCCTCCTATGGCCTCTTTCCTCCATTATTCTCAATTATATTAGAGGCAATACATCGACCCCGTCAAGCTTATGTTGTGCACAGCTAAGCACGGTCGTGCAGTCTGAACCGCAGTGTCTCTGCATGGTCATCAATGGTGGGGCCACCTCCATGGGGATTAATGTGAATAGAACTCATGCGTTGGCACTGCCGGGAGCTTGGCAATGTTAGAAGTCCGTCGTTGAACAAATGCGATGGTATGAACGTAATAGCACAGGGAATCGAAAATTATATTATACCATATTTTTTTGTTGTGATGAGGAATTAATGACATGAAATTTATAATTTGATTAAAATACCATAAACATTCAGCTTGTTGCGCTAAAATATCATTTATCCGCTGCCTTTCCAAAACTGCTTTTGCACCATCATGTGACCAATATGTCCCCCATTTCCCTTGGTAGTCTCTTCTTTTTTTTATTATAATAATTGGCGTTAACCACACCAGCATTCATTAAAGGCCTGGGTAGTTTCTTGAAAACTTTTCTTTCATGAAATCAAATACCTATTTTGCACTGCTTTTTTCTAATGCTTCTCTTTCCAAAGAAATGGAAATTGCTTCTTCACCCCCCCCCCCCCCCCCCCCCCCCCCCCTTTTTCTTTTTTTTTTCCTTTTTGTGGTTGGGGTGGGGGGGGGGGAGGGGGTGTTCGGGTCCCAGCAGGCTAAAAGGGTAAAACAAGGATGTGTGGTCACATGGACTATTACCGAAGCAAGGAATTCATGATGTTCTCATACAATTAGTAAATTTTATGGTATTTATCTAAGAATGGAAACATTCAAGGTGTATTATTAAATAACCCTAATGGTGATTTGCTAATACGATTTTGTTTATACTGTATTATCACAGCTAACGGACCTGCATCGCCTCATGATTCTCCTTCAGGTACGAAATTTACTAATAGCTTATGTTGCTAAAACTATTCTTTAATTATGAGATTAATGGAAAAAATAAATATTGGTCGCGGTTCTTTGGGTGGGAGCATTGTTCATGCCCCGATGCTCCTCATGTTTTCCCTTATACTGGCAATGGTGTATCTTTCTTCGTCGTCTCCCACTAGTTTCCAAGGCACCTATGTATTCAACTATGGTTGAATTTTTCGCCTATGACATGTGTCACATCTTATGTACTTTTCGCATATGTAATAATGTGGGAGAAGTGTCGTGTGATGGTTTATTGGGATGTACAGAAATATTGATGATAACGCGATCCTGTCTCCTTACAACAATAGATTCATTTTGTCGAGACCCGACTATGTTTTACCAGGTTAATAGATGACGCTTTCATTAAAGACCATTTTACTTCAGCAATAATAATCAGGCAGCAACATGGGCAACAAGTAAAAAGTATTCATAGTTTCATGAAATGATTTAAGAAACATAAGATACCTTTAAGATCTAAAAAATTAATCTGAATACGAGGATTGAATAGAAAATCTCATCAAGTAACCAGTTCAAATAATGATGCTATTCAACAGAAGGAAATAAAATCCACAAAGATTAGACAAATTTCATGTGATTCTACAACTTTTTCACCGTTGATTTAACAATGCAAAAAGTACTGTTGTCGGTAAACCGTTGATTTTGAACCCACTAAATCAACGGTGAAAAGGTTGTAGAATCACATGAATTTGGTTGTACCCATATCTTAAATGATAACGATGAATTTGATGGACACCGATAGTCGGAAAAAATGAGGGAGTGCATACTTTTTTTGACGCCATAGGAGGAAAATTCCATCCTATGGCATCTTTCCTCGATTGTTCTCAATATAATTTAGACATGGATATAAACTTGCAAGTGCGTTAGTACATGGTGCTCGATCGAGACGACACACTCACAAACATTAGAATCAAAATAAAGAAAATTATTCTTGGTGCCATTGGGGATTTTCTTTAGGTTAGGGTTTTGTGATAAGGGAAGGAGGGGGGAGGGGGGTTATTGGGTCATGTTGATAACTAAGGATCTTGTAGGTTAATGAAGATGAGCATGTATTGTACCTAATATAGTTTCCTCAGCAAGCTTGGATGACACTTTGAACTATTTTAATATTGCAATAGGATGTAGACCTTTGGTTTGGCTTACAATGGCCAGATAGGTTAAATAGGTGACAGCGTTGAGGCAGGCTGGTAGGTTTCCTCTTCTTTCATGTGATTTGAAAATTTGAAAGTACCAGAGCCTACATCTCGAGACCCCCCCACCTCCCAGGCGGCGCCACCGGCAGTACTCGCAGGACGGCCGAGTCCCCAACATCAAAGTTGGGGATCTTCATCTTCTAAACCTTCCTGTACACTTCATTTACTAGATCGGTTCCAGAAAAGGTCATACAGGCCTATTTACTCCATTTTATTACAATTTATCATATTATTTTTATATATTTTCAATTTAACTCTTCATCTACCCTAACCCTAGCCTAACCCTATAAATACCACCCCTACCCTCTACTCTCCACCCCTAACTCTGAGCCAACTCTCTAAAATTCTCAAGAAATCTTGTGTACTTTGAAATCGAGCACGAAACGAAGCTACGACGAAATTCCCGGCGAACTTCCGCGATCGTTCTAGGAACTCTCGGCGACGAATCGACGCACCGGCGATTCCTCTTCTTTCATCTCTTTCTCCTAATTGTCCAAAACTCTTAAGTCCCATTTTCTATCTCTCTTTTCTATTCTAAATTACGATTTACAAAACCCGACGGAATCGGAATAAATCCGATTTCCGATTCGGTTTCTTATAAAACTTCACTTCTCGTTAATACAATTATGCTTAAACTCCCTCATGTTGACTATTAAAGACTAATCAACCAAATTTATCAAGTTTCATTTCATAAAATGATGGCTATTTCACTTTATCGTATTTTTCACTTAAAGACCACATTGTTTCAATCTACATTTAACTCCATTAAACTTGCTATACCTTTAAGTAGATCACGAGGTAACGACCTACCACCTCACACACTCATATGCAACATAACACGATACCCTCGAGAACTCAGAATACGAGAAAACAAACATTTTCATTTAAATACCCTTTACTTAATAAAACCATTTCTAAAAGATTTAGTATTGATACATCTTTACAAATAAATAACTTTTGAGCTAATAAAAAATATCTAGACTCAGCCAATTAAGGACTGTCATGATCATTAGGACAGAGGAAGGTTGTGGGCATTCAGTCGTTTATCTAAACCTGACTTTGTGGTGTCTAGGCTAGACAAGTGGGAAATGTAACTTTAAAGACCCGTCTCACGGTGATTCGTGAGCGGATCCCTCCTTTCTTCACTTGTACTTACCTGGGCACAATTGGCGGTGAAGTGGCGATTTGAGGTATCTCACAACTTGTCCCTTTGGACCAGTTAGGAGCAGTCTAGTTGACTTAGGAGACCCTAGAACTCAGAATACGGGAAAACGATACTTTTTCATTTAAATACCATAATTAATAAAACCGTTTTCCTTAATGATTAGTATTTATACAAATCTTTGCAAAACGCCGCTACAACCCATTTAGGGAACCCGTTCGGGATAGTGCGGATTATTCCCACATCCTCGGACTTAGTAGTGCGAGATGCAGACCTTCACAAGGAGCATTCGGTCTCGAAAGATTTAAAATACGACATCTTAAGAAAATGAGATTTCTAGAATATTATATACTAAAATTATTTTCATATAAATATATGTATATGTAACATAAACATATCTATTTTTGAAGTATTATAAATATCCACCTTTTCTACAATATCACAAGAATAAATTTTACACTAAAATACCATGAATTCCATGCAAAACCAATATTACAAATAAATATCATTTATTATGAAATTAAGATATTTTCACTATAAATATCACAATGTAAAATCTACAATCTACGATCTACAATTTACAATCTACAATCTACAATCTACAATTTACAATATTACAATTCAACATGAATCCATGAATCCAATTATCAATCTATACAACTTGACTGAACCGAACCATGGATATACATTCTATTTACATGGTTCTCCAGTTATTCCATTTACATGATTCTACGGTTACATCGTTTACTGATATCATAGTTTCGGTCAGTCATCCAATTATATAATCTATACAGTTTACAATACAAGACAATACAATTACAACAATACAATACAATCAAGATAACACTAAGGGGTTTAAGGGGTAGACTGGTACGGAATATGTTAAAGGTGGCACGAGCTGGTCACTTAGACGTAATTACATCCATGTCGTTGTTCCGTGGTATTATCAACAGAGCCTTATACTATGGGTTACCAAGGTCCCCGGTGTAAGTGGGACTCCTCTCGTATACACTGGCATCTTCTGTACCAAGCTACAAACAACAGAGTTAACACAATATTATAACAATATAATATAAATTTAAAAACTACCTTCTCATTCTGTCTATTCTATTCTTCCTTATCCTTGGGACTTACCGAGCGACCTGTTCGCTGACGACATTCTATTTCTTTCTTCTTTGAATGTCGTCAGGTGATTTGGACCCATCAGAGATCGTGCCCACTGCTGAAGACTTGGACCAGTTCAGTGAAGACCCCGAGTTCTAGTTATTGTACACTTTCCATTCAGTACTTTCATTTCTGTTATGCCATTGTTTAGGCATTGCTTTTTATTCAGTTGTATTTACTTTTCATGCATTGTACAAAAGAATGTTAATAAATAAAGTTGCTGTTCAGTTTATTATCTCTTGTCTCTTGTGCTTACTTCATATTGCTTAGTTACGCTTAGTGTATTTACTTCACAGTAAATACGTAGTGGCCTCGTCTCGTCCCCTTCGCCGTACACCGGGAAGCGGGGGCGTGAAAGGTTTTGTTGGTGGCCCATGCAGGTCAGAGCTGTATGAAACTCTATCATGCAGTTCTGTTCTGCGTGAACAACCTAAGCAATATAACACAAGAACCAGCAACTAAAACATTCTTTACAATCATGTTCCTTGAATCCCATCATTTCCTTATTCTTTGAATCATATACTTTGAATCTGTCCTAACCTAAATTTTTCATTCAAGGTTATGGATTCACTAAACAACACCAGTACCAATGTCAACAACACATCTCCACCACTACCACTCACACCTGCCGTTCCTGCTCCACTCAATGAGCAAACGGTTTTGCTTGAGGCAATCCGCAGCCTCCTAGAGAAACAGCAGCAGTTCTTGAACCGTCCCGAGACTGAAGCACCTGGGGTGAATCAATTCAGAGCTTTACATCCCAAACAGTTCTCAGGAAAGGGGTGCCCACTGGAAGCTGAGGAATGGGCTCAGAGTATCGAGGATGATATGGCAGCAGCACAAGTGCCAGATATAGCTTGGGTTCGTGTGGCAAAATTACAGCTCACGGACAATGCACGAAACTGGTGGAAAGGCGGAAGAAAGCCGTCTTGAACAGCCCATTGAATGGAAGACTTTTCGCAATAGGTCAACGCGAAGTACTTCCCTGTGACTGCTAGATTTGCCATGGAACAGCAGTTCATTCATCTACAACAAGGTTCTATGTGGGTCAAGTCTGTTGTTTCCCCCAATCAGAGCAAACCTCTGTTTTGAAATTCAAAATTCAAAAATTGAAAGCAACGCTTCAGATCCAGCGCTAGGCGCACTGCGCGCCACGTGTCAAACACAGGTGCGCTGCGCCCTAGGCAGCGCACCTTATGTGCGCTAGCGCTAGGCGCGCTGCGCACCACGTGTCAAACACAGGTGCGCTAGCGCAGGCTGCGCTGCGCTCTGAGCAACGCACCACGTGTCAAACGTAGGTGCGCTAGCGCAAAGTGCGCTGCGCTCTAAGCAGCGCACCACGTGCAAAGTACGGGTGCGCCAGCGCTGGAATTATAAAATTCCCACGTTAGATCAAAAGATTTAATAATAATGATAAATCATTAATTAATCAGATATTAAAATTCTGTTATGGAAAGATTTTCCAATCTTGTTAAAAAACAAGAAGATTGCTTTCTGTAAAACAGAAGCCCTAGGATCAAAAATCCAACAGTGGAAAACATCCTCAAATCAATCAGAGAAAGATCTCTTTAACTGATTTAACAAATCAACTTGCCCTATATAGGCCCCAAGACTTCAAGTCTGATATAGAGAAACTCCCCCATAAACTTTGAGAAAACTCAAAAGAAACAGAGCAAGCTCTTGAAAGAAGATTCTTTCTTCAAGGT